>LR994563.1:1300000-1900000 GCA_905187585.1 Cyaniris semiargus | reverse complement strand
TGGTAAACTCCTTTATGTAAGGACCCTGGTTGATATAAGGAGGTCAGCCGCGATATGTGGCTGTCGGCTGATGAAAAGTGCATCAAAATCCGTCTAGTAGTTTATAATAAAGCAATAGTAAGCGGAAGCAACTTTTTTGTATTGGAATACACGCTGAAATTATACAATACAAAAACACTTTATCGCACACCAAGAAACAAAATGAAACAATTTTACATAAACAAGATGATGATGATGCACAAAAGGCGAACTTATTGCTAATAAGCACTTTCTTCCCAGTCAACCTTTTGTTAATCGAATTGACTTTAGGAAATGGAGATTATCTTGGCTGCTTCCATAGACTTTTCCTCGGTCGAGGTCTCTGTTAAATTTTGTGTCGTTGACCGAACAAACTGATGATGATGTTGTATTGCTCTATCCTGAATTCGTTTAAACTTTACCACGAGTTATCTACAACCATTCGACCCCCACTCGAAAGAGTGGAATTTCGTTGAAATCTTTTCTACTCGCACGTTACTATAACAATAGTAAATAGAGTATAGGCTACATACCAATTATATACGGTATACCTACAAGATGTAACAAAACAAAGGATAATACTTTTAGGGTTCGTTTGTTTCCCTGATATAAATGTCACTGTGAAAGTAGCAGCGCTGAAAGATTAACTTTTTTTTTATCTTTGTATGGAAAGATTCATGAAGTGCGGGCGCTTGCCTATACAAATCACAAAAAAATGCTCTTTCGGCGCTGCTACTTTCACAGTGAACTTTATATAAGGAATACATACACACCATACATAAAGTAATATCACTTAGTTTTATTACACCTTGTATTTTACTGTACAAGAAGATATATATTGACAGCGCTCATATAAAGTAGTGATCATATAAAGACTTTGTCCTCAATTTATTTCCAGCGAGTGAATTCTCTTTTAGGGTTCCGTACCCAAAGGGTAAAAACGGGACCCTATTACTGAGACTTCGATGTTTGTTCGTCTGTCAGTCTGTCTCCGGGCTGTATCTCAAAAACCGCTATAGCTAGACTTCTAAAATTTTCACAGATTCTGTATTTCTGTTGCCGCTATAACAACAAATACTAAAAATAAAATAAAGTTAATATTTAAGCGGGGCTCCCATACAACAAACGTATTTTTTTTGCCTCTTTTGATCGTAGTCAATAAAGGAACCAGGTAGGCACTTGAAATTTTCACTAAATCCTTAATTTTATTTGTACTTTAATAGTTAATAATAAAATAAAAATAATATTTAAAGGGGGCTCCCATACAAAAAAAAAAACACTTTTGCCTACTTTCGCTATATAGCGGTACGGAACCCTTCGTGCGCGAGTCTGACTCGCACTTGGCCGATTTTTTAGAGTTTCACATGAAATGTTGTTTTATGACGAGTTGAAAATGTATGGTTGTTAACTTTGTAGCCGAATTAGTCCATTGAAATGTTACAGGAGCTTTGCATTTTTTAGAGGACGCAATTTTATTTTTGGGACATGTGGGGAGGGTCAATAGAAGCTTAACCTCAAGTTTGTGGGGTCGCCACCCTTGTCGCCATCTTGAAAAAAGGGGTGACAACAATATTTTCGCGATATCTCGGAAACTATACCTCTTACAAAAAATTGTGAAGTCATAATTTGTTGCAAATTATTTTGCCTATAAATATGTTTATATAACTTTTTACGCTAAATTAAAAATTAAAAAGTTATAAGCAAAAAAGTGTGTTTTTTTTTTAAGTTTTCATTTTTTTGCTCTTTAACTTTGTTTTATACATTATACAAAAAAATTACCTCAAACCAATATTGTAGATGATCTTTTGAGGAAAAGATCCCCCGATCCCCCCGATCTCATGAAATTAATTTTCTGCAGATACAAAGGAAACTGTGGAAGCATGTAAGGCTGCAGAGAAGCAGGCCTGAAATGCTCTACAGTATAGTAGGCATACTGTAGACTAGTATAGTAGGCATATTATAATATAGTATGCATATACATGTAGTATAGTAGGCATACTGTAGACTGTGGCTGCAGAAAAGCAGGTCTGAAATGCTCTACAGAAGACCCCCCAGGGAGTCGCGACCCACAGGTTGAAAATCCCTGCTGTAGAGGATTTCAGGCCTGCTTTTCTGCAGCCACACATGCTTCCACAGATTCCTTTGCATCTGCAAAAAAATTATTTCATGGGATCGGTGGGGATCTTTCTCTCAAAAGATCATCTACAAGATTGGTCTGAGGTATTTTTTGTAAAATGTATTAAACAAAGCTAAAGAGCAAAAAGAAAATTTATAAAAAAAATCTCACTTTTTTGCTTATAAGTAACTTTTAAAATGTTTAATTTAGGGTAAAAAGTTATATAAACATATTTGTAACGTTGTAATGTAACGTTACAGAGTCGAGCATTACATCAGTGAGGGAGGAGAGCCGATCATTACAATGCGCACCTTGTAATGATACAAAACCGAGCATTACAATGCGCACCTTGTAATGATACAGTGTGTAACACCTTGATACAACTTGTAACATTAATGCGTTTAAAAGGGTACGCTAGCACTATTTTTCCATACAAACGTATTCCCCAATTTACTCCCTGGACAATGCGTCTAGACAAAAAAAAATCTAATAAATAAAAAAATATGACCCTTCAAAAATCGCAAAAAAAGAATGCCCCGTACCCAAAGACTTCTATTTAAAATTCAGTTTAAATAGAAGTCTTTGCCCGTACCCCGCCAATCCACCGACCATAAAACAAATTTGAAAGATCTTTAAGATAAAATAAAAACGTAGAGGCATAGACTCACTCTTCCTGAAGTTACTTAAAAAAAAAATTTAGATAGGCTCTATTTTGAAGGAGGAATCAGAGGACTACGTTACCTCGATTTACTGTATCTGTCTCTATCACAATACACGTGCCGGCGCAGGGTGAAGCGTGATGGCAATAATTCCTTCGTTTAAATTCTACAGCACCCGCGTTCCCTCTTAAGGGTTAATTCAGACCGCAACGCGACGCGTAGATACAATAGGGACTATCGTTTTTTGCTCACTAGATAGCACAACTGTCGACTAAGGTCCGAAGTATAGCTATTAAAGTCGACTTTATAATAATTTAGAATTCGATTTATTTATTTAATTAAATTTAAATAATATCTCCTTTACTTTTGCTATTTTTTTAATAACTGAAAATTTTTTAACACGATTATTATTTCTTTTCTTAATTTCGCTCTCAAAGCATTGATCGCCAAATAATACTTTTTGGGATAATTTTACGAAAAAGATCACTTTTCAACAGGTAAATTGCAAAAATAATAATTTGTGTCACGAAGACCGCTAAAACTAGTACAAAATAGCCTTTTTTGGACCTCGCGCGACACTAGCGCTTCTAGTAGCAAATTCACACGCGGTAGCCCCCATTCTTTTGTACTGAATTGACAGATTTCAATTGCGAGACGTCTTCCAAATCTGTCAAATCCATACAAATTTAGAAATGCATCTACGCGTCGCGTTGCGGTCTGAATTGACCCTAACTCCCCGCCCCAGCCTATAATGGTAAAGATAAAATAAAAACGAGCTTATTCTATTATTGTTACATTATAGGAATCAACTAGCTATAGAATGCTCAAAGTCGAATCTGTAATGTTACATTACACGTGAATGCTCGTCGGTATTGTAATGTAATGCTCAAAGTCGAAACTGTAATGTTACACTACACGTGAATGCTCGCGATATAAGGAACATATACACACCCTAAAGTATTATCACTATGATTTGTTACACCCTGTATACTCCTATACGAGCGGCTTATTAATACGGGCCTTACAAACTTTTCTAGTACGTTATAAATTAAAGCCAATAAATATTATTATGAATACGCAAGGTGTACGCCATTTATTTCAATATCTCTGGCCTCTGACGTCCTGGATGTAGGTCAGGTCGCGGGGGGAGGGGGGCGCGTGTATCGCCGATACACGGGTTAATTGATATTTTATTAATAAATAATAATCATTTTTATTTCATAACTTTTACACCAGGTTAAACTATATCCCGTGGTATTACAGCATAACATTCAACTTTGACAATCCTATAATTAAATTATAAAGCATCGATAAAATTACATAGCCACAGAACAGCTATCTCCACGTTCGCCAATGATGGACAAATTCACTATTACGAACTTGTATATATTAGCTTAGTTGCCATTGCCATGATCGGCTTCGATTGCGTATACAGTAGATAGCTGGCGCAATCATGGTGTCAAATTCATCGTAGTCTTCGAAAACTGGAAACAGTTCTGAAAATATTACATACATACGGGTCAAATTGATAACCTCCTTTTTTGGAGGTCGGTTAAGGCCATCCCCTGAGCAAACGACCTTGACGTATTGCCGCGTTGCCGAGATCGCGCTAAAATCCTAATTTTTTTACTTAAGTATCTTAGTTCAAAATTGACCTAAAAAAATTCAAACGTCCAGTATGTAGTTAATGAAATTGTCGATCTATTGGCGTGTTTCAAATAACCGTAATTTGTAAATACTAGGGAGATACTGAATGTATGCTTTAATTTAAATAAATTGGTATTACTTTGGAAGCTGATATCATGAGTATAAAAAACAAAAATAGGAAATTAATAAGTATGAAAAGAACGTTCATATACTGAAGTTTATTGCTGTAATTTAATTATAATTTTGTAGCTATGTTAATAAGGCTCTAAAAATGGTAAATTACGGCATCTCGGTAGGGGGAGCGCCTAAATTAGGCGGCAGTTTCGGTTTTCGATCATGTTTGTACACTATTCAGTATACCAATACCATATAATTTTAATTCGATGTCGAGCGTGCATCGAGTCTCTCCGCTGTGGAGAGTGGACACGGAATACCGTTGTCCTCAAACGGGCACACTCACGCGCACGTGACACTCGCAGAATCCTAATGCAATCTTCCGTCCGCTAAACATAATACTGCTATTTTGATACAACATTACATATTGTACCTGGTTTTGATGCAGTACAACTGGTAATATAATTAGTTGATACCCGCTGCCGCATCTCCGTCGCGCGGAAATTAGTTTATAACGCGGGATTCGTACATTTTTCCGGGATAAAATGTATCCTATGTCCTTTCTTAAATTGTCTCTATACCAAACTTCATCAAAATCGATTCAGCGGTTTATGCGTGAAGTGGTAACAGACAGATAAACTTTCGCATCTATACTAATATTATAAAGCGGAAGAGTTTGTTTGTTTGTTTGTTTGAAAGCGCTAATCTCAGGAACTACTTGTCTGATTTGAAAAATTCTTTCAGTGTTAGATAGCCCATTTATCGAGGAAGGCTATAGGCTATATTTTATCACGCTAAGACTAATAGGAGCGAAGAAATAGAAGAAAAAGTGGAAAAAAGGGGGAAATTATTTGAAAGGGCTTAATCTCACGAACTACTACAGATTTTTTTCTGTTATTTGGGTCAGATAAGAAGTAATACTAATACTAATCTATACTAATATTATAAAGCGGAAGAGTTTGTTAGTTTGTTTGTTTGTTTAAACGCGCTAATCACAGGAGCTACTGGTCCGATTTAAAAAAAAATCTTTCAGTGTTAGATAGTCCATTTATCGAGGAAGGCTATTGACTATATTTTATCACGCTAAGACTAATAGGAGCGAAGAAATAGAGGAAAATGTGGAAAAAAACGGGGGGAAGTTATTTGAAAGGGCTTATTTGAACGCGCTAATCTCAGGAACTACTGGTCCGATTTGAAAAAATCTTTCAGTTTTAGATAGCCCACTTATCGAGGAAGCCCTTTCAAATAATTTCCCCCCGTTTTTTTCCACATTTTCTTCTATTTCTTCGCTCCTATTAGTCTTATTGTAATAAAATATAGCATATAGCCTACCTCGATATATGGACTATTTAACACTGAAAGAATTTTTCAAATCGGACCAGTAGTTTCTGAGATTAGCGCGTTCAAACAAACAAACAAACAAACTAACAAACTCTTCCGCTTTATAATATTAGTATAGATATTAGTATGGATGTTTATTTTAATTTATATCTTATGTTTCTTTTAATAACAGACAATACAGAAGCGACACCTGTTAACCGAGGCTGTTTTCCAACCTTCATCACATCTGGTATTAAAGCCAAACGTAACATCCGAACGATGATGTTTGGTTCAGTTTTAACACAAGGCCTGAAAACTTCATATTATCTGGCAAAGTTGAGAAATATGGAATCGAAACCTGATGCGTCGCTCTGATGAAATCTGCTCCATACTCAAGTCGACCCAAGTCTTCAAGGCAATCCTCCGAATAACCAAAAACGGGAAAACTGGCACGATTTGGAGGGAAGATCAAGGAAAGGGAGATCACAACCCTAATACAATGACATGAGGAATGAAATTGTAACTAGATGACACCCGCAACTCCATTGCGCCCAAATTCGTTTATCGCGCAGGAACCGTACTTTTCCGGGATAAAAAGTATCCTATGCCCTTTCCTGGGATTTAAAGTAGCTCCATACCAAATTTCAGAAAAATCGGTTCAGTGGTTTGGGCGTGCAGAGGTAACACAGACAGACAAATAAGCTTTCGCATTTATAATTTACATTAGTATGGATTTTAATAATTAGTACAATATTACACTTAGATCAATAATAAGAATGACATCGGAATGGTACAGTGTATACTTTCACACTGACTTGCCGTGCTTGGGTCTTTTTTCTTTAGTCGCTAAATCAGGCCAAGAAACTTGAAAGCTTTAAAACGAAGCCTTGTAGGGGTCTTTTTTCTTGTGATGTGATAGAAAACAGAAAAAGCAAAATGAGAGTTAATATAATTTCCGAGTAGGAAAGTTATACTTAGGATAGTTATATAAACTTTTGAACCGTTTTCTATCACAGTACAGTGGTGCATTAAAAGTTATTGTATGACGTAGCAACAAATTCCATTGTTAATCTATATATATATAAAAAATTAAAAATGAATCCATATATTCGCGTGGTCACGACATCACGCCTGAACGGCTGGACCAATTTCACTATTTCTTTTTTTGATGTGTTTGTTATTGTCCGGAGAAGAAGAATATGATAGAAAACATTTAAAAAATTGAGCGAAAAATTAGAAAATTTAAAAATCCTTATTTCTACTTTAGCGCTTTGGACAATATACGTATAAACTTTTTTAATGTAACATTATGACATTTGGCATAGAATTAACAGAATGCATTTTTTGTGCGACGGGATAGCGATGGACGTTGCCATGGTGCCATACTTATTTAGTCAATTCAATAAAATAATATGGGTGAAATCCACTGACCTCCATTATACAAGTACGCTGGATCTATGATACCCACTTTTTTCGTGCCTATTTGAAGCGGAATCAGCGCCCCCAGTAAGAGGGAAGAGAACTAAATTTGACGTAACTTGCAAATGGCCGCTTAGTCGTTATTGGTTGTCATCACTAGTATTAGTTCCAAATACTCCCACTATCTGCTATCAGCGCCAATATGGCGACTTTCAAACGTCATTTTTACGTCAAATTTTGTTCCTATCCCTCACATTGAGGGAATCCTTTGAATCCTTTTGAAGCAAAATAGCCAAATTAAAAAATATTTAAACAAAACGCTTTGTAGAATTACAGCTTAGCTTTTGACTCTTTGTTAGAAGCTTGTGACTCTACGTTAGGAGCTTTAAGGTGCCAGTTGGCAGCGGACGACATGAAGCAACCGCAGACGACGTGTCGCAGCGACACTACTGGTTTGTATGTATTTCTATGAAAACCCTCCGCAGCTAGCGACACGAAGCTAGCGACACTTATTCATATTTAAATACATAGAAACCGGTAGTGTCGCGACGACACGTCGTCTGCTGCAACTTCATGTAGCCGGCTTCCAACTTGTACCTTTTGACTGTACTATAGAACTTACTCTGTATGGGATTATTTTAACCCATCAATCACCGGCCGAGCGCCGGTGCTCGGGGTCACGTGACAGCACACTTCCGTCAAACCCCGGCCGAGCGCCGGTGCTCGGGCTCTTTCATTCGATTAAGTAACGTATTTCGCCGACTTAGAGACTACTTTTGTATGAAGAGTTTGGTTAGTTACGATCTTTGATACATTTGCCACATTCTGAATGCAAAATATTATACAATCTGTGGTCGACGAATATTTTTCAGTCATTAGAAATTCGTGAATTTTTTCGTGTGTGTTCTGCCATTTTGTGTGATTTGTTTGAAATAATTGATGGATTTAACGAATGTAAGTAGTAAAATAGTTTAATTTATTAATTATAAGACCATTTAGATAATCATTTGCAAGAAATACATCGTAATGATTTCTAGGTTACACTCGAAAAGTTGTGTGTGATTTATGTTATTTGAACGCAATTTGCTTCATATATTTGTAAACTAATTACGTAAAACGCTTATAGAAGTTATTACACAACGTCTGCAAGACGATTTATATCGATAGTATGCATTACGTTACTAAAACAATTGAGATAAAAGTGCGCAGGTAACGGCCATATTCTGCCGGCCGCGGCCATTTTGAACTTTATTTGTAAAGCCCTAATGACGAAGTTTGCTTGTGGGTAATACGAAACCCATTTTTTTCGGGTAATATTTATGACTTGTTTTTATAAACATCTCAAGTTGTTACAATGAATTGTATTTCTGTGGGTCTGCACTAGGGTTCCGTCGTGTAGATTATAACAAAATATTAACTTATTTCATGTGAAACAGTCAGAAAAATATTTTTCAAAATATATACTTGTGAAAAGAATATTAACTCAGATTAAATACTATATTATGGTGCGTTGATAGATAGAAAATTTAACATAGCTATTAATGTTTTTCACACAAACATAAAATATGGTTTGGATGTAAAAATATTATATTATTTGTAAAAAGGGGGTAAGGCCGGGCGCCATTTTTTTTGCAATGTTGGATTCCTATTTTTGACAGATTTTTTTCCACGGTCCAAGGGTTAATGGTGAAAGACAAACTTCAACCAAGAGAAACGTTAGTCTCATATAAGCTAAATTTTACATTATTTTTTGTGGGAAGTAGTACCTTTTTTTTCATACTTTTCTACGTAACTTCTCCTTTATTTTGTAATAAAGTATAATTAAAATTTATCTCGTTGATAGAGACTACAGCTGAGTAGGTAATAAAGACTTCATTATTCCAAAAACTAAAAATGTAAACCGGTTCAGCAACCTTCAAAATAATCGCTAGGCGCATAAAAGGTATAACATTTTATGTGGATAAGTACATTTGTTAGTGGATAATGTGGATAAGTACATATATAATAAAATAGATATTAGTAATAAAATCTTATGATTATACTTTTGACATTAATTAAATAGTTAAAATATCGCTTAATTATAATATTGACATTGAATTATTATTTTGAAATCAATTGAAATTTGAATTAATGTAATATTAATATAGCTTGTAAGATTAGGATATGTAAGGGAATGTGAAAGAGTGCTGTTGTGTTTTTGTATTATTTTCCTAAAATTGTGTTATCTGGGTTTTTAATGTGTAATATTGGTAGAATATAATAATGTAATTGTAAATATGTAATTTTATACGTGGGAGAGCCATGCTTCTGTACGAATGGGCCGGCTCGACCGGATAAATACCACGTTCTCACAGAAAACCGGCGTGAAACAGCGCTTGCGCTGTGTTTCGCCGAGTGAGTGAGTTTACCGGAGGCCCAATCCCCTACCCTATTCCCTTCCTTTCCCTCCCCTATTCCTTTCTCTTCCCATCCCTACCCTCCCCTATTACCCTATTCCCTCTTAAAAGGCCGGAAACGCACCTGCAGCTCTTCTGGTGCTGCGAGTGTCCATGGGCGACGGAAGTTGTTTTCCATCAGGTGACCCGTTTGCACGTGTGCCCCCTTATTTCATAAAAAAAAAAAATACCATTAGATATTCGTTATCGTGCACAAGTGTAGGCAAATGCTGCAATTTCAAGAAACGTGCTTTTTTGTGTTCCCTCCAAAACTCCATCGAAAGTTTCAGTAAAGCGTCTACCACTTTACTGAATTGACCGACTTGACTCCTTGACTGCTTTGACTTTTACTTAGACTTTGACTAGACTTTAGACATGACGATATTATAGTAAAACGATGATAAAAATTATCCATGCCCTTGTCTGTGTCAAGTTGCCAAAATTAAAGAAAAAAAAAAACTTAAAGTAGATACTTTAAGTGCAAAACTTCAGCTTAATTAGTTAAGCGGTAACAGAAGGATATACAGATAGAACTACCAATCTAGTGCAGCGGTCGGCAACACGCGGCCCGCAGGCCGCATGCGGCCCGCGAACGTCTTACTTGCGGCCCGTGAATGTTTTGTAAATTAAAGTTATATGTATCAAAAACAATGTTTTCTAATATTGCCAGTAGTTATCGCCAGTCGCCACTTAAGAACCTAGCTGTTTGTGTCATTTTATAACAAACACTTATTTCCCCTCATTATGTGTAGGTAGGTATATTAAGCTTCTAGGGTTAATACGAGTATGAGGTCTGCGGCCCGCCTTTGGTTTATTTTGCCACCTTGGCCCTTCCCTGCAAAAAGGTTGCCGACCGCTGTTCTAGTGTATTAAAATGCGATATGGGCATTAGGCAACGACTTTGAGTGTACAAATTTTAACTTCGGAAGAAATCACCAATCCCAATTTTGTCGAAATTTTACTTTCGACCAGCGCAGCCATAAGCGCGATGTTATCAATTTTTATAACTCACAAATATTTTGTTAATCTATAGCTTTTGCTGATAACATTCCTACCGGAAACTTTATATTCTACATGAAATAGCTGATATTAAATTTCTTCACCTTCACAACAAACAATAGTATTGATTCTTCATTAATTCCTTACAATTCTTTGAAAGAACTATGTTTAAGTTATTATAGTATCGTTAGGAGTGCCAAGATTTTAACATCTTTGGGCGTAGCGAAGTACTAGCGGGGGTTTTTACTTTTTTTGTAAATTATTAGATTGTAGATAAGCATAATTTAATAAATCGCTTCGATAAATTCCATAAGAGTAGGGTTTAAAACATTTTAGAAATAATTTGATTTTTTAAAGCTCTGAAAAATGTAGATATTGTCCGTTTTGTAAGTTTGTACAAAGTGTTTTCTGAGCCCATGTTTACAAAATCCAGCTTTAAGAGGGTTACACAATTACACATACATTATGCGTGTGAGACATTTTTAATTTTTATAGCTCCGAATAACTTTTCAGTGGATATTAGCTGGAATGTTTAAGCTTTAAAGGAATGCTTGAACTTGTACTATTTACTTTATTTTAAAACAATATGTATAAAAAATTTTTTTGATGAGGATGTATTTTTGATAACGAGGTTAGGTTAACTGAAGTTTATGTTTTCAACAGCGTCGTTGATTGGATAACGGTTTCGACGTCTCTGCACCTAAAGTCTCGAATGATCACTTTTTAACTTTTAAAAACAATTCCAGGAAATAACAATTGCTTATCGTACTTTTATATGATGAAACAAGCTAGTCACCATGTTTAACCACAAACGTCATATTATGATAATAATTACGAGATAATATTTCATTTCATTCGCAGTTATTACTTATTTATGACTCAACTTTATGAGTTTACTTCATTTTGAATCAATCCACTTTATTGCTTATTTTAAACGTATGTTTATTTTACCCTTAAGGGCCTTCCCCTACGGAGATTTCGTAATTTTCCGTATTTAGAGCCTTATAAACTCATAATTTGAAAGCTACAAAGTTATAATAATAATACAGCAATAATCTTCAGTATATCAACATTCCTTTTCCCGTTTTAAATTTTCTATTTTTGTTTATTATACTCATGATATTAGCTTCCAAAGTAATACCAATTTATTATAATTGAAGCATACTTTCAGCATCTCCCTAGTATTTACAAATTACGTTTATTTGAAACACACGATAATAGATAGACAATTACATTAGCTACATATTCCCGTTTTAAATTTTGTTTAGATCAATTTTGAACTAAGATAAGTAAAAAAAATGGATTTTTGCGCGATCTCGGCAACGCGTCAAATGTATGGTCAAGGTCGTTTGCTCGGGGGATGGCCTTAACGTTCCGTCCGTATTTTTTACTTAAGTAATTATTATGCCAATAATCATAAAAATATTAATATTGGAATTTAAACTTTGGTTCCCTATTTAACCTCTAGGGGGTTGAATTTTGAAAAAATCTTTTTGGTAAATGAATCATAATCACGGGATCATGCGAAATTATTTTTGATCAATCAGATCTCATCCATACTTTACTAATATTATAAATGCGAAAGTGTGCCTGTCTATCTGTCTGTCTGTCTGTTACCTCTTCACGCCCAAACCGCTGAACCGATTTTGCTGAAATTTGGTATGTAGATACTTTGAGTCCCGGGAAAGGATATAGGATACTTTTTATCCCGGAAAAATGTACGGTTCCCGCGCGATAAACGAATTTTGGCGCAACGGAGTTGCGGGCGTCATCTAGCTAGTAATATCAATATATTTTTTAACATTAATTATGTTAAAAAATATATTGATATTACTAGCGTTAAGTAAATTCTTCAGGTGAAAATTATTTAATTTTTTTATTTATTTCAACAATCGTATTTTTAAATTCCGTTAGCTGGCATACTCTTAGACATATTGGATTTTTTTAAATTTCAAAGAGACTGTTCAAACCCTATACATATCAGGCCCAGATAATATTATTAACTAGTCAGCCAAAGAAAAGATAATAATTATCATTGCTTACATTACTAGAGCAAGTCAAACAATCATTTTTACTACATGGTAACAATTCTTTTTTTAGTGGACTTGTTTCGGGAATTCTAAAGCCGTCGAGTTTAAGCGAATTATGCTCAAAAGGATCTCGAGCTTTTCCTTTTTTGGTATAAAAATTTGATATGAAACATGATTTAAAAAGGAGCATAAATAGAAATAACTTCTGACATTTCTTCCTCCTAAGGAATCAATGTAATACGAGATATCGATTCTTTTTTTTTTTTATGAAATAAGGGGGCAAACGAGCAAACGGGTCACCTGATGGAAAGCAACTTCCGTCGCCCCTGGACACTCGCAGCATCAGAAGAGCTGCAGGTGCGTTGCCGGCCTTTTAAGAGGGAATAGGGGAGGGTAGGGATGGGAAGAGAAGGGAATAGGGGAGGGAAAGGAAGGGAATAGGGTAGGGGATTGGGCCTCCGGTAAACTCACTCACTCGGCGAAACACAGCGCAAGCGCTGTTTCACGCCGGTTTTCTGTGAGAACGTGGTATTTCTCCGGTCGAGCCGGCCCATTCGTGCCGAAGCATGGCTCTCGAGAGAAATTAGATATTATTCTGAGGCTGACGGATTTTCCAACTCGCATTTAATCTAATATATAAAATTGTCGTATTGCGATCTTTGTTGCCAAATTCCTCCGAAACGGCCAACATCTACCTACTTTTAAAACACGAAATGATGTAGATATGTATATTAAAAAATCGGCCAAGTGCGATTTGGACTCGCGCACGAAGGGTTCCGTACCATTATAGAGTAAAAATAGGCAAAAATTGTGTTTTTTGTATGGGAGCCCCCTTAATTATTTAGTTTATTTTAATTTTCTTATTAATTATTTGAGTTTAAATAGAATTATGTATTTTGTGAACATTTCAAGTGCCTACCTGTTGCCATTATTGATATCGTCGCAAAAAATAATTTATTTTATTTTGTTTTTAGTATTTGTTGTTATAGCGGCAACAGATATATACAATCTGTGAAAATTTCAAAAGTTTAGCTATAGCGGTTCTTGAGGTACAGCCTGGAGACAGACGGACAGACGGAGAGACATCGAAGTCTCAGTAATAGGGTCCCGTTTTTACCTTTTGGGTACGGAACCCTAAAAACAACGTTTGCCGGGACAGCTATACGTGGGAGAGCCGTATAGCTGTCCCGGCAAACGTTGTTTTTAGCCGTATGGGGTAGCTCGACCGGAGAAATACCACGTTCTCACAGAAAACTGGCATGAAACAGCGCTTGCGCTGTGTTTCGCCGAGTGAGTGAGTTTACCGGAGGCCCAATCCCCTACCCTATTCCCTTCCCTTCCCATCCCTACCCTCCCCTATTACCCTATTCCCTCTTAAAAGGCCGGCAACGCACTTGCAGCTCTTCTGATGTTGCGAGTGTCCATGGGCGACGGAAGTTGCTTTCCATCAGGTGACCCGTTTGCTCGTTTGCCCCCTTATTTCATAAAAAAAAAGCTGAGTAGTAATACTGTATAAAACCTTGTTTAGCAATTTTACTTAGTTAAGAATAAATAAAAACTAGTCGGGTAGTGAGATCTTACAAGAATCGAAAATTTAAACGTAACATGCGAAAAAAGTTGAATTTTCAAACGAATGTTACTTCTATCTGTATTGGAATAAAGCTTGAAAAATGCCATTTAAAAATGAAAATATTTATTCTGTCTACATATTTTCTATTTGAGTTTTGACGAATAAGTGCTTATTAAAGCATCATAATATGTATAATATGTATATGTATAATATGTATAATATGTACCTATAATATGTATAATTGTATGAAGTAAAATAATAAAGTAAATTACATAAGTCAAAATCTATCACTTATCAAAAACAACACCACAAAAGTGTAAAAACGTGTTTGTACAAGAGTTAGAAATAGAACATTTCAGGATATAAACGGAATCAAATTATGATTCATTAGATAAATGATATCATTAAATTATCATTTCCAATCATTATTCAATACAATATGACCAGCGAGTATCAAAAACGAGCTAAGTTTTCACAGCAATATCCCCAGCCTCTATAATTCCCTTCATAAATTCGTGTCGACGCATAACTTGCTTGTTTAATGCATTTCTATACTCTATGAAATAATCTAATTTAAGCAATTATATCGCCTATGTTGAACACAATAGGAGCGACAATCGTCTGCAGCGCGCGGCGTATATGTAGGTAAGCGAGACGCGTTCCAAGCCAAGTTAATAATAATAAAGAGAGAAAAAACGTCCAACAACCGAGGGGTTAACATCTACCATACGATATTGTAAATAGAAGGCGCGCGCAACACCGCTTATGTGCCCGCCGAGCTAAAAACACGTGGTTTACTCCAAAACCAGGTTCAGAAACATGAATTTCTGTATTTTTTCTTCATGTACCGATACACGAGCATATAATGATAGCAAATATGCGACAAAAACTGTGTTATTCGTAGAGAAATGTGGAGATACATAGAATATTTTACACGTGTCACATGTGTGGTTGTGCGTGCGCCCGTTTCGCTCGGGCGAGCTCGGTCGTTTTCGCGTGCGCTCGGCTAACGGCTGCGCCGGCGCACTTTCGGTACAGAAATAAACTCCTGGCAGACCATCAAGGCGAGCCTTCGACGATTATGGGCGGAAGATATTATTGTGACGTAGAACTAATATCTCAGTGTTGTGTTGGGATATTTTTGTTTATATTCTTGTCCCAACTTCCAAATTTTAGCCCAAAAGGTTCATTTTATAGACCATAATAATATTCTGATTACTATACTTATATTTATTGTAATCACCATATTATCTGTTATTTTGGGTATGAAAAAAACCCAAACAACTTTAAAAAGTAATGAAATAATATTTATGTTCAAATAATTCCTAAGTGTTAAGTAATATTTGAGTCCAGGGTTTTTTTTTTTTAATTTATTAATTTGATTTTATTTCATGCTTTTTAAACTTGTGTACTCGTACTAATATGTATTCTGTGCTTGTGTTGGTTATAGTGCAGAATAATTTCTATCAACAGGATCATATTCCCATGATTACCATCTATCAATGTCCTTTTCGATGAGGCCGTCAATATGAGCCCAAACATGAAACCTCCACTTTGGGTTCATACGGAGCTCGGCTCCTATAGAATCCAGGTGATGCTGCAGCAGCAGCATGTAAATATTTAGTATTTATCTACGTCTTATTGGTTGTCGCAATTAAAATGAGCCCAAACACGAAACCTCTGCTCTAAGTTGGTGAGGAGTTGGGTATCATATTGATTACCTGGTGATGCTGCAGCACCAGGTCAACTTTCCATTAATGTTTCGCATGTTACGTTTAAATTTTCGTGTTCCAGTACGTATACTGTATATTCACAAATGTCACGAACTAGAATGAAATATTAAACCCATCAAACGACTGCAAGTTTCTAACAGCCTTTCATGAATCAGATAAACCCTGATTTTCCAGCACTGAGCAGGTTGATGATGATGAACTATAGCTAAGAACACTCTCGATCATATCAGCTTTTAAACAAAAAAAACTAGATCAAAATCGGTCCACCCGTTTGGATGCTACGATGCCACGGACAGACACACACACAGACAGATAGACAGACAGACAGACAGACAGACACGTCAAACTTATAATACCCCTCTTTTTTGTAGGGGGTTAAAAAGTAGATGTTGCCGATTCTCACAATAAAGGCACACAAAACTTTATCAAAATTGGTTTAACTGTTTCGGAGGAGTTTGGCAACAATCACCACAACATGAGAATATTGTTTATGTATTTGTTAAATAATCCGGTCAAAATGTATTCTGCAGATCTTCTTTGGAGATTCGGTATGGGATAACCATCAAATGACGTCATCAAAAATATCTGTGGACCTGTTTTACATATATTTTGACCGTACTTCAATACAGGTCCGTTTTAGTACTTTTGAGCCATAATCAAGAAATAAGAAAGCCTTTAAAATACTTTCCTTTCAATAGAACTTTGCTTTCAAGAATCACGTACCTAGAATTTAGAATAATTTTTACACACTTTAAGCATGTAAAGTTATTTCAACTTGATGGTATACTCATATCTTTGTGAAGGAACTCTTTGTGCGAGCTTTACATGCAGATAATTACACCGAGTGAGGAATGATTGACTACTGACTAGGCACCGTTATGACGGCTTTAGAATGTATTTTAAAAGTAATAAAAGACTTTAGTATATTTATTTTATACATTCTTAGCTTTTATAACGTTAGATAGGTATTCGTAGTATCTTTTCTATATTACTTTCGTCATTTAAGTCTGTGAAGCGGTCGGTCGGTCTCATTAAAAGCTATACGCAAAAAATGATTTAAGTTATAATAAGTTGGTATAATATAACGAAAAATAGTTTAATTTGAATTAAAATTAAATTTGTTTGTAATGTGAAATTTCGTGGCGAAAAAACTGTGTAGAAGTTACAAGTATGTAGTCAAAATTTTCTTGTAAGTACTATTTTCAACCATTCTTCGTGTTTTCGCAGTAGAAATATTACAATACTCAGTAATTAACTTATTTATATAATATTTTAATAATAACAATAGGTATAAAACATCACAATTCACAGACGAAGGTAGCAATAGTTTAGTCTTTGTCCATTGTCACTGGAAGATTGTATATAAAGAGAATTTACTTGAGTTATAAAGAACTAGACGTTCCGCGCGGCTTCGCCCGCGTAAATTAGATATTCAACAGACAAATCAGTCTACAAAAAAATAGCCTATGAAGAAGTAGACCACGTAAAGGATCACGTGGTCTACTTCTTATCTGACCCAAATAACAGACAATAACTCTAGTAGTTCGTGAGATAAGCCCTTTCAAATAATTTCCCCCGTTTTTTCCACGTTTTCTTCTATTTCTTCGCTCCTATTAGTCTTAGCGTGATAAAATATAGCCTATAGCCTTTTTCGATAAATGGGCTATCTAACACTGAAATAATTTTTCAAATCGGACCAGTAGTTCCTGAGATTAGAGCGTTCAAACAAACAAACAAACTAACAAACTCTTTCGGTTTATAATATTAGTATAGATAATAAAATATTGTATTGCAGATGGTAGTTACCACTTTTAAGCCTTGTTGCCAAGGAAGAACATCAAAAAGTATCAATAAAAAAACCGGCCAAGTGCGAGTTGGACTCGCCCATGAAGGGTTCCGCAGCAGCAATAAGGTTTATTTTTATGAAATTAAAAGGTTTTTGATTTATTTTTATATTTCAGTTGATTTAATGAAAGTTAAATTAGGTTTACCATTTATGACGTATAAAAAAAAAACTACTTGCTAGATTTCGTTCAAACCAATTTTCGTTGGTAGTTTTTATAGTAAAGTACATCATATATTTTTTTTAGACTTATGATGCCCCTACTTTAAATTAGAGGGGGGGGGGGGACACACATTTTACCACTTTGAAAGAGTCTCTCCCGCAAACTATTCAGGTTAGAAAAAATTATATTAGAAACTTCAATATGATTTTTTAAGACTTATCCATAGATACCCCACACGCATAGGTTAGATGAAAAAAATTTTTTTTTTGTTGGTTTAAGGTTTACCATTTGTGACGTATAAAAAAAACTACTTGCTAGATCTCGTTCAAACCAATTTTCGTTGGTAGTTTTTTTAGTAAAGTACATCATATATATTTTTTAGACTTATCATACCCCTACTTTAGAAATTAGAGGGGGGGGGGGGGGGGACACACATTTTACCACTTTGGAAGAGTCTCTCTCGCAAACTATTCAGGTTAGAAAAAAATGATATTAGAAACCTCAATATGATTTTTGAAGACCTATCCATAGATACCCCACTCGCATAGGTTAGAAGAAAAAAAAATTTTTTTTATTTAAATATAAAAATATAAAAAAAAAACTACTTGCTAGATTTCGTTCAAACCAATTTTCGTTGGTAGTTTTTATAGTAAAGTACATCATATATTTTTTTTTTACTTATCATGCCCCTACTTTAGAAGTTAGAGGGGGGGGGGGGGGACACTCATTTTAGCACTTTGGAAGAGTCTCTCTCGCAAACTATTCAGGTTAGAAAAAAATGATATTAGAAACCTCAATATGATTTTTGAAGACCTATCCATAGATACCCTACACGCATAGGTTAGATGAAAAAAAATTTTTTTTGATTCAGTTGTACCTATGGGGACCCCTAAAATTTTTAATAATTTTTCCATTATTGTATCAAAATCTTAATGCGGTATACAGACTACATCTACTTACCAAATTTCAATAGTATAACTCTTATAGTTTCGGAGAAATTTGGCTGTGACATACACGGACAGACAGACAGACAGACAGACAGACAGACATGACGAATCTATAAGGGTTCCGTTTTTTGCCATTTGGCTACGGAACCCTAAAAACAGAATGAATTAAACCGTATTCAATAAATGTTTATGCTCAAAGTTTAAATGTCACTGACTTTGCTTGAGCTTATGTACTATCAGAGAAGTTGATTTATAGGCAGATGGCGGGCCTACGTAATTTAGTCGCTTTATGTCAAACCCAGCCACGACACATCACGATTAACATTGAATTGACACAATCCGACCGAAAGCCGTAGGTCCGTTAACTGCCTATGAATCAATTTCTTCGATGGTACATTTGGTTTTAAATGGTTGGTTAACCCTGTCGATTATAATAATATTTTCTAGGCAAGATGTAAAGTTGAAGTTACAGTGATGCTTTTTAATAGATTTTTGTTATAGAATTACCCCCTAAATGCATAATTGCATATACTTTACATATCTGACATGGCAAGTCGAGCCAACAGGCCCCACTTCGGTTGTTATGATTAACAAGCCATTTTGACATTATACTCAAGGAAAAATAAACATTCGACCTAGGAAAAAAGAGAATTGTATCAAAAAAGAGTAGACGCTGTACACAATTTTGAAATCACATAAAAAAATATGAAAACCTACGAATAATAAAAATCGGCCAAGTGCGAGTTGCCTCGCGCACGAAGGGTTCCGTACCACTATAGAGAAAAATAAGAAAAAAATGTGTTTTTTGTACGGGAGCCCCCCTTAATTTTTAATTAAAATAAAACTGAGTATTTTGTATAATATTTCAGGTGGCTATCTGTTGTCATCATTGATACCGAGCAAAAAATGTTAAAAATATAATAAAAAATGTTTGTTGTATGGGAGCCCCCCTTAAATATTAAATTTATTTTGTTTTTAGTATCTGTTGTTATAGCGGCAACAGAAATACATAATCTGTGAAAATTTCAACTCTCTAGCTATTACCGTTCTTGCGTTACAGCCTGGAGACAGACGGACATACATCGAAGTCTCAGTAATAGGGTCCCATTTTTACCCTTTGGGTACGGAACCCTAAAAAGTAAGGAAACGTAACTCCAATACTTCAATAGTTTTGAATTTGGTTCCTTTTCGCACACTAAAATATGGCAATAGCTACGAAATACTAACACTCAAATTTACGAAATATATAAATACACAAAATTGTGTACCGAATACATGCATAAAGTATGTATGTATTCGGGCCTCATTTTGTAGACTCGCGGAACAAATTTTTGACACAGTTACTCTTTCTTAGTTTTTATTATTCTTAGATGAAAACCTTATTAAATCGAGATATAAATGTTAAAATTAAGGTGATAGATAATATTCAAAGTGTATAAGCGTTCTCTGTGGAAATGCAAAGAGAAAAAAACCACCTTTTGAGCGTAATTACGTTTAGATTTTGTACTGCGTCTCTTTCTTGACAGATTAATAAACACACACAACAGTAAAATCTACCGGTTTTGAGAAAAACGTGAAAAACCTTAATTTCGCCTTTAATTAAACATTGAATAAAGTTTTTTGCACAAAGGCAATCGACGTGGACTTTTGTTGAGGTTTGCTGTGTAATGATGTGATTAACGTCTCTACCAATTTTCAGCTCTATGCGAATTATTTCTACGTTACGACTTTTTTGAGCCTAATTTGTCTGGGGTATTGCCGAAAAAGAAACGCCACTTGCATGAAGATTATTTCATGTTATAAGTCGCATATCCTGAGTTTAAAAATCTCTAGGCTAATATATAGCGGTGAAAACAGGCGTAGTTTTCACATCGAGTGCGGGTCTAGATGTAAACCAGAGCGGAACCGAACCTCGTGTCATGGATGGCCTCATACAGATTGGAAACGATGGGATGCGACGATCGCAGACTCAGAGAACATCATGAGATATTAAAAATATGAAGAGTTATTGTTTTCATCAAATGCACCCTGACTCTAAGTAAATTTAGCGGTTATATAAATATTTCTCTTAGGACGGGGAATATTTATAGTTAAAAAAAACAATTATTATGTTTCAACTAAGTCCTACTCTCAGGACTAAGATGACTTAATAATGTTATGAGGTGATGATTAACATGACGCGGCTAGTTAAAACGGACATTAATAGATCCCCAAATTATTTCTACAGATATTATGACCGGCTTGTACAATGTTTTTTTTTTACGAATGTATAATGTAAAATCACTTATACTTCTCAATGTAAGCAGCGTAGAGTACATAACAAGATTATTATTTTCAATACTGCATCAGTTAGGTTTAACCTCGACGTTGCTACAAGGTTACCTCACTGAATGTTACACAGTTAAGTGACGTAACGAAACTTTTCGTTTAATGTTTTATTCACTTGTTTGCACTGGGACTTCGCTCGCGTTCAATTCTTTGCTTTTTCTCACGACCAGTCTGGCAGTAGGAAGCAATCGTCAAAAATTGCTGGCAGTGGAAGAAAATATTGCTACAGTTGTCCCGAAGGAAAAAAATAAAAAAGAGCGTTTTAGGTAGAACTTTAGAACCGGATACCTTCTAAAGTAAAACCTTTGCTTGCTGACCTCTAGGGGTATACCTATGCGGGGACACCGCCGCCCATTGCACCGAGTTTCAGAGAGAGCCGTGATGCCCATGGTGCTCCTGCCGTGCTAGCATACGCCAACGAGAAAATTTTGTCTACACGTTTTCTCGATGTTGACTGGTTTATCTCTTCATCTCTATTGACCCTAACATGACATACATTTTTTTCTCGTACGTCTGTCGTCAAAATTAGAGATAATTTTGTTTTTAAATGTGCTATTTTTGTCTATATGCTAACGAACTATATACGAACGAGAAATTTATCTCTCGAGTCTCGACGTACGCATGTTAGCGAAAAAGAGATATATATCGATATCGACAATATCACTACGCTCGAGAGTGAGATATCCACGAGATATCTCGTTGGCGTATGCTAGGGGGACTGCACATCGCAGCCCCCGTGTGGGCTTTTCTAGGCCACCCCGCGGGGCGACCAAGAGAAGCCTGCACACTGTGATTAGTCTGCGAGACGCGGACAATCGTTGGCAGAGTTGCGGTGGGTTGATCGTGCCCGTTACTATTCCTAAGCGGGGACTGGACCACCATGGGGTTTCCTCGGAGAGTCCCACAAAAAAAGGGGTACGTATACCTATACAGGAAAATGACGAAAGTCTGGCTGTCGCTGGCTCCTACTTCATTACTTAACTTTATAACGAAAAATGCGTTTAAGCCATATTAATACATTTTTAAACAGATACGATGAGATAAGTGATGAGAAAAGTATAAGAGATAGCGAAAATAGCTAGAGTAGCGAGATCGATACTAAGGGTGGGTTGCACCAGAGGCGTAGTTAAAGTTAAAGTTAAGGTTATGGTCAAATATGGCGTCCATAATGGACTTTTACTAGGAATTTAACAGTTCATTTGACTTTTTGTTATGGTTAAAGTTAAAGTTATAGTAAAAGTAAGTTGGTGCAACCCACTCTTACAAAAATACTACATCTTCCTAAAGTAAATTTCCCTTAAATCTTATACCTTATTCAGCTTCATCGTATTCACGTACAAATTTTCTGCATAATATTCATATTAAGTATGCAGAAACCTACCCAGGTTTCAACGTATAGTCCTTATCCTTAACTGTCGCACTCAGATACATTTAATAATGATTAACCTTCAATTTAATGAACAGTTTGACAGATAATGTATGGGGCTTATGTCAAAAGTTTCATTTAATTGCAGTTATGTAATGAATGTTCGTCTCTGAGTGCGCCAGTTAGTGATATTCGCTACGGGTACTATACCTTCTAGATATTTTAACTTTTGTTAATTAAGTATGTAGTTAATTTATAAGAATAAGTTTATTTTGTCAAATACACAACACAATATTATGGAAACCAACGAAAATTACAGAAAGAAAATATAACAAATATATTACAATATTATAATGTGTAACGCCAAAAATGTTCCCCAGCATTAGCAGCAAATTAAATTAGGAGTTAGTTCTTCATAACATAGAAAATATTCACTTAGCTACAAACTCGACTGTAGAAACCCAACTTTCAACCACAAAACCCTTATTCCCAGTGCTAGAATGTCCGAATATTCCACACATACTTGTGTGTGAGTAATGGGTGGTATCGGAGATGACGTCAACGCTGCAGAGTCATTTGTATGACGTCATATTTATTAGCTTCATATGATACCCAATGCTCATATTAAAATTGTTTTTGTACGAGAATACCTGCTTATTTGAGGACTGTTTGTTGGATATCGCTCTTATTTTTGTTTATTCTTTCTAGTCATTAGAAGTATAAATATTATATCATAATTAGGTATATTGTTAAAATACCTAGTTTCATAATATACTTCTAGTGACTAGAAAGTATATGTAAATATTTACTAACTACATACTTGGTTACAGTTTCTTACTATGAATTATTGAAAAATAAAAAAGTGTGCCTCTCTAGATCTCCATCAAAGCTAAAGCATATTACTTAAATACAATTTAATACTTCTAAAATAAAGTTAATACCAAATGCTTAAAAACTACAGATACGGCACCAGGATATTTGACAAAAAATTCCATAGGCGTCCATTACACGGTAGGTTTTGCTGTCAGTTTTACCACAGTCATAGCTGTGAGTGTTGAATAACCTGCCGTGTAATGCAGTGACTGATGGTTGCATGAAATTGATTGACAGTTATCTGGATATTTTGGTTTTGCAACCATGCAACCATCAATCATGACTTTTGAGTAAACGTTTAATGGCATTTCGTCAATCACGCGTCAGTCAGTCGACAATAATTATCTTGCGTGAACACGTGTATTCTTTGTGAACTTTTGCGTTTGACTGACTATCAGTCGGAATGACTGTGTAATGTGCAATTAATTCCAACATTCACCAGCAGTCAAACGAAAGTCATGATTGATGGAATTGACTGACCAGGGCATGACCGTCTAATGGACGCCTTAAACAAAGATAAGTTACGTCATCTACGTCAATGTATGATGTTGACGTGGATGTCGTGACTAGGTTCTTTAAGCCGGCGCCTAGACGAGCAATTTTATTGTCAATATCACGTATTGCATCATATTATTGACTGTCTAGGGTTGAATTGAACATTGCCTTCAATCTAATTGTCAAATAAACTGTTCAATAAAATTTGACAATAAAATTGCTCGTCTAGGGGCCGGCTAATGTCAACTGGCTCCAAATAGCCTCGTGAACATAATATATATTTTACTAGGTGTCCCGCGCGGCTTCGCCCGCATAAATAAGGAATTTTATGGAAACCGTACATTTTCCGGTAAAAATAGCTTATGTCCCTTCACGTGGTCTACTCTATATCTGTGCCAAATAACATAAAAATTGCTCCAGTAGTTCGCGAGATTTCTTATATTTCCTTTCTAATATTTTTCCACGTTTTTTTCACATTTTTCTCTGTTTCTTCGGTCCTATTAGTCTTAGCGTGATAATATATAGCCTTCCTCGATAGATGAGCTGTCTAACACTGAAATAATTTTTAAATCGGACCAGCAGTTCCTGATTTTAGCGCGTTCAAGCAAACAAACAAACTCTTCAGGTTTTAATCGGTATAGATGAGTCTCAATCTAAAAGACTATGAAAAGTACCAATAATAGGGTCATAATAGGCACATAATCATGGGACGATGCATGGTATAATATGGTAGTGATGATGATGATGATTCCGCCCGCTAAGGATGGATCCTCTCTGTTCCGCTCTATGTTGCCCCATGGGCCATGATGGACCGATACAAGCAATTACGAAAGTGTAGAGTGTAATTTGTTTATGATTGGCCATGAAGTCAATTGTGCATGCTGTAGACAGCTTTACAATCAAGGACGTGAGTGGAAGAACCAGATAAGTAAAATTTTGTAACATAAGGACATTTACTCATTTTTTCCCTAATAATTTGAACAATCCTTCTAACTTATCTACTTCATCATCTGGCTAATATATCTGGCTATACATAAAATTCACAGCTTTTTAATTTCAAATAATTTTTCCGGCCTAAAGCCTCCATTTATGCAAAAAACGGCATTTAATCACTCTTACTTACCTGGTTCTTCCACTCACGTCTTCAATCGTGCTGGCGGTGCTAGCAATCATGGTTATCTATCATGCTCTTAAAGAGCCTTATCACATTAGTCTATAACCAACAATATGCATGATACAGGAATTAAAAAGAGTTATTTTCTCATCAGTTAGTCAGAACTCCATTTAGTCACGTTTCGGGCTCAAAGTATAAATATAGCAGCCAAATGAGGCTGGATGACTTGCTGCGAGTTTTTGTCGTTTTTCGTCGTTTTCTCGGAGATTAACGAGATGTTTAAGACATTTCCGTCATTTTCTTTTTACGCGAGTGTCCTGAAGGTTTCTAATGATCTAAGAATTATAATTTGCGATGTTATTCTACTAACCAAAAAAGAAAAAAAAAATCGGCCAAGTGTGAGTCGGACTCGCGCACGAAGGGTTCCGTACTGGTATAGAGCGAAAGTAGGCAAAAAATTGCGTTTCTTGTATGGAAGCCCCCCTTAAATATTTACTTAATTAAAATTTTATTATTAATTATTAAATTACAAATATAATTAAGGATTTTGTGACAATTTCAAGTGCCTAGCTGTTACCATTATTGATTACGAGCGAAAAAATCTAAAAAAATCACGTTTGTTGTATTGGAGCCCCCCCTTAAATATTAATTTTATTGCGTTTTTAGTATTTGTTGTTATAGCGGCAACAGAAATACACAATCTGTGAAAATTTCAGAAGTCTAGCTATAGCAGTTCTTCAGTTACAGCCTGGAGACAGACGGACAGACGGACAGACATCGAAGTCTCAGTAATAGGGTCCAATTTTTACCCTTTGGGTACGGAACCCTAAAAACATCTTGACTTACAATATTTTCTTGTACAAACCAACTTATTAATACTGGTCTTGCAGTTTTGGTCTTGGTCTTGCAAAAGAAGCAAGACGAAGACCAATTTTGTTCACCACAATACTCACTAATTAATGTACAGATTTTTTTTTAAATGAAATAATGGGGCAAACGAGCAAACGGGTCACCTGATGGAAAGCAACTTCCGTCGCCCATGGACACTCGCAGCATCAGAAGAGCTACAAGTGCGTTGCCGGCCTTTTAAGAGGGAATAGGGTAATAGGGGAGGGTAGGGATGGGAAGGGAAGGGAATAGGGGAGGGTAGGGAAGGGAATAGGATAGGGGATTGGGCCTCCGGTAAACTCACTCACTCGGCGAAACACAGCGCAAGCGCTGTTTCACGCCGGTTTTCTGTGAGAACGTGGTATTTCTCCGGTCGAAGCCATTCGTGCCGAAGCATGGCTCTCCCACGTATAATTACGGTAATAATTAATTTAAGGTAATAATATTATATTATTACCCTAAACAAAGTAGTTGTCTTTGTCTATCTTAACGTGACTTTTCCGTAAAAAACGTATTACAAAGAGATCTTGTATATGGTAGTTATTATATCTAAACTGTGCTGTGAAATATTCTTCAAGGATGAGGCCATAAGTTTTCTAACAGATCCTGCAAGAGCCAAAATTTCAATTGATATTCGCAATTACTCAAAAAACTTTTTGTAAATAGTTAAAGACGGAGTCCATTTAAAAGGAACATATTGTGTTATTTGGGGTGCAGTAATTTCTAAAGGGATTAGAGATCAAAACTTTTTTTACTTAATTATTTTATGAAATCCATACTTAGGTAATTATTTTATTATTTTAAATGTGAAAGACAGTTTGTTTGTTACCTTTTCAGGCCCAAACCGCTGAACTGATTTTGCTGTGATATGGAAATGCTTTAAGTACCGAGAAAAGACATAGGATACATTTTATCTCGGAAAAATGAACGTTTCCCGCGAGATAAACGAATTTCGGCGCAACGGAGTGGCGGCCATCATCTAGTACCCATATAAATAACAAGTAACCTTAAGACCTAAATAATTATGAACAATAATATTATGAACAATATTTGATCCTTCTCATCATTGGAAACAATCGAAAACGATTTTACGGCATGGAGATAGGCTATTCCCCGTTAGTACCGGGGTTATTACTACGTTATAGGCTACATTTCATGTTTATGACGCGCGTATGGTCTGTTTCATCTCGAAATGGGTTATCATTTATACTGCTCTACTTATCCCAATGTACGAACTACGAGTACGGTTTCAATGTAGGTGACTACGTAGAACGTAGCTACATTTTATACATCAGACCACATACGAAATTGTGGTAATCTACTTTGGTGGTGGAACCCTTTTAAGAAGTGACATTTTTGACGGACCGCCCAAAAATAATGTTTTGTCTTTGAACGAATTGGCCCTACGCTGCTGTCTGATGTCATTTCTAAAAACAATTTATGTATCGCTCGCGAAACCCTTGCAGAACCTTTGCCGAGCCCCAGGCCGCCACGGAGCACACTTTGAGAACGGCTGCATTAGATATTGTGTTTTCATTCTCCCCCTACGGAGTACGGAGATGCCGTAATTTATAGTTTTTTAGAGCCTTATAACTCATAATTTGAAAGCTACAAAATTATTATAAAAATACAGCAATAATCTTCAGTATTTGAATATTCCTATCCCCGTTATTAATTTCCTATTTTTGTTTATTATAATATTCATGATCTCAGCTTCCAAAGTAATACCAATTTATTAAAATTCAAGCATACTTTCAGTATCTCCCTAGTATTTACAAATTACTTTTATTTGAAACACACGCCAATAGATCGACAATTTTACTAACTACATATTTCCTGTTAGAATTTTTTTTAGGTCAATTTTGAACTAAGATAAGTAAAAAAAAAATAGGGATTTGGTGCGATCTCAGCAACGCGGCAAATGTATGGTCAAGGTCGTACTTCGCTCTGGGGATGGCCTTAAAAAGCGGACGCCATCTGAATTTGCTGTTATAGCCGTAGAAGTTAATACATTTTGTAAGAAATGCACTATTTAGTAACAGCTATCATGATTAAGGAGGTGCAGCCTGGTGACTGATAGACACGTTAACAGAGAACACACACACAGCACAGGTTACTAAAAGGTAAGTTTATTTCAACAATAATATTATATTACATATAATAACTATTAATAATGCTACTATGAGCCTTGAGGTTTATATGATTGCATATTTCTCTTTCCATTCTACAAAAGGCTCGTTCGTAATAACATTTGTGTGAACTATTTTCTCCCGCTACGAAGATGCTACGCTTCTATTTTTGCTGATATTTGCTTTGAACCGAGTGAAACTTTTTTTAGGTTTAAGGACGGCATCACATAAAAATTTGCAGGTCGATGTCTATCAGTACGAATATCGTTAAGGACATTTAAATAACATTCATATCAGCGCGCCTTGTACAGTGGCGGTGTAGGAGGAGTGTCAGAAATTTATTTTTTCCATAAAAGTGATAAAATATTATACTGGTAGATAGAGCTAGAGTGCTGGTTCTTATTTATCTTCTATAAAAAAGTATTTTAAATTTTGTTAGTCCCGCTAAAACTCGAGAACGGCTAAACCGATTTGATTTATTTTAGTCTTAAAGGTTCATGGAAGTACAGGGAAGGTTAATACTTTATACGGTAAGAAAATTTAGGCGAGTAAAGTGATACGAAATTCTCTGCGTTCAAAATAATGTTTCTTAGTTAAGTTACAGTATTAAGACCTACACCTAGTAGGTTATTCTACCAGTGACCATTAGAACCAACGTTTAAAATCCATCGGTTAAAGGAAAAAGTTTATTAATATCAAAACTTAGCAACTATGTACCATCGAAGAAATTGATACATAGGCAGATGACGGATTTACGTCATTTGGTCGGGTTATGTCATTTCAATGCGTGATCCGTCGGCTGGACTGGACATAACGCGTTATGCTAAGTACTCACATACGGTTTTACTCGATCGATCAATCATGCGTAGAGTAAAAACCACGGCTCGGGCTTTCGTCCACACATTCAGCATTACTCGATAGTTTTACTCCAAATCGAGTAAAAATTATCGTGTGGACCGCAAAACTCACACGCTTGAGTATGGCTTGAGTAAAGCTCGACGGCTCGCGTCGAGTAAGTTCGAAGAAGAGCCGGCTCGATGCGAGCCTTCGAGCTGTGAGTTTTGCAGTCCACACGGTAATTTTTACTCGATTTGGAGAAAAACTATCGACTAAAACCGTATGTGAGTACTTAGCGTTACGCGACAAAATTACGTAGGTCCGCTATCTGTCTATGAATCAACTTCTCTGATAGTACTTACATCCGTATCAATTAAAGTAGTTTTGACACCTACATGAAACTACAGTAAATAGTATGTCAATATACAATGTTTGCTTTGTATGTTGTGACATCACTCGACGCCTACCCGGACAAACAAAATGGGGCCTCCAATATCCGTACTCAGGTAGGTAAGTACTACTTAATTCATACATAATATCTCTATATCGCGTAGGTTTAGGTAATATTATTATAATAAACTTTTTCACTTGTTATTAAGATAAAATAATTTTCCAGCAAGAACCAAGTGTGTTTTCTCCACGTCTAAGTTAATTAATAGATTTTGATGGCTATAGAGAAGTTTTCAGTCCCGAGAAAGGAGTTTTGATAGATTTTATCCCGGAAAATGCCCGGTTGAAGAGCGATAAAATAATTTCGGTTCTACGAAATTCGGAAATCATTTCTACTTAATATGAGAAAGTTCGTCCTTCTTTAGTATTTACTTTTCATGTCTAAGCCACTAAACGGCTTTTCATGAATTAATTTGGTATAGAGAGAGCTCTGAGTCCTTAAAAAAGGCTAGTTTTTTCTTCTTATGTTGATTAATTCTTTGCTAATGCTTAAGGCGGCTAAGTAGCAACTGGTTGAGGTCCAAGATCGAGATGGTTGGCGCTCACTGCAAGAGGACTACATTCATAATAGTGTAATGCTGATGATGATATTTATACCCGATATGTATGATATCATGTAGGGAATCAAATATTCCTTTTACGATAACAATTGTACGATTAATGTCAGTACAATAACACGAGAGTATATTTCCACGTATCCATTTTCATGTTTTTCAATAACATAATACTTGCTTTGTCCTTGTCCACACTCCACATATTAAATTCAGTATATTGACACTATTTGTGTTTCTCCAGAGGAGCTCCAGTTAAAAAATAAAATAAAATTTAAATAAAAAAAATATATTTAAAAATTAAATAAAAAAAATATCGCTCATAACTTCTAGAAAAGTATGGAATCCTAGATGTACGGCCAGAAACTGCAAATCGCTTGAAAGCTACGACAAGCGCAAAGACATGTAAAATGTATGGCATACGTGATACGAGCCATGTTTACGATCCAGTTCCCCATACGCCTGGAAAAATTATGTTTCCAAGTATCCATTTCCACCCAGCTTTTGGACTCGAGCGTAGGCCTTGTGCTACCTCTCCACGATGGTATATGATGGATACAAGCAATTACAAACGTTAGAAGGGGAACATACGTCCATGATCGAAGTCGTTTATCGATAGTGCCTCACGTAAAGAGTTGAAGTAAGCGTTAATAAAAAGTTTATAGGCGCTGCTGTCTATACGAGTTAGAAATATAAAGTTTTCGACTTTATGAAAATTCGTATCATCATGAGCAATATTTAAGGTATATTTCTGCTACATCTTAGTTAAAACTGTACTTGTGTGTCAATTGAAGACGTAAATACTCCATTTACGTTATAAACTAATATTTTATAACATAATATGGGCAATAACTCATTTCTTCCCTTACAATTTGAATGAACCTTGTAACTTACCTACTTCATCATCTGTAAGTATACATAAAATCCTTTTTTTTATTGCAAATAATTTTCCCGCTCCTAAAAGCTTCTATTAATGCAAAATCACGCTTTTCAATAACTGTAGTCTGTAGCAGTGGCGAAGTTTGGTGCCTGGATATTATTCAGAGGGTAGTCCTTATCAGGTACGGCATTTTCTCTGAGGCAAGGCTTACCTCTATAATAGCTTACCTAAAGCTTCAAAACGAAAGAGCTAATAAAAGCCGATAGAATATTGGACCTTAACCTACTTTTAACGGACCAAACGTCGCTGATCTACATTATTTTCAAAACATATCCGAAGTAAATAAATTAATATGATTCACTTAATTAATATTGAATCCATACTAAAATTATAAATGCAAAAGTGTGTCTATCTGTCTGTCGGTTACCTCTTTACGAACCGCTGAAACGATTTTTCTGTTTGGTATGGAGATACTTTCAATTCCGGGAAAGGACATAGGATACGTTTTTATCCCGGAAAAATGTAAGTGTCCCGATAAACAAATTTTGGCGCAACGGAGTTGCGGGCATCAACTAGTAGCCAATAAATTATTAATAATGCTAGCCTCATTATAGCTGCTAATATATCGAGTTTCCGAACGAACGTGGCAATTTCTCCTCATTACGACTCTCTAATCTGTATCATTGAATTTATATAAGAGAAAATATCTTGGTTATGTTTTTGGACATCTATTTTAGCCCCGACAAATAGGGAGAGGGGTATTCAAAAGTATGAAATGTACGTATGTAGGTAAATCTGTCCGTGGCATCGTAGCTCCCAAATGGGTGAACCGATTTTAATCTAGTTTTTTTGTTTGAAAGCTGACATGATCGAGTGTCCTTAGCCATAAATTCATCATCATCAGTTCGCTCACTGGTGGCAAATGGCTTTGTGTAAGAACTTGGTTAGATAAACAATATCTCAAACATTCAGTACGTTTAAAATATAGTTTCGTCTACTACTAGACTATCATTTAAAATAATTTGCCTGTCTAATTTGCTATTTTTACTATAGATCTGATTCCTTCTTTTTTCTGATTGTGATCTCTGATCTCTGATCATTCTTACCGTAGGGCTTATCTATACATATAATAAAACTGTAGAAATGAAAATTCTGTACATTAAAGATATTCAAAAAATAATAAGCTGTTACTACATCGCTATAGAAGCCAAAAATGTGGTTAGTTTTTTTGTCTGTCTGTCTGTCTGTATGTTTGTTCCACTATCACACGAAAACTACTGATCCGATTTGCATACCGTTTTCACAGATATATTTGTCTTCTTCCAACTCAAAATCTGGTGTATAAAAATTACCCCCCTCCCCACCCCTCTAAGGGTGCTCCCCTGAAGAAGGGGTCAGATTTTGTATCAAACTTATTATTAACTGTTTTTTCCAGCTTAACATCTGGTGTATAAAATTTTTTCCCCCACCCCTCTTAGGGGACAAAAGAGGGGGTAAGATTTAAATACTTTAAATGGCAAAACAACGTTTGCCGGGACAGCTAGTTAGTTAAAAAATATAATATAAGCTACTAGAATTATTCTCCTTCATATTATGTTTTTGTTGCATTCGTTTAAAAAGTACTACGAACATAACCTTCAAATACATTAAGGTAAGGAATGTGCTTAATTATCTGTTCCATCTAGTTCTACGCCGAAAATAACGCTAATAGACCACGATATTACATACATAGCGCACATATCATAATATGTCGAGGACATACTAAAGTCCAAACGGCGAATATACACACAAACTTTATAATATTATATACCTAATGAAACGTCAAAATTGTCGGTATTTTGATTAGAGTATAATACTAGCTGACCCGCCCAACGTTGTTTCGCCATGTAAACTATTTCTAGTATCAATATAAAAAGTAGCTAAAAACCTATTCTCAGGCCTAACGAATGCATATACAAAATTTCATTAAAATTGGTTGAGCCGTTTTGGAGGAGTTCGCGCACAAACACTGTGACACGAGAATTTTATATAATAGAGATAACTTGATGACGCCCGTAACTCCGTTGCGCCAAAATTCATTTTTCGCGCGGGAACCGTACATTTTTCGAGGTAAAAAGTATCCTATGTCCTTTCTCGGGATTCAGAGTATCTCCATACCAAATTTCAGCAAAATCGGTTCAGCGGTTTGGGCGTGAAGAAGTAACAGACAGACAGACACACTTTCGCAGTTATAATATTAGTATGGATAAACAAACCTTTACTCTATACATACATACCTATAAGAGCAAAGGTTCGTATATTTGCGTCATCTTAAAAACTATTGGATAGATATTGATTAAAAGCATACAGTCTACAGTCTACAATCTACATAAAGTCTAAAGTCTAAACCAAAGAGACTACGAAAATGCGCGCAGGATTCCATTATACGCCTACGGAGTTGGGAGAAGCGTCTAGTATTACATATGAAATAATTATAATTTAAGAAAAGCTATAAAAACACGCTTATTTTACAAAAACATTAACAAATTATTACATTGTCATTTGCTCTTAATACGTATGTAAAGTTTCCAATTCGTGCTCAAATATTCCGTTACACACGATATGTTTTAACACGCTTTTATAACAAGCTAATAAAAGCGTGTTAAATCATATCTAAAAGTACACGACCCATTGTTCGAAATAGCATTTTGCAAGAATACCTAACTGTCCTTTACTTTCTAGTATCAAATTCAGTTCTACTATAGGTCTATAGAACTTTATAAATTGCACATTAACAATCATAGTAAATCCTTTTACTATGTAACAATGTACAAAACAGTATCGTATGCACCTAGATATACATTGTTTTCGGGTCTCATTAGTCATTCCTCTTATAAACATACTTTGTACATGAGCCGTTTGCGACATCTGGCGCCATCTGTTAGCAGCGGCGGAAAGCGGAACTACATAATATATGATATGTAACGTGTTCGGTGTTACATTGTACCACGTAGCGCGCGCTATCTTTATCATTACGTAGGGTCGCGCATAGTCGCGTAGAATTAAACTGTACTACGTCTCGATTCATTTCCATATAAACGTGAACGAAGCTCAGTAGGAGCGGCGATAATGCTGCAAACTTGAAATGTTACATTATATACTTCCATACTAATATTATACATTCGAAAGTGTGTGTGTCTGTCTGTTTGTTACCTCTTCACGCCAAAGTTGAACCGATTCTGATGGGTATGGAGATACTTTGAGTCCCGGAAAAGGACATAGGATACTTTTTATCTTCGGTTCCCGCGCGATAAACGAATTCACCTAGTTACACATTAAATGCGTAGTAAAGAAAGAAACACCACTGTAATGTATAGTTTGAGGTTTTTTAACAAGAGTTTATCAATGTAACAGCGTTCTTAATTTGTTAAAAAATTGTCTCTTACGGCTAGCCAATCACAAGGACCAATGGATAAACTTCAGTCAAAAACACGCTCTAAGGGGTATACTATACGACACAGAAACACGCTCTAAGGGGTATACTATACGACACAGAAACACGCTCTAAGGGGTATAATATACGACACAGAAACACGCTCTAAGGGGTATACTATACGACACAGAAACACGCTCTAAGGGGTATACTATACGACACAGAAACACGCTCTAAGGGGTATACTATACGACACAGAAACACGCTCTAAGGGGTATACTATACGACACAGAAACACGCTCTAAGGGGTATACTATACGACACAGAAACACGCTCTAAGGGGTATACTATACGACACAGAAACACGCTCTAAGGGGTATACTATACGACCAACCATAGCGGTTGGTTGGTTGGTTGGTAGCCGTAACCATATCTTAAAGGCTTTGTATTCTTTTCATTTTCGACTGAGTGTTTCCGAATTTTGGCACTTGTCGTTTGGACCATAATAAAGAAATTAACGCATAGCAACCGCTGATTGTAGAAAGCTGAATAGCGTGATAATAATTTCAGACAAAATATAATAAAATTATGTTCTTTGCCTGGGCCTCTGAAAAGACAGTATTTTCCCAAAGGAATTACTTTTTCGTATTAATTTTTTTTAATGAAATAAGGGGGCAAACGAGCAAACGGGTCACCTGATGGAAAGCAACTTCCGTCGCCCATGGACACTCGCAGCATCAGAAGAGCTGCAGGTGCGTTGCCGGCCTTTTAAGAGGGAATAGGGTAATAGGGGAGGGTAGGGATGGGAAGAGAAGGGAAGGGAATAGGGTAGGGGATTGGGCCTCCGGTAAACTCACTCACTCGGCAAAACACAGCGCAAGCGCTGTTTCACGCCAGTTTTCTGTGAGAACGTGGCATTTATCCGGTCGAGCCGGCCCATTCGTGCCGAAGCATGGCTCTCCCACGTAAAAATTAAATTAAAATTAAATTAAACTTTATTTCAGACTAATTTTGTCCATAGATTTGTTAGTAACAGTTAGTAACAATTAGCTCATATAAGTATGTTAGTAGTGTCAGTAGTAATCAGTATAATATTTATTATTATACGACATCAAGCCTATCCCTATCTCCATCCAGTGTTTTTGAATGGGACAGTCTAATTTAGAGGCAATGACCTTCAGAATGCTGTTTTCACTGCTACGAAGTCTCTGCAATAACGAGGCTACTTTTTTGCGCATACTGCGTGAAAGCCGTCAACGCAAGACTCGGCAAACATTTTTGACGCACTGCAACGCCATGGCCCATGGCAGCCCAAGCAGCATTCTGAAGATATTGTTGTATTGGACGCGCAGGACGCTGTAGGTTCGGCGCAAATATGTCAGCCACAGGCCACCCGAATAAAACGACTGACAGAACGCTATGAACAGAGTCGTTTTAACGTCCGTAGTACAGCGAGAGAACCTGCGAGCTATCATATTGCCCCTCACCGCAAGCGCCCTGCGTTCCCTTTCAATGTCCTCATCGTTTCTGAGGTCACTCGTAACAATTTGACCCAGGTACTTAAACCTGCTGACCAGCTCCAGGGGAGTTCCAACGAGGCATATCGGAGCACACGGCGAACTATCTGCTTCGGCGTTAGGAATATTAAAATTTGGCTCTTTTTATTGTATTAAAAGACTAGCATCTCTTATTGTGCCTTTTCAGTCAAAATATTATCATGGCCTTTCCAGCAATATGAAGAATTAGAAAGACAGCGGGGTATTAAATCAGATGAAGATTTTAAGTAAAGTCCTAATGACTTGATCTAAAATAAACTACAGACATTTTTTGAAGTTGAAGGTCGCAAAAAAGTTGCAGTGAAACTGCGAGCTAGTTTAACTAAAACATTACATAGCTTGCAAAGTTAACTTCGACAAAATGTAACTAACCTATGTCTTATTGACGCAATATACTCGTATTATGCAATTGATTGTACTGTATTGTGTGAATTTCCACCAAGAACCTCCTTCTTGGTGGAAATTCATGTTCAGCGTTAATGAAAAAAAAAAATCTACCACTATTTCCACTATGTTTATTTTAAATTATATCAATTTTAAGCAAAATACACGGCCGGTTTCTACAAAGTCATCGTCATCCTTACACAAGTTTACTTGCGCATACGAAGTCGCAAGAAACGTAAGTTGTAAAGTGTAAGGTAGAAAATACAAGATAAAATGAATTGAAAGCCTATAAAATAAAATCGAACTTTATTAAGCTTCTTACGCAGAAACTTGCCACCTTAACATTTTCAAGTTAATTTTTAGGGTTCCGTACCCAAAGGGTAAGAACGTGACCCTATTACTGAAACTTCGTTGTCTGTCCGTCTGTCTGTCTGTCTGTCTCCAGGCTGTATCTCAAGAACCGCTATAGCTAGACTTCTGAAATTTTCACAGATTGTGTATATGTGTTGCCGCTATAAGAATAAATACTAAAAACAAAATAATATTGATATTTAAGGGGGGCTTCCATACAACAAACGTAATTTTTTTGGCCTTTTTTTCCCGATATCAATAATGGCAAGTGGCAACAGGTAGGCACTTGAAATTTTCATAAAGGCTTTTAATTGTATGTGGTGCTTTTATAATTAATAGAAATATTTAAATAAAATATTAATTTAAAGGGGGCTCCCATACAAAAAACACAATTTTCGGCCTATTTTTGATCTATAACGGTACGGAACCCTTCGTACGCGAGTCCGACTCGCACTTAGCCGATTATTAATTTACCTAACGTCGTTCTAAAGTACTCTGCAGACAAAAAACTTAAAATATATTTAACTACTTAAATGTTTCAGTATTTTTATGTTACTATTTATATGACATACGAAGTCCTATTTTAATTTTGTTAAGAAACTAATAACGTTTTTGTAAACATGCTTTTGATAAGATTTAGTTATACGGCCTAAACATCAAGAAATTAGATCGAAAATTGCCGAGCCGGATCTGTCTTCGACTAAACATAGTTATAGAACGCCTTTTTAGGGTTCCGTAGTCAACAAGGAACCCTTATAGTTTCGGTCTGTCCGTCCGTCTGTCTGTCTGTCTGTCCGCGCTTTTGCTCAAAGTCTATAGGACCTACAAATCTGTAATTCGGCATGAATGCACATATTAATGATGCCGACAAAATGGTATATAAAATCATTAAAAAAAAAATGGTACCTCCCTTACACATCAAGCGGGGATGATTTTTATTTTCGCGTCCACCCCACTGTGTGGGGTGTCGTTGGATAGGTTTTTTAAAAGTATTCAAAGATCATTTTCCGATTTAGGGATCCATTTGTGAAATATGAAGTTTTAAAGTGGAAAAAATAGTTAGAGTCCAGTGTCCCCCCCTTCTACCAGCTAAACGGTTACTCCTAGAAATATGAAAAAATTCACGAGAGTAGGAAATATGCTGAATTTAAAAGGAAAACTATCACGGCTAAGAAGACTTCATAAGTTATTGAGTAATAGCCGATCAACTAGTAAAAATGTATTCGGCGAAGTATAAAGGAACTTTTCGTTCAAATTCCTTTGAAAGTAACTGAGATGATGTTAGTAGTGTAAAACACGTTATAAATGTACATTCATTGATCATACAAAAATTATCAAAAACTAGCGGTACTACGGAACCCTATATTGCGCGTGGCCCGACAGGTACTTGGCCGGTTTTTCACTCTCCTTTCATTAAACCAATAAGTTTCTATCTAGAGGTACAGTTTCCAAGGATTTTTTAAACCTTTTTGCCAATTTCCTTGTGGCCCATTAAAATGAGAGCAGTTGTGTCTTTCTTCCCATAAATGTTCGTCACCGTAGGACGAATGGCTCGAAGATATTTTTTTTGCATCCGACTGTTTTAGAGTCTAAAATGAATGGTCTCCAAAAAATCTTTTTAGCGTTTTAACTTTTCGTGTCTATAAAAGCAAAGGCATGAAATTTACAAACGAATACTGTCGTTAGTAAATTAATTCTTAGTATACCTTGGAATTTAATCTACCTAGAAGAAAAAAAAAATTATACAGCAAAGAGATTATAATTTATACGAGTTGCGAAGTATTGTTCAACGGAAGACGTCGTAGAAAGCGTGACAAATCCTCATAGCTGATTGCGGTTTCTTAGATACTAAATTACTGCCGCGTCTGTCGATAATTTCCGTTTACACCCGTCGATCGTGGGAAAACGAGACACAATAGATTTTCTATTGTGTCTCGGACGCCGGTGACCGTATGGGGCTTGATGAATGTTTGCAAAGCTACTTGAACCATTTTGGGTTAAGGTTGACAGTGTATTAAATGTTTTATCACTTTCGTTATTTGTATTTATGAAGATGGAGGCATGATATGGTAACAAACGATTAGCAATTACTGTAGGTGTTATCGCAATGTAAAAAGAAAATCTGTCTTATCCTAGTCACACTTAAATTGATCATGTGATCAGTTTTAGTATGATATCACAGGACAACTATAGGTCTACCAGAATCTGATGGCAAAAAGTGAGAATATAAATTGAATCTAGCAATACCGGGGTAATTGGAAGAAAAAATTTTGATCCTTTTTTTTCTTATAGCGGCTGATTTTGTGAATTAAACATGCAAATATAAAAATGTATCCAATGATCAAGGAATAAGGATATTTTTTGAAAATCTGCTGTCAAAAATTGAACCACTTAAAAGTTTTTGATGTGGAATACCCGAAAAGGACATTATGTCCTTTTAATACAGAATAAATGTACGGTTCTCACGCGATAATGTAAACACGAATTTGTAGGTAATATCCCCTTGATATTATGTCAGCATAAGTCTTGTGTCTCTTTTCAGTGGTAGAATAACTCTGAACGGTCTGTCTCTTCATCTCTTCTCCCTATCAAATGAAAAAAACGGCCAAATGCGTATCGGGCCACTAGCAATATAGGGTTCCGTAGTACCACTAGTTTTTGATAATTTTTTTATGGTCAATGAATGTACATTTATAACGTGTTTTACACTACTAACAACATCATCTCAATTCCGTTCAAAGGAATTTGAACGAAAAGTTCCTTTATACTTCGCCGAATACATTTTTTTAGTTGATCGAATAACTCAATAATTTATGAAGTCTTCTTAGCCGTGATAGTTTTCCTTTTAAATTCAGCATATTTCCTACTCCCGTGAATTTTTTCACATTTCCAGAAGCAACCGTTTAGCTGGTAGAAGGGGGGGACACTGGACTCTTAACGATTTTTTCCACTTTAAAACTTCATATTTCACAAATGGATCCCTAAATCGGAAAATGATCTTTTGACTCGTAATATTTTTAAAAAACCTATCCAACGACACCCCACACGGTGGGGTGGACGCGAAAAAAAATCATCCCCGCTTGATGTGTAGGGGAGGTACCTTAAATTTTTTTTTTTAAAGATCTTATATACCATTTTGTCGGCATCATTAATATGTGCATTCATGCCGAATTACAGCTTTGTCCTATAGTCTCTGAGCAAAACCGCGGACAGACAGACGGATGGACGGACAGACAGACGGACGGACAGACCGAAACTATAAGGGTTCCTTGTTGACTACGGAACCCTAAAAACGAATCGGGCAACATCTAGTTCTTGATATGTCGTCAGCATAATGTGACTTTCTAAAGCGGAAGAATAACTCTGAACGGACCGTTGAAATGACATCTCATATCCCAACAACGCAGCTCTGGATTTATGTATTGGCAGTATAAACCATGGCCTATGGGCGGCAGCGTCCTATAGGCGTCCTAGGGGGGAGGGGGGGGCGGCTTCGTCCTAGGATGGCGGCAGAGTTCGTACATGGGGGCGGAAAAATTAAAGTGGCCTATACTCATAAAAAATATAAATCCGGCCCTGCTATAACGTGACAAAACAGGAGGCATGCGTCAGCGCTCGTGTGACTTTCGCGCGACCTCCACGTCACGAGCGCGTCACGTACACGGGTCGACAGTCCGTCAGTCCGTCACCAGTCACCACTGTTAGACGACCCTTGGTTTGTCACACCACACCCACAAGAGTGTAACAAAACATATCCATACTTCCATACTAATATTATAAATGCGAAAGTGTGTCTGTCTGTCTGTTACCTCTTCACGCCTAAACCGCTGAACCGATTTTGCTGAAATTTGGTATGGGGATACTTTGAGTCCCGGGAAAGGACATAGGATACTTTTTATCCCGGAAAAATGTACGGTTCCCGCGCGATGAACGAATTTTGGCGCAACGAAGTTGCGGGCATCATCTAGTCTAGTGATAATACTTTAGGGTGTCTATGGGTCCCCCATATAGAGTTCGCTGTGAAAGTAGCAGGGCTGAAAGAGTATTTTTTACCTTTTGTATTGGCAAGCTCGTGACGCTGGGTCGCTTGTCCATACAAATCCCAAAAAAAATAATTGCTCTTTCAGCGCTGCTACCTTTACAGGGAACTCTATATGAGGGAAACATACACATTACACGCCCTGTATTTTCACTTTGTTTTGTTACATCCTGTATAATATACTAGACGTTCCGCGCGGCTTCGCCCGCGTAAATTAGATATTTCACAAACAAATCAGTCTACAAAAAGAGCCAATGATCCTTCACGTGGTTCTACTTCTTATCTGACCCAAATAACAGAAAAAATGCTCTAGTAGTTCGTGAGATAAGCCCTTTCTAATAATTTTCCCCGTTTTTTCCACATTTTCTTCTATTTATTCGCTCTTATTAGTCTTAGCGTGATAAAATATAGCCTATAGCCTTCCTCGATAAATGGGCTATCTAACACTGAAAGAAGTTTTCAAATCGGACCAGTAGTTCCTGAGATTAGCGCGTTCAAACAAACAAACAAACAAACTAACAAACTCTTCCGCTTTATAATATTAGTATAGATATGCTTTCTAAGACACTGCATAGTCTAATTCAGATGAGTAACAATATACAGTTTATAATTATATCGTCGAAATGAGCTCTATTTATTTGTGAAGCTTTTATCAATTCGATAAGATTGCGTACCATGGAAGCACAAAAAGTACAAATTTGTACTAAAGGATTTCTTTATGCAAATCTAAACTAAAAAAACTGAGTTTGTAGTATTCGGTCGTTATACTGTTTTCTAAACTTATTTTTTATCGATTTAATAGAAGACTGAAGTGCTAATTTTAATCCGACTGCTACGAAATCAAAAAGAGGAGCGATTTTGACGGTTTATTCATTTGTTTCATTTACTACCTGAACTACTGATCTGATACTGAACTAATAATGTCCCAGGACCTAGACTACGTAGGCAGACAACTTACGGACGCACTCAAATACATTGAATGATGATTAAACTTCAATTTAATGAAGAGTTTGACAGATAATGTATGGGGCTTATGTCAAAATATTCATTTAATTACAGTTTATAAATAATTAATGTTTGTCTAAGTGTGGCAGTTAGGTAAGTGGCGAAGTCAGGTTACAGTCTTTTCGAAGAAATTATCAATGTCGATAAGGACTTGTTGACTACGATAACCCTAAAAATTTATTACTAACCAGATTTTTTGTATATCAATTGGTTAATATTTATATAATTTAACAGTATTATTGTCCTACAAATAGAACAATCCATATTTTAGGATCATCAAATCGAAATATTTCATCCTTTCTATCTCCGTTAGCTACCACTTTCGAGAATTTTCGCAAACGAAATTGTTGTTCGTCTTATCAAAATAAAGCTACTCACGAACAATTAGCTTGATAGTACTTAACCAAATGAAAAAAATGTTCCAGGGAACCTGGACTACAATATTATGTTCAACAAAACGTCACTGACTTATAAAATCTCCTTTATCGAGACAAATTTCGAGGAAACGACTGTGATATGGGCGGAAGTCTGCACACTTCACTCAAGAAAAAGCTTAACCATTTACGCCAAATGTCAAAATTGCTCCAAATTACCCCAAACTTAGTTTAGTTTCAGCAGACTAAGCTTTTCGCCTCGACGACAAGAGTCAATGCAAAATACATATTATCTAATTTTGCTGTCACTTTCCAAGTTTTCTCTAACTTTATAAGTTTTCTGCGACTTTCTAAGTTTCCATGAAAAAAGTAAGAAGGGGCTGCATATGCAGCGGGCTTGCTTGCTGCGTATAGCTGAGCTGGGGCCAAGTCCTTTTTTATTATTATAATTTTTTCTTCTGTTTTGTGTATGTTATGTGTTGACAAAATAAATGTATTCTTATAATATGCAATATGGTTTGGTGGATCCACAAACATAACGGGTCAGAATGCAGGATAGTCATTTGTAAGAAGTTTACAAATAAATGAATTATCAAAATTATATCATCTTTAACTCTAAACAGAGTAATCTAAGTCATTACGATTCTATTACAATTATATGGACCGTATCGAATTTCACTAAAACTACTAAGTTTGTTTTTAAGTCAAACTGAAAGAGAAACAAATACTTCAAAACATAGGATTCCTTGCAACATATAAAATCGTTATTCGTATGTTATCTTGTAATCCATATACTAATATAAATGCGAAAGTGTGTCTGTCTGTCCAACCGATTGTGCTGAAATTTGGTATGGGGATACTTTGAGTCCCAGCCCCCAAGAAATAGGGCACTTTTTGATATACGAGGATATACGACACGGAGTTGCGGGCGTCATCTAGTTGTCATAACATAAGTTTGAATGCCAATATTACCCCAACAACCAGAGTGAAGCCATACATTGGACTAACCTTAAGTATCTTAACCTTAACAGTCACTCTTACCGAAATTTTCACAATGTAGTATACTATACAGGGTGTAACAAAACTAAGTGAGAATACTTCAGGATGACGTGTATGTGTTCCTTATATTATAGTATACTTACTGTAAAAATTGCAGCACTGAAAGAGGGTCTTTTTAAACTTTTGTATGGGAAAATTCATCGCGCTGGGGCGCTTGCCCATACATATCACAAAAAAAAAAATGTGTTTCAGCGCTGCCACTTTCACAGCGAACTCTACACAGGAGACCCACTATACACCCCCTAAAGTATTATCACTTAGATTTGTTACACCCTGTATATCGATTATCGAATAGCCACGATTGCGAAGTTGTCTAGAAAGCGAATCATGAGTCGATAGGCAAACGAACAAGAGCTATATTCGTCTCTGATTGCCTATGATGGAAATTAAAAATGTACGTAGTTAATCATTGTATTGGTCCATCATGATTCATGAGCTAACGTGGCCTCTCCGATGTACAATGTTAGCTGATAGCTCTACGTAGAGCCAAATACTGCTAACGTTTATGGTTAGATCGAACTGTTCTCAATCGACCTAACGATTAAGAACATGTAACATTTCCTTATCTTCCTGTTGAAATAAGCGTTACTTTAAATTTTATTTGCTCAGTTTATCTTGTGTATCTACAAAAGAAGAGAACTTGGGTCTTGGACATTCTCAACACTCTCCTTTTAAGGCTATTAGAAGGCAAAACATTCCCAAACCTAAGAAATAATAGCTACGATCCAAACTACGGGGGCCAGTCATAAAATTTCATACAAATTTCGACTTAGTTAAAGGTTTTGTGCATTAATAAATTTAAAAGTAATGTTTTATCGAAATTTCTTATTTTTTCTCGATTAAATTCGCCCTTTAACACCTATAAATATGCAAGTTCACTGAAACGTAAATACATGCGAAGAACTTAACCGCATTAAAACTCAAAACAGACACGTGAGTCAAAACGTGACTACGATAACTAGATTACTGTCAACCGCCATCTAAAAATAGATCGCTTTATGCACTGTGCTCAAAAATATAAAATAAATATGATAAACGCTCTTTACTTTACTTTACATTATAATAAAAAAAAACTTTTCAGTTCTTCGAAATTTAAAATCGCGAAATAAAACAAAATGGCGTCCGCCCAATGCACTTATCGGCGGGCATATCAAAATGCGACTTGGCAACGTAGCGGCCGCATTCTTGCAGCCGCGCGGCAACGTCGCAAGCGCTACCCGTACAGGCTCCGAGTGACGTCACGTGATAAACGTTCCAAAATGTCTATTTGTCCGCACAATTCCAAATTCGAAAAACTTTTGTCTCCCTTCAGCCGAGATTTTAATAGGATTATTTTTCATTTCTCGTAAATCGATGTATCGATGTAAATAGTCGTAAAAGACATTAAACGAAAAATTCTTTTCAACGTTTTCAGAGCAAGCTTATCCTGTTAAAGGTAAAAAATATTGTACGAAATGTATTTCAAGTTACATAGAGTCTATGTTAAAGAACATATAATATTTATCCTTAGAAACCCTTTTTTAGAAAAAAATCCTTCTGCTATTAGATGTTTTCTACAAGCAACACGCCAACACCTAATTTACTTACTTAAAGCATAGACTAAGGAAAATATAAAGATATCCTTCTTGAAAATAAGATGTTTGTAAGTAGTAACTATAGCTCGATTATGTAAAACTACGTTATAGTTTTACATAATCACACTGATAAATAACTAAGATCACATACAAGAGCGACATCTAAGTTAAACAATACGAAACGCGTTACAATTTACACAAGCATTTGTTTAAAGAAAACTATACGTGAAGGAATGTTGCTGCATACGTATTACGTTCTTATGTCTTACTGAATGTTGTCTGCAAATTGAATAGCTTAGAAATGTATTTGTCTCGTGGAAACTATAGGTCTACCAGAATCTGATGGCAATTTTTGACAGCAGATTTTCATAAAATATCCTTGATCATTGGATAAATTTTTATATTTGCATGTTTAACACACAGAATCAGCCGCTATAAGAAAAAAAAAAGGATCAAAATGTTTTATTCTAATTACCCCAGTATTGCTAGAGTCAATTTATTTTCACACTTTTTGCCATCAGATTCTGGTAGACCTATACATTCTTTCGCGATGAAAACTATCCTTTACCTTGCCTGGGGCTCTAAGTATCTTCCCATTTTTAAGCGTTAAAAGGTTACAACTTAGGGTCAGGCCAAACGAGGGTAATTTTGTGAGTCGTGAGTCGCAGAATTTCAGTCGCGTAAATGTTTTTTCATACAAATCACGACTCACAAAATTACGCTCGTGTGAATCAAACAGGACTTTTAAATGTATGGTCAAGGTCGTTTGCTCAGGGGATGGCCTTAAGATTTTCAGTAAAGTTTAAACTGACTCTCACTGCAGTTAAAATGCTATTTTTAATTTCTTCAAAAAAGGAGGTTATCAATTCGACCCGTGTATGTAATATTTCCAGAACTGCCTAGTTTTCGTGTATTATATTAGTCTATATCAGCGTTTAAAAAATTTCAAAACTGTAATTATGTATGTTTTTATGTTTGTGTTCGCAGATCTCCGGAACTACAAGTCCGATTGTAATTCTTTTTTTGTTGTACTAGGTACTGTTCAACTTAGGGAATACTGCAAATTTCGTCAAAATCGGTACAGTAGTTTTTGAGATACGGAATTTTAAGTACAATTTTGAAGTCGGTTTTATTTTTTTACTATCCACCTTTTTGTGTTGTATTATAAGGGTCCCTGTACACTGTACAGGGACCATTATAATACAACACAAAAAGTTGTTCTATACTGTACAGTGAGAATATGAGACAAAGCAAGAAAACAAGCAATTTCTAAGTGGCACGTATGCTGTAGTTAGTTATTAAAGGTTATTATAATATGGGCCAAGATGCCTGAATTAAATAATAATAAATTATAAATAAATATTATAATAATTAATAATAAATATTATTCTACTCTAACTTAGCGGTTTGGACAATATGTAAATATAAACTTTTTTAATGTAACATTATGACATTTGACAGAATTGACAGAATGCATTTTTTGTGCGACGGGATAGCGATGGACGTTGCCATGGTGCCATACTTATTTAGTCAGTTCAATAAAATAATATGGGCGAAATCGGAAATGTTTTGTCATATAAAGATATGGCAAAACAACGTTTTAAAAAAATGAGATGTAATTTGACTACCACAAATGGCGGCCTAGAGCTCGGCAAGGCTTTAAATCAGAGGTTCCCAAACTCCTTTGTTTTGTGGCCCACTTTTAAAATGTTAGTGCATACTGCGGACCCCCGGAAGCAAATAACCCCACCCCCTGCAATACTAATCCATGAAACTTATTGCTATTATTTTAAGTACCAGTCGCTGTGCTTTTCAACAAATTATCCGCCTATGATGCAAGGGATGGCGAACCAATGGCACGCGACATAAAATTCTGATTACAAAATGATTAGGTATAGTGATTATTCTACAAAGGTGCCAAGTTAGGCTAGGGGCATTATATTTTTAAAATGCTTTCTCATAAGAGAAATCAAGCCTACATAAAAGTTCTTCACTGCTTACCAAATTAATTTACATGGACCCCCGCCTACAATTGTGGAACCCCATTTTTTGTCAGGGCCAACGTAGACTCCCGTCTAGTCTCGCGTGGACCCCTGGGGACCACCTGGACCACTTTGGGAATAACTGCTTTAAATGAACGTGGCGAAAAAAGGAACTAACGCTGCCATCATACAAAAAAAGTTTTCATCAATTTCAATTTGAAATAATAATAATAATAATATCTATGGACGCTTCACACCACGTCAGTCTGGCCCCGTGGAAAGTACCTGATGGACTTGTGTTACGGGTACCAGACAACGGAAATATATTTAATACTTTTATACTATACATATATTTAAGATTTTTATTATAATATAATACACATATTTAATACACATCCATGACCCAGGAACTTTGAAAACTTTTTTGTTCCGTCGGCGGGATTCGAACCCGCGACCCCCGGCTTGAGCTACCAACAGCCCACCAACTGAGCCACAGAGGTCGTCAAAATTCAATCAAATCAAATATTTCCGCAGAATAACCGATGAACCCATAATTAATGGTAATTTTGAAATGAATTATTTCACATAACTTGTCGGGAAAGTATTAATTTTTTGGTGTCAATCGATGCAGGAGGTGTTATTCTACTATATATTTTGAATTTAGGTCTGAATCTTTAAATTTATAAATGTTACCGTTAATGTGCGTAAACCAGTCAGACTGCAGATTAACAAGGTATTCTGCAGATTATATGGGTCAGTCAGTTAAAGTGCAAAAGGTTGATTCTATTCTCATTAAATTGCATAAAACAGGTTCTTGTTTGAATAAAACATATTATTTAGTTGTAGAGAATTATTTAATATAATTTTTGAACGTAAACAAGGGAATAATTTATTAAATTTTAAGTAAAATGTTACTCCACTATTAAAATTTAACAGATCGTATCAACTAGAAAAATACCAATCAAAACAACAACAGTCTTAGGTTGACAAGCTTAAGTCAGTTTTTAGGACTTTTACGAAGGAAGAGAAGGCAAAATAATCAGGTAAAGTGCAGAGTAAGCTATTTTATTTCAAAATTTCACACTTTAACAGATGGTATCAGGGAATCTGCAGATTACCTAGGTAATGTGCACGTTAACGTATTCTGCATTCTAACGGTAACATATACATCCTGAAATAGCATACATAGATACTTATTCCATAAAAAAAGCTTTTACCACCATTTAAATATAATAAATATTTTTTTTAGATTTAATTTAATGTTACCGAGAAGGCAAAAACTGACCACATTGACCAAGTTGTAGAGTTCGTGAAATTAGGCATTGTAGAGTTGGGGGCATATTGTTAATTCTGAACCTTGGATTTAGATGAAATCTTTACAATCGTTGCTCATCCTTACTAATATTAAAAATGCGAAAGTTTGTCTGTCTGTCTGTCTGTTACTTCTTCAGGCTTAAACGGCTGAATCGATATTCAAAAAATTTGGTATGGAGATACTTAGGGAGACGGGAGAGGACATATTATATAGGTCTACTAGAATCTGATGGCAAATTTTGACAGCTGATTTTCAAAAAATATTCTCGATCATTGGCTAAATTTATAATTATATTTGCATGTTTCACACACAGAATTAGCCGCTATAAGGAAAAAAAAAGGATCAAAATGTTATATTCCAATTACCCCGGTATTGCTAGAGTCAATTTACTTTCGCACTTTTTGCCATCAGATTCTGGTAGACCTATAGTATAGGTTTTGTGGCGGAAAATGTGCGGTTTCCGCGCTATAAACGGATTTCGGCGCAAAGGAGCTGCGGGCATCATCTAGTTTATATAATAAAATATGGCATTGTAATGTGGGCTTTTCGAAACCTTGTAGCGTTATTTGTAAAACTAATTATTATATCTAAAATTTTAGAAAATAATCTATATAAGTATAAATAATCATTAGTCGACACGATTTTTGTGCCTCAGTTCTGTGCACCCTATTTGGATGTATTACACCTAATAAATTATAGAAACAGTGATTTTAACTCAAAAAGTTTGCTTTTATAGAAACTGAGACCTTTTGAACTTTCAAATTTTGAAGAAAACCTGAATTTTCTTTTTTCAGTTACGTATAAAAATAATAAAATATATGATTAATTTTCCTATTTATAACGGTGCTTATATTCCCAAAATAAAATTGGAATGGTAAAAATATGTAATTTAGATTTAAAAATTAATATTTTTTGTATCTAGGTGAGCATACCCTAAATACAGCTTGCTGTTGCTCCGGTATAGATATGTGGCGCTCCTATTTATTTTCTAGTATTAAATAGGAACTTTGAAATTATTTCATAGGCTTGACAAAGTCTTTATTTTGTTGATGCAACTATTTTTTTAACTCTCATTTTAATAAATTCTCCTCAAATGTAGCAAAAACTTTTTTAGTATATTTTGTAGAATAGGTAGGTGCCGCTTGTTAGTTAGTTAGTAGTTAGTTTAGTATTAATAGAATAAAACATATTTATTTATTTCATTTATATCATTACTGACATTCACTAAGAAGGAAAAAATATAGAAATTAGGTTTAAAAATTGTTATTTTTTTGTATTTAGGTGGCACACTCCAAACATAGCTTGTAGCGTGCCTCTTTAGTAAGTAAGTAGGTACGTGAGATATGTGGGGCCCATATATTTTTTTGGTTTTTAATAGGAAGTTTAAAATATATTTCGAAGGCCTATCTGTTGATGCAAGTAACTTTTTCGCTCTTACTTTAATAAATTTTCCGCAAATATAGCAAAAACTTTTTACGTCCATTTTAGACATATTTGCACATATTTTTACGCTTTAAAATACATAAAACTCATAGTTTCTCTAAAAATTTAATACGCACAGTGAGTGCCAGTGACACACTTCCCCTTCCAACTCTAATATCCCCCAAACCCCTTTATCTTGGTTACGGCGAGAGTTAGTCTCTAAGAATTTTGCAAAAATCTTATAATATTTTTATTCGTCTTAGCCTAGACTTTCGTTTTTGAAATTTGTGTTTCTGGTTAATTTTCAATGAAAACAATCGGATAATAGCCATTAAGTAACAGGCACAAGAAAAAAATATTTTTTGTCGACCTATGTAATCTTATCCTTTCTCAGTAATAAATGTGAAAGTGTGTCTTTCATTCCGTTTCCTCCTATGTACCTCGTTTCTTACTTTCTTAAACCACAGAACCGATTTAGTCTTAATTCTTAAGCAATTCTTAAGTAAGTTTGTCGGACTTAAGTCCTTTTCCTTAAGGAAAATCTTGCAAACAAACAAAAAACATCGGAAAACTCTAAAATGCTCCATGAGCTTTTAATGAAGCGTTGTTGCTTAAAGCGTAAGTGTTGATATGAGACTTTTGAGACTCAGGGTCTGTTTCACCACTTCCTGATAAGTGCCAGATAGGCTATCCACAACTTTTTTTTGACAGATGGAGTATGGAGTGTCTGTCAGAAAATATAGATAGCCTATCCGGCACTTATCAGGAAGTGGTGAAACTGGCCCTTAACGTTATACTTTATACGAAACAGTCTTGAATTTTTTTATACTAAACTAAATGACCCCTGCAACTTCGATGCGCCAAAATAAGTTTATCGCGCGGGAACCGTACATTTTTCCGGTATAAAAAGTATCCTAAGTCCTTTCTTGAGACTCGACGAAGTATCTCCATACCTAATTTCAGCAAAATCGGTTCAGCGGTTTGGGCGTGAAGATGTAACAGACTACAGACACACTTTCACATTTATAATATTAGTATGGATGATGCCCGCAACTCCGTTGCGGGAAAATTAGTTTATCGCGCGGGTGATTATACTGGGATAAAAAGTATACCATAATATCCTTTCCCGGAATTCAAAGTTTCTCCATACTCATTTTCAACAAAATCGCTTCAGAGGTTTGGGCGTGAGGAGACAGACAGACAGATACTTTCTCTAGTAAGAAATATTTCCATTAAATTTCTAGGTAAGGCTCAGTCCTTTTCTAGTAAGAAACATTTCCATAAAATTTTGTATGTGAAAGGTTTTTGGGGACAAATAAACTTTCTAGCTAGGTCCTATCCCTCGACAACCGCGAAGAACCGCGCTTTGAGTTCTAAGAAAAGCTCGGTACCTACTAGAAACACTATTTTGCCAAAGCCTTGTAGAGTTGGTACAATTTTACAACTTAAAATTTTAAACTTAACACTTGACACAATATATTTAAGTGTTAAATTTCTTTAAAAAAGGTATAACCAATTAAGCAATATCTTCCCATTTTATTTTCTTAGCAACAAGTTACAAGTTTTAGTTTGGTTCTGATTGTTTTGTTTGGGATAGCAGAATTAACTAAATAAACAAATGCATTATCTGTAGACTGTTGTGTTATTCATGTATCGAGCAACAATTAATTTATTGTATAGAATTACATTGTTTGCAATTTTGTTGCGTTTAGGTTATCCATAGTAATATTATAAATGCGGAAGTGTGTCTGTCTGTTACCTCTGTAGTGTAACTAGTCTAACTACTAACTACTTACCAACCTTAGTGTGCATATAAAATAATTAGTTGTATAGCTAAATAAAAATTAAATATAAATAACAGCTGATAAAATATGTATTTACATTGTTAAAATCATATTATAAATAAATAATTACATAAGTTGTATTTTAAGATTACATTGTTCTAAAATACTAAGTACTAACCTTACAACTAAACATTTCGTTTTTAAAATTTTTGTTAGACGTGCGACGGACAAGCACATTTTACGCCCAAAGCGCTGAACCAATTTTGTTGCAATTTGGTATGGAGATACTTTGAGTCTCGGTAAAAGGACATAGGATACTTTTTATGCCGGAAAAATGTACGGTTCCCGCGCGATAAACGAATCTAGATTCAACGAAGTTGCTGGCGTCGTCTAGTAAGTTCATAATTTAGACGTAACTATAGGTACAAACGTTGATGCCAATTCTACGTAAATAATCGTTCAATACCCCAATTTTATACAACTACTAGCTGTTGCCCGCGACTTCGTCCGCGTTAACATGGTAGGTAAAATCACAAAGATGGATGGTTTTCCCCTTTTTGTGGTCCCTATACAAAGGGTAAAAACGGGACCCTATTGCAATGACTTCGCTGTTTGTCTGTCTCCAGGCTTCTGAAGAACTTCGCTAGCTAAATAGTTGATTATTAGATTAGAGATAGTTGATTCGCTAGCAAAATTTTTACAAATTATGTATTTCTGTTGCCGCTATAACAACAAATACTGAAAACAAAATAAAGCAAATATTTAAGGGGGCTCTCATACAACAAAAGCTACTTTAGCCTTTTTTTCTCGACAACAAGTACAAACAGGTAGGCACTTAACAATATGACCACAAAATACTCAATTATTTGTTCGTATTAATTTATTCGTTCCATTTGGTGCTGATAGGTTCAAACTAATACATTTACATCCTCCGTCATCCCTTATTTTATCCCCATGGGAGTTGAATTTATCAAAATCCTATTTAAGCGAACGTCTTCATCATAGATGCTCAACTCTTTAATAATTTAAGTTCAATCAGTCGAAAGTCTAAAAAAATTAAAAAAAACTTTCATCCCCTATTTCATCACCTTAGGGGTGGAATTTATTAAAATCCTTTCTTTTAAAAAAAGCCGTTTCGGAGGAGTTCGCTGACTAACATTGTGACACGAGAATTTTATATATAAGAATATAGATATGTCTCTAAATGATTTTCTTGTAAAAGTGGGATTTTGGGCAGACGTAAAAGACATGAAAACCAATCTTCTGTAAAACAAGTCATATGTCTTTAAATGTCTCTTTTGTTAAGTTGGTTTTCGAAGGTATGCACTTAAAACAAACTTCATCGGATCAGATAATATAATGAAACATTTTTATAACTTTAGCACCTATATCAAAAAGTATGTTAAGAATTGGGCAGGCTAAAAAAACCTAGACAATTTTTAATTATTAAAAACAAATTGTCTAGGATTTTTCTGTCTGTTAAACCTCGATGAAAGTCTTCTGAATAAGAACCTAATAATGAGCATTTGTGAGAATTTGTTTGTATCAAATAGGCTTCGAAAGATCTTATAAATCTCTTTTTATTGCTCAAAACTGTACCTACTGTCTCCAAGAGATTTCATTTTGTGCATATGTCTGTAACATACAAGACAAATCTAGTAGAAGGTAACATAAGCTTTTAGATACTCTTAGTCAAACATTTCTAAATTCGGGATAGGGCTTTCTCTGAGTTATGTCATTGATCGTAGTCAATAGTCATCTTATTAGGCTACGTTGTTACGTCGATAAAAAATCTTAGCCTTGTCTAGCCTAGCCAAGCCGAGAGCCTAGCCGGATACCTTAATGACCTTTTAAAATTTAAAATTGACATCACAAACAATTATTTTGTATGAAAATTTTCTTGTTGTGACTGTCATCCTAACCACGTTTCGTCCACATTTCGTAGCCATGTCAAACTGGTTGATTATTATCAATTATATTTGAATCTTAATCGCGACATTTTAAAATAAAGCAGTTTGATTACGAGGAAAACTTTAAGTTTAGGTTAACACTAGCTGACCTAGTATCAATATAAAAAGTAGATAAAAACCTATTCTCAATGCTAACGAATGTACATACAAAATTTCATTAAAATCGGTTGAGCCGTTTTGGAGTTCGCGAGCAAACACTGTGTCACGAGATTTTTTAACCGACTTCAAAAGAAGGAGGTTATTAATTCGACGCGTATGTATGTAATATTTTCAGAACTGCCCAATTTTCGAATATGTCAGTCTATATTAGCGTCTGAACAAATGTGCCAAATTTCAAAAGTGTATGTGTGTATGTATATATGTACATACATACATACATACTTTTTCCAGTTTCAGAGATATACGAACACAAACATAAAAACATACACACATTTATATGTTTTTATGTTTGTGTTCGCATATCTCTGGAATTACCATTCCGATTTCAGTAATTCTTTTTTTGTTGTACTAGGTATTGGTCAACTTAGGGAATAGTGCAAGTTTCATCAAAATCGGTTCAGTAGTTTTGGAGATAGGGACTTTTAATTCTCAATCACGTACAATTTTAAAGTCGGTTTTATCTTTTTAATATATATTAGATTTAAGAACCTAAGAATTTCTTAAAAACTTATTGCGATTGCGAAAGAAATAGAAATAACAATGTAGGTATTCCTCAAAAGTAAGAAGCTAATGCCTAAAGCTCAGACTAAAATTAAGCAAAAGGCGGCTCAGCAGTTTTCGAGTATTATCTAGAGAGACTTGTTACTAATAAAATGTATCCTGTGGCGAGACTAAAAAAATTGAAAAACATTTTTATTTATATAAATATAATATGAAAAACTTAACAAAGGCATATATTAGATACATACAGAAATATACATATTTTATTCGAAACCACAACATTCTTTCTTGTGTAGTCGGATAAAACCTTAGGTGTGAGTTGTGACGCATAACGTTTTTTATACTAGCTATGACGCATTTTCTTAACTTTTAAGCATTTCCTTTTACACAATGCATCACGAATGTGGTATACTTGAATCGTCCTATCATGGAACCTAATTGAAAATCGCTCGATATTCTACCAAGTTTGATAGGGGTACTGCAAGTTGCAACTGAACTTTGAAAAGTTTGTCAAAACGCTGTGGCCTCGCTAATCAGGTAACATGTTTCCTAACGCAAAAACAAAGCCCTGTCGAAGTATAATTAGATTATGATATGCAAAATTTGTAGGATGTAATACTAACGAACACACTATAAATAAAGTAATTACATTATACAGTAAATTGAAAATAAAACATTATGAAATGACTACGTTATACGTATGATCGTATTTATAATAGCATTTTTCATGAACTTGCATTTACCCTTTGCTCCGCGGAACCTCTTTAGCCTACGAAAACCACCACAAAATACTCGTAACTTCTTTACTACTGAAAGTAGCAGCGCTGAAAGACCATTTTTTTCCACTTTTGTATGGATAAGTGCCCCAGTGCAGAGTCACGAGTTTCCCCATACAAAAATGAAAAAAAATGTTGGTCTTTCAGCGCTGCTACTTTTACACTGAACTCTCTACGAGAAGCACGTACACACCTTAAATTATTATCACTTAGTTTTGTTACACCCTGTAGACTGTAGAGTTTACAGTGTAGCACTGCAGTGCTGCACTGAAAGAGTAAGTGTTAGATTCAGTTTCTATGAGAAACGCCCCAGCGTCGTGAATTTAGAAATACAGAAAGCTCTTTTAGCGCTGCTTCATTCGCAGTAAACTTTTTACAAGGGACTTATACACACCCTAAATTGAACTGCTTCAATTTATTACATCATCTTTATTAATAAGAATAGCGTCACATAAAAGAAGAAAGCGATTTCGACGACCGAATTTTTAATTTTATTTCGTTGTTAAATTTTAGAAAAGTGTAGATTTTCAACAGGCAAAGTTTAAGTTTGTTTAATTATACGAATTCAGTTTAATATTAGCGGCTGAAAAGGGAACCGCACCCTGTATGCACCATTCGCTAGTATTGCTAATTATAAATAATTTATCCAAGGTATCATATACGGTAAAATCCGGGAAAGGTTAGATTTTTAAGGTTCTATTGTTTTCTCATACATATCTTTAAAATATGAAACAATATACTAAAAAACAACACTTTCTTTAAATTTGCCATATACGATTACTTTCCAGAAATGATTCCTTACCAGCAACACTATAAATTGACGCAATAATACATGGTATGTTTTTGAGATTTTTTCTTACCATCTACCCTCGTTAACTTTGTCTGCCATAGCTTCGAGATTTTTCGTCATACAATAAAATGTTCAACTTTTCAAGCCCTTTCATTTGGTATATGTCGCGAAGTGCTACATTAGTGAGTACGATATGCCCCTCCTTCTTTATGGCAATAAAGATATTATGTCCAATTATTCAAAGCGAAAATCGAATAATTTTTTGCATAATATTACGATATTACGTCTTAGTAGAAGGTACGGATCACGGAAAACTTTACGTAGTAACTATTGAGCAACAGAGGGGTTAGTGCGAGTTTTATTCGATCATACGCATCGAGCGCGTAAACGCGAATTTGTATGGGATCAAAGCAGTATTCACGTTAGCCAGTAGATGGCGCTGCTTTGATCCCATATAAATTAGCGTTTACGCGCTCGATGCGTATGATCGAATAAAACTCGCCCTAACCCCTCTGGTGAGATTCACTTGCGTAAATCGCAATTTTAAAGTTAACCCTGAGTAGGTATCTAAGATTTCATGCCTATGTATTGATAAACACGAAGATCGAAAAAAGCAACACCATAATATGTAACCCAGGGAAACCTTACCCCGGAATGGCGAAAGATTTCCCTGGGTTACAAGTGGGACTGAGGGGTTAGTAAAGGCAGGCTCAAAAATGAGTAAGCTGACTACGTAACTATTGTACTACCGTACAGGTCGCGGCATAGGGGCGGCAGCGTCCTAGGAAGCGGCAGATTTTATACAGGGGGCGGCGGAAATAAAGTGGCCTACACTCATAAAAAATCCGTCACTTGTAACGAGTCTATAATTATTATATCGAATGGCCATTTTCTCTGCTTACACTTGCACAGTAGCACTGTGTGATACAAACCTCGATTTTGTTTCACCTCGTTTTTCTTTCAAAATACTATAGTTGATAGCTATATAAACATTACAGTAAAACTCCGAGATCGATATTCTTTGTAGTTTTTATTTTAAAGTGTCAAAGTTGTCATTTTTCCGGGTCATAAATTTGCATAAAAAATTAATAAAAAAAAACTAATCAAGTAACATTAATTTTTTTATACCAATTGAATAAGCACTTAATACTTTACTTTTTCTCCAAATATGGTTAACCTACTGTGATCAAGTAGGGAGATATTAATTTATTTATTGATTTTAGTTTTTCATTTTTAATTTTGCGATTAGATCGAATTAGAAAAAGTTTTAAGCATGAAACGATAGTGTGAGTAATCCTTTATTAATATTATTAAAAATCACACTCTAATATAATAACCTCTGTGTCAGAAGTTATATCCGATTCAAATTTTTTTTAATAAAAAGTCGGATTTTTGTACCTAGGGTTGTCACTAAAGGTCTGTTGTTTGATTTATCCGGTTGATACGCAAATTCGCAATCGATATCCTATACGAAAATTATCAAGATTAGGCAGGTCTAATAAAAAAATAATCTAAAAAGTGAAAAATATAACGTATATTAATGAATTTATACGCTGAAACAATATCTTATCAGTAATCACCTTCTGATGTAGTCGGGGACAATAAAATATCAACCGAAAAAATCAAACAAGAGACCTTTAGTGACTGACAACCATAGGTACAAAAAAATTGAATTGGATATAACTTCTGACACAGAGGTTATTAGAGTGTGATTTTTAATAATATTGATAAAGGATTACTCACACTATCGTTTCATGCTTAAAACTTTTTCTAATTCGATCTAATCGCGAAATTAAAAATGAAAAACTAAAATCAATAAATAAATTAATATCTCCCTACTTGATCACAGTAGGTTAACCATATTTGGAGAAAAAGTAAAGTATTAAGTGCTTATTCAATTGGTATAAAAAAATTAATGTTACTTGATTAGTTTTTTTTTTATTAATTTTTTATGCAAATTTATGACCCGGAAAAATGACAACTTTGACACTTTAAAATAAAAACTACAAAGAATATCGATCTAGGAGTTTTACTCTTAATGTTTATATAGCTATCAACTATAGTATTTTGAAAGATAAACGCGGTGAAACAAAATCGAGGTTTTTATCATACTGTGAGTAGTGCAAAAACCTCTTGTTCATGCGACAGACAAACACACGGACAAAATATACATTTTAGTCATAAAAATGCTTGTTTCTCCATAACCTAATGAGTAATGAGGCAGTTAGATAATTGGTATGAGTTGTGACACAATAACGACGCGCGACGGTGGCTTCCCGTCATGGCGGCCTGGCGGTTGGCGGGAAACGTCACATCCGCCATTTTGTTTATACTATCTATATATTATATTAATACGCGAGCGAAAAACTTTGGAACCCTTTTTACGAAAAATGCGGAAACGTAGGAGCATGAAATTTCGCACAGTTGTAGTTTATATGGTGGAGTGCATCGAGCTAATATTATTTTTAAATTATGCTTTTATCATACATTTTTTTAACAAATAAAACATTACACACACTACAACACACACACTAGGAGATTTTGATTGACAAGCCTATACACACGAATTATTGTACTCTTTTATTTATGGTTGAAGTCTGTTGTCAAATTGAAAATAGATTTAGTTTTTTTTATTGAATCTTAAATACTGTTAGACAATTATTACACGGCCAGTCCATCATCATTTGACTTTATTAATCTGAGACTGTCGCAGGAATTATGCCTAAAAAATAATAAAGTCAATATTTTGACAATAGAATATCAATAGAAAAGCGTTGAAATTTGAAACTCATAATTTGTTTTTTATTTGAGGTCGAATTTCGACCATTAGGCAATCTCTAGTATTACTCAATAGTTATAGGTCTACCAGAATCTGATGGCAAAAAGCAGCAAAAAGTGAGAAAATAAAATGACTCTAGCAATACGGGGGTAATTGGAATAAAATATTTTGATCCGTTTTTTTTCTTATAGCGGCTGATTCTGTGTGTTAAACGTGCAAATATAAAAATTTATCCAATGATCAAGGATATTTTTTAAAAATCTGCTGTCAAAAATTGCCATCAGATTCTGGTAGACCTATAATAACAATTTCACCAATTAATTGTAGATTAAATATCATGTTCTCTTACTTGTTGTTTATATCAATACAAGAGAAGATATTATAATCATATGACGATGACGCCCGCAACTCCGTTCCGCAGTAATTCGTAAGTATATCGCGCGGGGACCGCACATTTTTCAGGGATAAAAAGTATTATAATATATGTCCTTTCCTTGGACTCAAACTATCTCCATACCCATCAAAATCGTAACGTGAATAGGTAATAGACAGACAGACACACTTTCGCATTTATAATACATATTCATCATTTTACAATTTCTAATGAGACGCTGATCACGCTGGCAATGTAATTTTTTTTTAGATATTATGTAAAGCCAAGCCAAGCCAAGAAGCCAAGCTTCATATAATATTATATCCTACAGACCCTTACTTTACACTAATACAGGGTCTAAAAAGAAAAACTTTAGACCTTAGCGGCTTACGAATGGCTTGTGGGCTGTAGCTTATGCATAATTCATGCATGAATATTTTGTAAGGTTTAAAAATATTTTTTTTGTTGTAGATCTAATAGTTTTTACAATAATCAGGCAGCCAGCAATAGGAAAGAAATGGATAGATTTTCTTTTCCGTTTCCCTTTTATGGTAAAATATTTATTCAATCCTTATAGGATTATCTCTTCACTCGAAGTATTTGTTCGTCTTAAGTTTATGATTTTTTTTTTCAATGCACACTCCCCATTGTTATATAGGATTATATCTATTCTTTTATATAGATTTTCTCTTTAATATGTGAATAAACTAGATACTATATACCTATAAAAACAAACTATGTTGTATAACTCGTGTATGTTTCAATCAAAACAATAATATTATAATATCGTTTGTATTGCAATAACAAATGCAATGCGTAATAAGACAACGCCTACACAGTTTTGCAACTATGTTTTTTTTACTAATATTATAAAATGTGATGTATGTCCGTTGCCAATCACTCGTAATTCGCTGAACAGATTTATAAGGGCACGGAGAGCTGAGTCCCAGGAAAAGACGATTTAAACAGTTTTTATTACGGAATATGAACTCTTCCTTCGCTATAAACAAATTTCAACCCAAAATAAGTTATTGGCAGATCATACATAAACGCAAAGGAGAACAACAATCGTAAACTTATTCAATACGAAACACCTAAGCGTTTCAAACGGCGATTTCGCAAATTGGCACAGAAATTTGCGCGCGCGCGTGTGAGTGAGGGTACGTCACCTTGACACTATCCCCGTCCCGCTCGCACGCGAACGTAGCCGTATCGTGCGAGCGAGACGGGTGACGCCCGTAGACGCTTTCAGAAACGCTACGCGTCCGGTCGCCATTTTGTTCTTTTGTTGATTAATTATTTGGGAGCCTCTCCACGACGCTGATAAAAGCTTGCGGCTGCGCATGCATCAACATTGATGTTGAATAATCAATCAATCAAGTTTCAGTGATTTAAATTGCAAACGAAGTCATTATAATACATATTGATAAACCAAAGTCGAAGGTCAAACACGTTTATTACAATACATGTCAATGACATAACATTTCATCATTCTGAAAAACTACAAGGTCCTTAAAAATAAGGAAACTAAAAGTGTAAGTACCTACCTTTGAACATTGCCGTAGGTACTTCGTCAGTAAAAGTGATTAGGTAACTGAGTAAATATATAAATATGAGTAAATATATAAAATAAAGATAAGCACGCTATAGCATTATAAAATATGCAACAACCACACTTACACAACATGTAACATAATATATTTTGAAGATAAATCTACCTAAATCTGCCACGTTTTACCTACATGATACTTACATCCCAATCCCATACGTATTATAAACGCAAAAAAACTTAACCTCCCTATTCAAATCTCTATTAGAACATCAATATAATAGAATAAACAAAATCCTAATCGAATTAGAGTAAACACATTATATAAGCTGAAGGAAAACCGTGTTTTAAAACTTTTAGTACCCCTAGCGCCATCTATGTTGTAACTTGGGGAACTCCGCAAGGGCGCCGACTATTTCCGTACCCAGGCTTGTCTTGACGTTTATTTTAGTAATTGTATTCCCATCTCGTTGTAATTAGGCTAATTATATTGTAAATTGTATTAATAAGTGCCGTTTGCGATGTTCGGTCGTTAATTCCTCGTTTCTTTACATCTGATTTAATTCTGATTCGAATAATTTGAGTGAGTTTAAATTGAATGTATATTATTTTATTAAATACTCTCGTAACAAGTATAATTAGTACTTGACTCCGATATCAATACCCTGATCCTCCTGTTATAATGCAGCTTTGTTCTTTGTGCGATTGAGTCCATTTTCATTTTCCAATCAAAGAGTAAAATGGTTTTCTATTTCTACTATTTCTTATACTATCTTATTTTCTATTAAACAGAAATATTATTAATCATTTTCTTAAATCTATTATTTTATTTTATTTTTATTTTATTTTATGAAATTCGGAAAACTTACGGCTAAACATAAGATCAAATACAAACGACACAAACAAGAAGGCCAATTACAAGTTTTCACATATAAACAAGAGAAGAAAAAACTTATGTACACAAACATGGAGTCAGTGGTTAACAACAATAAATATAAAATATGGTAAAACAGTACATTGCAACACAAATGAGGTACGATCATAAAGTTATTATACCTAGCGGAATAGAGAAACAAAGGCCTGAGCAAGCGAGATGTCACTATCAGTAACACTGCGTGGTAAAAAGAGACGTGTGAATTGTGATACATGACAGCAGAACTCTTTTTTTGACGTCCAGTCGGCACTTACCGGCACGTTGACAATTTAATCTCATAGAATTCATGTTCAATCATGCTTGTGTAAGTGTATACGTACACATATTTTAACACACAGATGTAAATCAATTTCGGTTTCGCTTGACAGCTCGAGATTGTTGCTCTATTCCGCTAGGTATATTACCTTTATGGGTACGATACAGATTAAGATGTAAAGAATTTTTTAACAAGACAGTTCTTCATTTTCGTAACGCTGGTATTGAATAAATGTAGGTACTCGTCATATGCGATTTTATTGAAATTTTTGCTAGCTCGTATAATAAAACTGTTCTGCCTATATTATGTGCTATTGACATAATATGGGATATGGAGCAGCTTGGGCCTACGCATTTGCACAGGACATGTTACCAAACCTAGCTCGCCAAGTAATTCTGGGCAGTCAACCGTGCTGTTGGCTATCTTAAGGCGGGCTGAAACCCCATTTTGTTATTTCTTGATACCCGATTTACCTAGTTCCAATATGATAACGAAATGTAAAAAAAATATGAGATATAGAGCACAATATTTAAAAGGGTTTAAATCAAAAACATTTTAATAAAAAATAATACTTTCGCTGTAATTAATTTACAAACTAATAATAATAATAATATAATAATAATATCTATGGACGCTTCACACCACGTCAGTCTGGCCCCGTGCTAAGTACCTGAAGGACTTGTGTTACAGGAACCAGACAACGGAAATATATTTAATACTTTTATACTACACATATATTTAAGATTTTTATTATATCATACACATATTTAATACACATCCAGACCCGGGAACATTGAAAACTTTTTGTTCCGTCGGCGGGATTCGAACCCGCGACCCCCGGCTTGAGCTGCCACACACTCAAGTCTCAACCAATTGAGCCACAGAGCTCACCTCCGACAAAACTATTTGTCATCGAAATATAAGTATTAACAAGAATAACTTACATTTTATTTTAATAAATTGTTAATGAATCTATTTTAAAAAGGTCTGAAACGAATAATCTTTTTTCTTGATATTTATTTAGAAAGATATTTAAAAAACATATGAAAAATAGAGAAGATCCGCCCCTAGAAACTACAATTTTATGCTAAGCTAAAATGAATCTTATTGCGATGGGTACACGCTTGGTCTTTGGTTGTGCGCAAGGTTATCGTTTGGAATTGAGATAAGTCCTCGCCTTAAAGAGAAATGCTAAATCTGCAATGCTCCGTCGCGCGTCGTTCGTGTAGGGGTAAAATGTGATTTTTTTTGCAACGAGCATTATATGAAGACAATAAATAATTACGCGACTTAAATTATTGTAGAAAATGTAGGAAACGCCTTTGGATGGATTCTATTCTATTGCTATAACAACTGTAATAGGGATTCCATACTCGGGAAGCGTATTCCAAATGGCTGTGGACACACAGAAAAGGATTTTGAATGTCTTTATATTGTTCAATTCTTTAGAAAGTCGTAGTATAAAACCTAGTGCTTTGTTGGCCTTGTCAATTTTACTATGTATTTATGTGGGCGTCAAATAATTTATTAATCACTCTCAAGAAGTGTTTGTTTAACATATTTTCTTGAGAGTACCATTAATTTGTAGTTAGATAGGAATTGGACCGGAACAAACAAGGAATGGCGCTGCATTAATGTGGCATTAACATAGTATAATTTGGATACTGAATGATTATTTTAAGGCTTATTTCGAGGAATTTATTACATTAAGGTACAGTGGTTGTTGCAACTACGTAAAATGGGTTTTTTAAATAATGTTTTTTCTAAAGGAAATGTCATTATTTATGTATGAAAAAAGTACCGTTTCAAAATTGAGAAAATTTACTATACGAATAGATATATCAGTACAAAATTTGAAAAATTCTGCTCGATAGAAAAAAATCTCAAAGATGACTATTATTAATCCTTCGATGGCGGATTCTTGGAAATCTATTGTAAATCTATTGTTCTCGCGGCCCAAGTGGGCCTTATCGGAGTTGAAGGATTAACGCTGGTTTTTCATAACTCATTACACACTTTCTAGAAAAACAAAAAATGTAGCACATTTGTCATAACATAACCTATAAACCATTTGATATATTTCATTTATGTACTACTAAAAACAAAAGGTTTTTTTCTCCTATTTCGCCCTATCAAGGACGCGGCGAGCGTCGTAACCGCCACTGTACAAGGCGCGCTGATATGAATGTTATTTTAAATGTCCTTTACGTCGATATTCGTACTGACAGACATCGACCTGCTAATTTTAGGGACTACCTCGCCTTAAACTGATTCATCATGTTTGCGCGAATATTCCGATTCGATAATAAACTACGTTTCAGATTTTATGGTTGTTTGTTTTCATTTGTACTTTTTCGACGTTTGAAATAGTTTTTCGGCCACTACACTACATATTACTAAGAAGTTAGGGTTCATTACATAGTTTTCTTATGTATATTTGATGGCAGTTTATCTATACACTAGTGCTTTTCTTTGGCTAACGTCAAAAAGCTCCGTTGATTAGATTATAAACTTCCGTCAAAAACCTGACAAACTTTTATAAATATTATTTTTTCTTTCTGGCGATATGCCAATAGTACAGTAAAAAACATAGACATAATATTTACGTTACTGTATTTGAGAAAATCCTAAGCTTAAGGGCCTTCCCCTACGGAGATTCCGTAATTTACCGTATTTAGAGCCTTATAAACTCATAATTTGAAAGCTACAAAGTTATAATAAAAATACAGCAATAATCTTCAGTATATCAACATTCCTTTCCCCGTTTTAAATTTTCTATTTTTGTTTATTATACTCATGATATTAGCTTCCAAAGTAATACCAATTTATTAAAATTGAAGCATACTTTCAGCATCTCCCTAGTATTTACAAATTACGTTTATTTGAAACACACGACAATAGATAGACAATTTCATTAACTACATATTCCCCGTTTTAAATTTTTTTTAGATCAACATGACAGTTCACGAGAAAAAATAATTATTACAAGCTCGAAGCCTTCTTGCTTGAATTTAAGTTAAAGTTTACATTAGATGGTGGTTGCGTATAAATAACGTATGAACGCAAAAACCCCTAATTCACGCGGTCACATATTAATAGATGGTAAATAAGTGCTTACTGCGGCACTCAGAGACGTCGGTACTCTCATCACACCTTTGTGGTGAGAGTACCGACGCATCTTCTCCCGACCTTTAAAGCGGAGGAATTCTGGCCGACTGGTGTGGTTTACCGAAGGTTCCGGGGGAGACTCCGGAATGAAGCGCGCGTCACGTCGCCGTTAATTCGTGATAATATTGTGTAGTTGTTAAGTACATATAATTTTTATGCATGTTAGTCATTAAGGGCCTACGTAGCCTGATTTAAATAAATTAATAAATTAATTGATGATTAAACTTCAATTTAATGAAGAGTTTGGCAGATAATAATGTATGGGGCTTATGTCAAAATCTTAATTTCATTACGGTTAAGTAAATATGTTCGCCTCTGATTGCAGCAGTTAGAAACATAATATTTTGTACAATACGCTAATACACATTAACTTTTTTTAAAAGAAATGATAAGGTTTAAAACAAAGAACGAATCCGCTTTCGTGTTGCATTAACATTATAGAAAATGTTAACGATATCAATATAAGTTTATTATTTAAAGCCAATCATTTTAAAGTCTTCTTTAAACCAAAGCCTATTTAATTTGAATCTTAAGATTGAAGAGTCGTTTTAGGAGTGTCTGTAAAAATAACTGTAATCATTTGTTACAATAAGCTTACAAAGCTACCCCATTAAGCTTTTTGGGGTCACTTTTTAAGCCTCGAGGAGCTCCTAACTAGAATGTATAACGAATAACGATTTACAAATTAGCAATTACTGGGAATAGCTAAAGTAAATCTTTAACTAGGCCGTAGAATTTGATTTACTAATAAGTAATTAGAAAATACTAAGAAACAATTTATGTAAGTTTATTTTTTGGTACTGTAGAATTATAAATTATAATGTTTCGTTATAGAATAGCTTCAATTCCACCGTACGAATAATAAAATCTAAGTTCTCCCATACTTCAACCGTTTTGAATTTGGTTTCTTTTCGCACACTAAAATATGGCAATAGCAACGAAACACTAACACTCAAATTTACGAAATAAAGCCGTCGACAATCATTGTCACTTCTATTTAATGCTTAATTACTACACTCAGAACTTAAACTATGTTAAAAATAACGACTTAAAATAATAATTAAACAATACTAGCTATGCCCCGCGGTTTATTAGGGAGAATAAATTGTAATATTTTCCCATGACAGGAGCCTATCCCAAATTTTATTAAAATCGCTCCAGCCGTTTAGAAGTGAAGATACTTCTTTGTAAGTATGTATGTTTGTTACTACAAACATACAAACTCACAAACTTTCGCCTTTATATTATTAGTGGGATTAATATAGATACGCATGCAAGCGGACATATTTCCTTCTTTTATATATATTCTTTTTTATATATATTTTTTAATATCTATGGACGCTTCACACCACGTCAGTCTGGCCCCGTGCTAAGTACCTGAAGGACTTGTGTTACGGGTGCCAGACAACGGAAATATATTTAATACTTTTATACTATACGTATATTTAAGATTTTTCTTATATCAATACACATATTTAATACACATCTAGACCCGGGAACATTGAAAACTTGTTTGTTCCGTCGGCGGGATTCAAACCCGCGACCCGACCCTGCCACACACTCAACCAATTGAGCCACAGAGGTCGTCACGAGGACGTCACAGAGGTTCTTTTAACTTTCATTTTGTCTATTCTGTTGTAGAAACGAATCCTTTCTAAAGGAAAATGAAATTTAATTTAATAAAATAGGTTTTTACTTTTTATTGCCGAATCGATTACAAAATAACCCTTTCTGGAAAGTCTGCTATATCTATTACTAAAGGCAAAATCAGTATCTTTCTAACCCCCGACGAATCACTACATAGTATAAAACAAAGTCACTTTTTCTGTCCCTATGTCCCTTTGTTTCCTTTAGGGGCAATTTCACCAAAGAAATGGAACGCGTTCAATGCACACTGAACCGGTTCAAAACGTATAAACAAGATTATAACCTTCTTAAACATAAACTGAACGCGTTCACAGCAAATCCAAGTTTTATCTTCTGAACGCCCATAGTCCGAAGTTCATAAAACCCGTTCAAGCCCTGTCAGTGTAGTGTTATGGCGAAACGAAAATCGTAGACAAAAGAAGTGTCAAGATGACAGTTTTGACACATGCGTTTAGTTAGTTTATGTATTGTTTCTTGCTATTTTGTTGATAAATTAACGTGAAAAGGCTCCAAAGTGATGAAAACATGTAAAATAATCGCGTGACCTCACGTAAACTTAGATTTATTAATCGCGATCAAAAGAAATTTGTGAAATCCATTTGAAACAGAACGAGATTTACGTCACCGCGAGAACGCGTTCAATGAGAACTAAGTTTTATAAAACGAAGTTTTGAGTGTGCCTGGTGAAATCCCACCTAAATCTTTGAAACTACGCAACGGATTTTGATGCGGTTTTCTTTAATAGATAGAGTGATTGAAGAGGAAGGTTTATAAGTATAATTACATTCATTAAATAGTGGAGAAATACTGTTATTTTTGAGGTTTCTAATGTGATGTCGTAAATAATTATACTTTTTTCCGCTTCACTTTTTACACGTTCTCACAGAAAACCGGCGTGAAACAGCGCTTGCGCTGTGTTTCGCCGAGTGAGTGAGTTTACCGGAGGCCCAATCCCCTACCCTATTCCCTTCCTTTCCCTCCCCTATTCCCTTCTCTTCCCATCCCTACCCTCCCCTATTACCCTATTCCCTCTTAAAAGGCCGGCAACGCACCTGCAGCTCTTCTGATGCTGCGAGTGTCCATGGGCGACGGAAGTTGCTTTCCATCAGGTGACCCGTTTGCTCGTTTGCCCCCTTATTTCATAAAAAAAAAATCCCACAATAACATTTTTTGTCATTTACTTTTTACTACAAATAATGGTTAATTTTCGAAGCGAATTTAACCAATACGGCATTAATCCTTATTCAATTAAATACTTAAAATACATTGTAGATTTAATATTAATCTATATGGCCCTTTACAGCATATGATTTAAATGAATACTTTCGAAGATATTACAGATTTAAAAATTGCGGTACGTAGCTTTTGCGGCGGTACCGACTACCGACCAATGCGGGCCACGGGTAGTAATGGAGATATCAAAACTACTGAATCGATTTTAATCATTTTTTAGTAAATGACATAGGCTATATATTTTATACCCGTGCGAAGCCGGGGCGGGTCGCTAGTGCCTAGTACTTTATATGGAAAAACAACGTTTGCCGGGACAGCTAGTAAGAATTATAGTGGCTGTATAAATACAAATATCTTTATTTCAAACTACTATGGTCCATTGGCTATGCTAAGGCGCAACATATTTCTATGGTCACAAAGTCAATTTTAGCTCCTTTGTGGTGAGGGTCCCGACGCATCATCTACCGACCTTCGAGAAGGAGGAGTTCTGGCCGATTGGAGTCGTCTACAGGAGGTTCCGAGGACGACTTCCGAACACGTCGCGCCCCATGTCGCAGACACTAGCCCTACTAATAAACGCTGTATAAGCTTTGAATAGTTATACAGTGTTTTGTCTTCTTCAATCCAATTAAAAATGTCACTTGTGTGACAGGAACAAAACACTGTATAACTATTCAAAGCTTATACAACGTTTATTAGTAAGGGGGTACGTGTTTAGTGCTAAGTGTTAGTTTTAGTATATATGTATGTATGTTAGTCTATAAGGTATATATAATATGGGCCAAGATGCCCGATTTAAATAAATAAATATGGTCGAGCCCTAAGGCTTGACAGTAACTTTGTAACCCCCGATGAAAAAAGGAGGGGTGTCATTATAGTGGCTATCCTAAGCGCAGAGGCCCAACATTTTTCCATGGCCGCTGAGCTGAAACTCTCACGCGCGGTCGTTGATCCGCGGGGCGATGACCTCGCCCGCCACCGCGAATACATAACACGGTATGTAGTGCGCTGACATTTTTATTTGGTACTTGTATACTTTAATTATACAAGCTTTTGTGTTCGATTAGTATAATACGGCTAAAGTGAAAATTAATATTATATATAAATATAATATTCATAATGGAATTTTAATCCATTAGTTAAAACAAGATTTTTGTAAAAATATAAATAACGTCTCTGTAAATTTAAGATACCTATGGTTGAACCAAAATAACGAGAATCGAAATTTAATACGTACATTGTAATTAATAATTTTGACCTCGATTCGACTCAGTCGCCGTTTGGACTTTAAATCTTGTCGTTATTTTAGAAAAACAAAAGTGTATAGTTAATATAATTCTTATTCTTATATTTTTTATTCTAGTTTGTTTATCGTTATTATGTACAACGACAGGAAAGTCTATTTTTAAATATTATGATAATATACTCTAAAGTACGGCGCTGTTATGCCCTACTCAGAGACGTCCATTCTGTCATTAAATGAAGATTTTGAAATAAGCCCCATACGTTATCTGTCAAACTCTTCATTAAATTGAAGTTTAATCATCATTAAATTACTAAGTCACAATTACTCTACTTAAAATCTCATACTTTTTAGGGTTCCGTACCCAAAGGGTAAAAACGGGACCCTATTACTGAGACTTCGATGTCTGTCCGTCTGTCTGTCCGTCTGTCAGTCTGTCTCCAGGCTGTAACTCAAGAACCGCTATAGCTAGACTTCTGAAATTTTCACAGATTATGTATTTCTGGTGCCGCTATAACAAAAAATACTAAAAACAAAATAAAGTTAATATTTAAGGGGGGCTCCCATACAACAAACGTTATTTTTTTGGTCTTTTTCGCTTGTAATCCATAATGGCAACATAATAGTAACTTGAAATTTTCACAAAATCCTTAATTATATGTGTACATTAAGGGGGGCTCCCATACAAAAAACACATTTTTTTTTCTTTTTTTAGCTCTATAACAGTACGGAACCCTTCGTGCGCGAGTTCGACTCGCACTTGGCCGATTATTATATTTTTATATACAGTTTTATATCTGGCCTCGTGTTTTAGTCTATATTACATACATACATGAAATGTAACTATACTGGAACTGCGGACATCAACCTTTTAAAAACAACGCAGTTCATTTTGTTTGTATGCGACTATGCGTATGTAGAGGTCGTTTAAATTTTGATCGAATATAACGACGTAGCATTATCCGTACTAATATTATATGTCGGAGGGTCAGAATTTAGATCAGAACCTTCAGACATTGTGGGCTTAGATGGGTATCGTGCAAAAGAACAAAACTTGTAAAAATCAAGTTGTTTATTAATTGTCTTCAAATCAGATCACTCAGTTATAACACTGTACACAATCACTATTCACTCAACACTTCACTGTACATTACACTATACACTGACACAAAGCGAAACGTAGGACAGTTCCGTAAGCACTGGTTGACTGGTCAACGACTGGAGCGAAAGTGAGAGGCGCTCCGCCCCACCAGAGCTTTACGACTCTGTCGAAGCGCGCCATAACTAAGTTGCACCAATTCGCCGCTTGGTGGCGCACTTGCGCTTCGTTTCGTGTCCGTATTCTTGACCGGTTACGACACGGCCATCCTGTGCGACACACGTCCCTGTGTGTCAGTTAATCTGTAACGAAAATAAAACGACCAAGTCTCTGTTCGGCCATCCTTTTAACTTGCTACCATAACTATGGAGAGAAATGAAAACTAACTATTTACTCTTTTCAATTTATCTAAGCAATTAGATTTGTTAACAAAACGCATTAAAGCTAGTTCAAACTAATCAATTATCCTGATAGTAATCCACAATGCTACGACTAACTTTAATCACGTACCTTTTGAGAATCATTTTAATAAAGTTTATCAAAATAAAATCAATGACAAATCAATGACAGCCTTAGGATCCACACTCTCTATTCATAGGTTTGTAAACCTGCTCAAACACATAGCTTCCCATAAGGAGAGCCCGAGTCACACTACGACTCTATGATCAATGCTACACGGCCTGATCCGACTGTACCACCCAGGACTACTGCCTACCGCCTATCCACGGACTACCCATAGGGCAGATGCCGATTTCTACCGGACTACGGCTACAGCATCCTGGTACAGTCTCCACACTTGTGTGAATGTGAATCCTATACTGCTTTTAACTATGGCAACATTTCTTCATTCTCCGCCTCATTATCCTCAATAATCTCAATAGGTACCTGACTTTCGGGCATCTTTCTAATTCGATCATGCGCGTATTTATAGGTGCGCTTATTTGCCAAGGACCTTAAAACATATCGGTCACCATCTAAAACTTCAATTATTTGAAATGGCCCTCTATACTTAATATCTAGTTTCGTCTGATTGCGTTCCTCATTTTCAATTAAAACAAAGTCACCAATCAAAAATCTATTCACGTTTGCCTTCTGCTATCAAAACGAGTCTTATTGTAAATAGCCGATTTTTGTATGCCTTCGGATGCCGATTGCCTAACGTGGTCAAGATCAATTATTTCTTCGCTATCGTTTGCCATTAGGTCTAAAGAGCGAGCTACTTTGCCTATGAAAAGTTCCAAGGGACTGGCTTTTGTCACGCGACTTACAGAACAATTGAGTGCTAGCTGTACGTCTCCTAAAGAATCTTGCCAAGACTTTTCTTTGTCAGATTCAACTGCGGTAAGCATAGACTTTAACACGCTCATTACTCGCTCCACCTGACCATTAGCGCGACACGAACCCGTTGCTATAAGATGAAGGTCGATGTTCTTACTGGTACAAAAATCTTGAAACTCTTTACTCGCGAAGCATCGACCTTGATCTGCAATTATACGAGCAGGGGCACCAAATAGTGCTACGCTATTTTTCACTGCCTTAATACTACTTTTAGTGTCAATGTTTTTAGTGTGAAATAGTAGAACGTACTTTGTAAATGCATCGATCAGGACAAACACGTACTCTTTACTATCATTCTTTCCGCTCAACTTGCCTGTGGCATCAATGTGTATTGTATGCCACGGCACAGCAATTTTTGGTATAGGGTGAAGTTCGGCCTGTACCTTACCTGAACGAGACTTGGCCATTTTGCATGTCACACAATTATCAACAAATTTTCGTACATGTCGACTCATTCCCTCGAACCAATAATGATCATACAGCTTTTCTAACGTTTTCTCCCATCCGAGATGCACAAGAGAGTCATGAACATTGTTTATGATCGACCAGCGCATAGCACGAGGGACGATGGGTAAACATTTTGTCCTACCGTTCCGCTGTATCTTACGATGAAGTATGCCTGACCTAACCTCGTAAGTTTTAGAAATATCATCACTTAACTGTCCCTGGTCGAGATCATAAATTAATTTCTTAATTTCTTCGTCTCGCTGCTGTTCTGCATGAAGCCAATTGCTGGATAATTCGGCTAAATCAACTCGCTTTTGCTCCACCTTTTCTATTGGATGTCTCAAAGTATCCGGCTGCTGTATTAAGTTTCTAGACAAGAAATCAACATGTCCCATTTGTTTACCTACCTTATAATTTACGTCGAAATCGAACATTTGCAAAAACATCCACCATCTGTGAACCCTAGGCGTAAGATCAATTTTTGTTCGCGACAGCTTCAAAGAATTACAATCGGCGACTACCGTGAATTTTCGACCGTGCAAGTATTGCCTGAAATTTCTTACCGCATTGACGACAGCGAGTGTCTCCAACTCATAGTAGTGGTACCTCGACTCAGCTGGGGACGTGCGTTTGCTATAGTAGGCCACTGGGCGACGCTTACCTTCTACAATTTGAAATAATATTGCCCCGTACCCATCAGCACTCGCGTCAGTGTGTAGTTCCACCGGATATTTTGGATCAAAAATCATTAGCACAGGTGCAATGGTTAGAATTTCGATCACTTTCTGCCGTGCTTCCTCGCATTTAGAAGTCCACTCAAAGGAACATTTTCCTGAGGTAAGTTTATAAATCGGACCCATAAGACGCGAGAAGTTCGGCACAAACTGTCGAAAATACGAGGCTAGTCCAACAAATTGTCTTACCTGCGTTATTGACTGGGGTGAGGGTAATGCAGACAGGGCTTCTATTTTCCGCTTATTTGGTTTAACTACACCTGCTTCTACCTCATACCCTAAGAACTCTACTCTAGTTTTAAGGAAAGAACACTTTTTGAGATTTAGTGAGAAACCTGCTTTTGTAAGTGTATCAAGAACTATCTTTAACCTCTCTAAACCTTGATTAATAGAGTCAGAAAAGATTAAAATATCGTCAACATATACCACGACGTATTGATTAGCAAGATCACCTAATGCTCTTATAATAGCACGTTGAAAAACAGAGATCGCATTACGAAGACCGAAGGGCATAGTTAAAAATTCATACTGCCCATCCGGCGTGATAAAAGCTGTACGTTCTATTGACTCTGACTGGACTGGTATTAAATGAAAACCGCTAGCGCAATCCAGTTTTGTGAAATAATTTGCACCACTAAGTCGCGGTATCTGGTCAGAGATGAGCGGGAGAGGATATCGGTCAGGTATTGTTATTCAATTCCCTATAGTCTATGCACATGCGGTCCGAGCCATCATGTTTTTTCACTAGTAAGGCGGGACTAGCAAAAGGTGAATTACTTGGTCTTATTATTCCCGCTTGTAATAGCTCGTTCACTCTGTTACGCATAACTTCACGTTCATTCGGAGATAGTCCGTAAGGACGTCTTTGTACTGTACGATTTGAATCCACTAGTCTTATCACTAACTCACCCGTATTTACACGCGTGGTAGGAAAACCCATAATGAAGAAATCCGAGTATTGTTTTAAAATACCCACAAGTTCAATGACCTTATCGGCAGGCACGTCAGTATCAATCGTATCAAAATTATTGCAAGACGATGTTACATTCTTAGAATTACAGTAATTCACAGTTACATCTTTCGTTAAAATAAAGTTAGTCGCACTCATCGTTACAGAAAACCCGTTACTCAAAATCTCGCGGCCTATGAGAATATCACTACGCAAAAAGGCATCAGACAAAACGTGAAATAGAATCTCGATTGAATATCCATTAATTTCTACTCGACTTAATATTTGCAAGGTACAATTGACATTTTTATCGCCTATGCCCATTAATGAGACCAAATTATTAATTCGTTTTCCGCTAAATTTATTTGAAACACACTCTTTCATTAATGAGCATTCGGCACCGGAGTCAAAATCGAATTTAAAACACTCACCAAAGTGACTTAAGGTACTAGATGGGGGTGTGACTTCACACAGGTCGACACGCTTCACTGTTGGGGTTGCAGCAGCGCTGGATCCACCCGCAGTACAGCGGCTGGCGATGTGGCCAAGGTTGCCACACTTGTAGCAGGTGATAGTGTTGCTGCTGGCTGGAGAACGCTGTACTGCTCCTGACGCAGAAGCAGTAGACACAGGCTTCTTGATATCATTCTTCTTCATGCGACAGTGTGCTTGCTTATGTCCGAGCTTGCCACACGCATGACATTTGATTTGCGGAAACGTTTCTTGCTTCATACGTTTCTTGTTCGTTACGTCATGCCTGGAATCTACAGGAGCCTTACGTTTTAAAAACGAAAAGGCCTGCAGTTCTTGTTGCAGCTGACTGCGCGTTAGGTCCGTTGTAAAAGCGAGTCGTTGCAGACGGCTCTCAATTTGTGCCAAATGAGCGACCACAGTTGACACTGCAATTTGTTCTACGCTCACATTCTTCCATCGACTGAGCAGCGACGTTATGAGACGACTGGCGTAGGCAGAATAGGTCTCGTTTTCTTTTGGCTTTTCATTATTCAAATTAATGAGAGATGATAATTCTTTAAACTGAGGCCAAGTAATTCCTGGGCAGGTAATTTGTGGCAGCCATGCCGATGCGGAGCCTTTTAATGCCTTACTTAGCGTCATAATCAGTTGCCCGCCTTGGACAACATCTCCGTCCAAACACAGATCGGCCGTTGCACACCACGATCGCGCATCCGCGTCTTGCCTATCCGGATTAAATTCTTATAAGTTAGATATTGTTTATATCTATATCATTATTGTTACCCGGGCCATTATGAGATGATTAATTTATTGAAACTGGATCAATAGGTTAAAATTGAAACAATAGTATTAAATGCTCTTTCCGCCGTAAGCCCTAGCGGGCTCCTAGACGATCAATTGTATTGTGCAATATCACGCTTCAATTTTATTGAACAGTTTATTTCATAATTAGATTGAAGGCGCGCGATGTTCAATATCAACCCTAGCAATAATATTATGCAATAAGTACGTGATAATATTGCGCAGTAAAATTGCTCGTCTAGGGGCCGCTTAACTAGACAAAGTCACAGAACTTTTGATTTTAAGCTTTAGACAAATTTTGATTTAGGAAACTTTTGAAAATAATTAGCCTTTTGAGTCTAAAGGCACTCTTAAAACCTTTATGTGGGTCGAGGTACTCATTTCCATAAACCACACAAAATATAAATCTCGAATCGATTTGAAGTGGAAACATTTTTAAGACAAATATTCGCCCAGAGACCATTATTTTGGCTTATTTTATTCAAGTAAATAGTAATTGAAACTGAGTGAAACTCTGGTATATCTGGTATATTTTGACCGAGCACTCAGGGTACTAACCACGAGTACTAAGTTAGGTAACATGTTGGCACTTGGCAGCGGCCCGCGATTGTTCTGGCGGATATGACGACAACCATTGTTCGGGTTTGGGCGCGCCCCGCGAATCGCTGACAATTAACACCTAAACATATATTATGTAACCTAAAGGTACACCTGTAATCTAATGGTGTACCTTTAGGTTCGTGTACCATCAGAGAAATGATTCATGGGTAGATGGCGGACCTCCTCATTTGGTCAGGACTCTGGTTATGTCAAATCAAACGTGATATATCGGCTGGGCTTGACATATTTCGACCAATTTACGTAGGCCTGTCGTCTGCAGACGATTGAATGAATCGATTTCTCTCATGGTACTTTTAAGTCATGTAGCTGAGTTTATTGCACCTTGGTAATGGAACACATGAAACTTCAGCGACGTGCCTATAAATTGCTATGAAATCCTTTCTTAGTTATCGACATGAAGCTAGCGAGAGAATACAATGTATTCGCAATATTGTAGTCGAAAGAGAATTGTATGAAAATTATGACGGGTTTATATTATATCAATCCAGTGATCGAATCCAACGCTGGATTACTACTGGAATCATGTAAACCGGCCATAATAGTCGTAGATCATTTACAATTTCGTAAAGACGGGTATTTACGAAAATGTGCTAGTAATTTTTCCTGACTATAAAAGTAATAACTTGATGTTAATGTATTTGAAAATTTAAATGTTTTAAGAAGCAAGAGCTACTAAGCAAAGGATGTGCTCGAGGCAAGCTCAAACTTCGTCCTCTATTTCATCTACAACAACCCAACAAGGAACAACTACACCTACTAGAAACTATACCCCTTCTCTGGTACAACTTTATCAGCATTCAAGAGAGTTTATTATATTATCATGGACCATGGTACTAATACACTATACCATTATACGTGGGAGAGCCATGCTTCGGCACGAATGGGCCGGCTCGACCGGAGAAATACCACGTTCTCACAGAAAACTGGCGTGAAACAGCGCTTGCGCTGTGTTTCGCCGAGTGAGTGAGTTTACCGGAGGCCCAATCCCCTACCCTATTCCCTTCCCTACCCTTCCCTATTCCCTTCCCTTCCCTACCCTCCCCTATTCCCTTCCCTTCCCATCCCAACCCTCCCCTATTACCCTATTCCCCCTTAAAAGGCCGGCAACGCACTTGCAGCTCTTCTGATGCTGCGAGTGTCCATGGGCGACGGAAGTTGCTTTTGCCCTTTTATTTTATTAAAAAAAAAACCTGTGTACTCAGCCTTTTCTTTATACGGCCCGCAAACCCCTTTTTTGGCTTGGAGTCGTGGGCCTCACCCAAAATTTTTTAGGCTGCACTATACAGTAACCCCCAAAAATGCGCGAAAAACCTTTACTTGGGCTCTGATATTGAATGTACTGTCACTTCTTGGTGGAAATTCATGTTCAATTAAATAATTATACACTTTCCTTGCACTTATTCCACTTTGACTTTACTTGGGCCTCAAAAATGCAAGAAAGGTTTTGATACGCAAAAAACAAATCATTTATTATCCACGACACAAAAGGGACATTTCAATATAATACTCAACTCAAAGTATATGGGCCATTAACCATAATATTGTTGTGATAAAACGTATGTATACGCAGTGTCATCGACTCGGTCAGCCATACTGAAAGTATGACGTCACGTCCGGTCGCGGTGCGCGCGCGCAAAAGCGCTTTGTGCTGACAGCAGGGCCGGATTTATATTTTTTCTGAGTATAGGCCACTTTAATTTTGCCGCCCCTATGTACGAACTCTGCCGCCATCCTAGAACGCTGCCGCCCCCCCCTAGGACGCCAATATAGGACGCTGCCGCCCATTGGCCATGGCCTGTACTGCCAATACATAAATCCAGAGCTGGCTGACAGTGGCTATATTCTCTATGACTATAGTTTGGAATCGCAAGTAAATGAAGATAGTTTTAAAGCGAAAGAGTTTAGCAATTAATATTGGCTGCTAATGCATGTCATCGATATCAAAAATAAAGTAAAATCAGTATCTGGGGTAGAGTATAAAAAGTATCCAATGCCTTTACCCAGGACTTAAAGTATCTCCATACCAAATTTCAGCAAAATCGGTTCAGCGGTTTGAGCGTGAAGAGGTAACAGACAGACAGATACACTTTCGCATTTATAATATTATTAGTTTCTATGGTATAGGATCCCCCCATAGAGCGACCTTCACCGAGCTGGTTAATGGATGAAAAGTATTTTATATTTAACTAGCTTTTGCCCGCGGCTTCGCTCGCGTTAAGAAGTATTATTATTATTTAGGTATCAAAGTCTCAGCCCGATCGGTATATCCTCTATTTTATCCCTTGGGGGTAGAATTGATCAAAATCCTTTCTTAGCGGATGCCTACATCATAACATCTACCTGCATGCCAAATTTCAGCCCGATCCGTCCAGTGGTTTGGGCTGTGCGTTGATAGATCACTATGTCAATCAGTCACCTTTGAGTTTTTTATATTATTTAGATTTAGTGAATAATTAAGTATTATTTAAATCATCATTTACTAATAGATCTAAACTCCCTCCCGCACGCGCACCCCCGCCTTGGTGACGCCCACTTCGCAACGGGCCGTGCAGCAGAAATCGTAATATTATTTTAATTTCGCCATAACTTCAAAATCAAACGTCCAATTTTAATCATTCAAAGACCAAATATTATCTACATAAACTGTGCTTAGTGATGAAATAATTTATTTTGATAAGGATTAATGGCATGAGTAAAATAAACGCGTTTAAATGAAGTCCAAAAAAATTCAAGATTTTTAAATAAAAAAATGGTTGTTGTGCCTCACTCGACATAGATGGGTATAGTATGTCGCGGACTTTTTTGTAGATATTTATAAGATCTACAATTAATTAGAACATTTTATGGTTCTATCTTTTATAGTTTAGGCAGCGTACGCAAAATAAGTAACTTTTCTGGTTGATTTTTACACCTTGTGTCCGAAAAACCCAAATATCTTACGGAACCCTATTTTTTTCCAAAATGAATTTTTCCTATGTTACTCGTAGATAATGTAGCTTTCGAATGGTGAAAGAATTTTTAAAATCGGTCCAGTAGTTTTTGAGCCAATTCATTACAATTAAACAAACAAACAAACAAAGTTCTCCTCTTAATAATATTAGTGTAGATGTAGATTACGTATGTCAATAAATTTATTGCAAGTAGGGTTGCCTAAAACATTTCAGTCCAGAATAAAAATAAAAAAAAATTACATTTTTTTTTTGGTTTAGTTAATAGACAAATTCCATACCAATCGAAAGTATGAAGCACTAGAATATGCATTAAGCATTAACCAGACCGGTACTTACTAGTATCGATTTACCTGTTCATACCTGCCTACCCAAGAGTTGTGATGGGAAAGAAATAGACAACCTAACGTTTGCATATTCTACGGGCTTCATATTTTCGATTGGTATAGAATTTGTCTTTTAACCAACCCAAAAAAATGTAAAAAAAATAATTTTATTAGTTGAATATAAAATACTTTTCATCCATTAACCAGCTCGGTGAAGGTCGTTCTATGGGGGGATCTTAGGCCAGTAGTATTTGGATAGCCACGCTAAAATAAGGAAGTAACTTCTTTATTTTAGCGCGTTGTGTAGAGAGTGTCTATATTAATCTTATTTATTCACAAAGAGGTTTATCGAATAATATTGAATTCAATTACATACTGTCGACAGAAAAATTGTGTCAATTGTGGCCAGCGCCCCAGGCCCCAGCGTCATAAATTTTCCCATAAAAAAGTTACACTTTTAGCGCTGCTGCTTTCACAGCGAACTCTATTATAGAGGACCGAAACACACCCTAAAATATTATCACTTATTTTTGTTACACTTTGTATAAATAGCTGTAGCATATTTTACCGAAAAAAAGTATACCCGTACCGATATCTTAAATAGTGAGTGTTTAATAGTTAAATCACGAAATCTTTAAAAAAATAGTTTAAACCTATAACTTAATAATATTCTAAATTATTTTAATAAACAGTTGTAGGCATATATAGCTCACTAGTCAATATACTAACATGCTTGGTCGAATATAACAACATGAGATACGAAAATAAGCACTTACCTTGCACTGGAACCAGCTAAATAATATATTTAACTATTCTAAAGCCGTACACGAAACACGTAATAATGAACCTGACAGTTTTGCCTGCACAGTTAGACCCGTAAGCAAAATTGAAGAACTGACACCGTGTAGGGAGAAAATGACAGTTTTTCTTCTTTTATAAGAATATAGTAAGAATATGTATCTCGCGACAGCAATGCAACAGAGATTTGGCAGCAGATGTAAAATTTTCGCCTGTTGCATTGCTGTCGCAAGATGCAATTTTACCTGTGCTGACTGCGTGACAAGTGAACAGGCAATCCTGTCAAGTATACTGATACGATTTACGAACATGGCACACCGCACATTAGATTGTGTCCATATTAGAATAACGTGATTGTGACCGAAGACAATAATATGGTTTTTCCGTCTATATTATTCTGAATTGTTATGGTCATAGTGACTTCTGATATGAACGCGCCTTTATTGTCAATTGTATGTGGTGAGTGGATTTTATGGAATCCAGTCTGTATTTCAATGCATTCTAAAATGAGCCATTCACAAATGAACCTTATTTTGAATTGATAGACTTGCCGCCTGCGTGCTGCCTGTATCAATTTTCATAGCTTATTTAAAGTGCGTGGCATCGACGGATCGCGTTAAATGTGAAGTAAACTTAAAAATTCAATTAAAATACCACTTTGTGACCTAGGTTATAGGTTTTATTTCCTACCGACATTTGTCTAGCGACCCATACCGCCGCTGCTTTGAAGTAGCGCGGAGCAAAATGAAGCCTAGGTCATAAAGTGGCATTTTATTTTAATTTTTGTCCGTGACGTCCCGGCGACGGCGGCTGTGGACAAACGGCCTAAAGTGTCTCGTTACTTTTCGTCTTATCAGTGGCAGTGGCAGGTTCGATCCCGGGTGGAGGCGTGTACAAATGAGACATTTTCTGATCTCAAGTACATAATACGGACACTCGTACGGTGAAGGAAAACATCGTGAGGAAACCCGCACATAGTTGGTCCCAGACGTATTGACTAGTTCTTTCCTCTGGACTAGGCCGACTATGTTGCGAGAATGCCGTATGTGCTTGGGCAACCATACGGACATTTAAAAATCTTGTCCCAGGCACTACAGTATTTGAGGAGTGGTTACTTCGCTCTGAAAATACTGTATAAATCATCCACAACGGATGTAAAGGCCTAGTTTTAATAATAAAACAATTTATAAAAAAATTCTGACTGCGTCTTATGTGACTTGTAGTAGAAGATCCGAACTTAAGACGTAATTTTTTTAATAATTTAAAATTATCTGTGCAGGATTTTTCTAGCAAACCCATTCTAATCACATTTTATAAACAAGTACTAATTTTGTTATTAAATATGTTTTATTCTTTTATCAATTCGGTGAAGGTTGTCTTAAGTTCGCATCTTGGACCATTGGGCGATCAACTGTTAATCCGCGATTTTTCGATTGCCAATCAAATTTCTACCTTATCTTTTATAAGTTAAAGTCACAGACATAGATCAAGATAGATACCGCATGTCGCTCCATTTGTATGAAAACGAGCGTGCCACTTTTTTCCTACCTACTGTGACGTACCGATGATAAGAAACGTGTCCATTATCTAGGCCAACGTTTCTATTCGAATTCCTACAGCTCAATACGGCACAATTAGGCATTTAGGCATTTTTAAAATCCGATTGACGTCCGATTCCGATAGCAGATTAAAGAAAAGACTTTCGAAAGACGAGCATTGCTCGTCGTTTGGGAACGCGATATGGCACGCGAAGTACATACACATGCGGTATCTATCTTGATCTATGTCTGTGGTTAAAGTACATTTTGCACTCACCCTGAAGTGCTGGTGCGCCGCCTGTTCCTCCGCCTGGAACTTGTGCTTGATGTTGTCTATCCGCATCTGTTTGAGCACGCCCGCCACCTCGATCCTGGAAATATCATGATCTAGAATTAGTCATCATCATCATCATCAACGACAAAAATATACTAACGGAGAAGTTGATTCCTAGGCAGATGGCGGACCTAAGTAATTTGGTCGCGTTACGTCATCCGACCGATCACAGCTAACATTGAATTGACATGAACCGACCAAACGACGTTGGTCCGTGATCCGTCAACTGCCTAGGAATCAATTTCCTCGATGGTACAAAAAGGGGGGTAGGCAATCACCATGTTTGTTTTTTCTTTAAGGTCGGTTAACATACAAGTATAGTCATTTTAAATTGAACTCTATTCACTAGATCAAAAGATACACTTTTTGCTAAATAACTTCAAGCGGCGCGCTACGCAGCCCGGTGCAGCTTGAAACACGAACTTTGTCAAAAAAATGTGTATCTTTAGTAAAGTGTTTAAATTCAATTTTAAATAACCTAAATTAGAAAGGTGAGTGTAATTTTTGTCATTTTCCATCCAACTGTCATTCGCATGACATCGAAACAGCGCCCCCTAGTAACAAACTACTGTAACTAGTTTACCATACAAATCATAGCTAACTTACGACAAGATGAGAATAACACTCACACTCACTCAAAAGTGAAAGGCAGTGGAAACTAGAAAGAAGTAGAAATATCGTAGACACGACTCTATGCCGCGTAGCGCTCGTAGAGGGTCTACGCCGGCGTAGCACCGATATAGTAACACTAGTTGACCCGGCAAACGATGTTTTGCCATATAAATTATTTCTAGTATCAATATAAAAAGTAGATAAAAACTTATTCTCAGGACTAACGAATGTACATACAAAATTTCATTAAAATCGGTTGAGCCGCTTTGGAGGAGTTCGCGCACAAACACTGTGATATGAGAATTTTATATAATTTATATTATTTACGTATATTATATATTATTTATATTCTATATTATTTACGTATTTTAGTAACTAACTCCTTTAGGATAAAATTAATGAGCATGGATGACAACCTTGCTCAGCCATACAACGTAGTAAAAGTAGAATTAAGAATATAATTTTTAGAATATGAATTTCTTATGCAATGAGCCAGGAAAAGAGCGGGAAATCTCCTGATCGTAAGTGATTGTCGCCGCCCATGCACACAGGCTTAGCTGCTCTGGGGTTGCATACCTTATAATCCCCAGCCCTATTGGTATCTGGTAGCCTTACTCAATCGGTGGCATAACGAAAGCGTTACTTCGCGCCGGTTTTCAGTGAGACCTTAGTAAAAGTAAGAGTATCTTTCATAGCATACATTGGGAAATCGCTTTCTTGCTCGCACCTTATGCTATCTTTCGCCGCCTGAGAAACCGCGGTCTGACCCATCCCGCGCCCTGCATCTAACACCTGGCGCGTTTTTCACTACATGCTCTCTCACTTGCACCTTATGCTATCTCCTGCCGCCCCGCATCTCCTGCATGCTGCCATCTCTCTCGCACCTCGTGTCGTGTCACCTGACGCGCATGTACTCCTGCAGCCGGCGCAGCGGGCCCACGTACTCCAGGCGCGCCTACCACCACATGCTATCTCGCTCGCACCACATGCAGTCTAGCTCGCACCTCGTGCCGTCTCACCTGACGCGCATGTTCTCCTGCAGCCGGCGCAGCAGGCCCGTGTACTCCTGGCGCGCCTCACACAACATGCTCTCTCGCTCGCAACTCATGCCGTCTCACCTGACGCGCATGTTCTCCTGCAGCCGGCGCAGCGAGCCCACGTGCTCCAGGCGCGCCTGCCACCACATGCTATCTCGCTCGCACTGCATGCCATCTCGCTCGCACCTCGTGCCGTCTCACCTGACGCGCATGTTCTCCTGTAGCCGGCGCAGAGGGCCGACGTACTCCTGCGAGCGGCCGCCGCGCACCTCCTGCAGCTGGTATTCCACGTGCCTCATGCGCTCCGAGTACAGCTGTTCCCGCAGCACCGTGAACTGACGCTCCAAGTTAGCTGGAATATTATAAGCAGGACCATTAATATACATCAGAGAAGAGATGATGTTGTTTATTTTCATTGTAGGTGAGCTAAGCTAATGTTTTTAAGGCCAACTTAAATTGCTGTGCTGAGTGAGGTCAGGTAAAGGGAGCAACTCTATTGGTTCTCAAAAATACAGCTGGTGTTTAGTTCTGGTGGAAATGCTGCTTTAGGCAACAATACAACAAGTGTAAGATACACATACAGAAATAACTGAAGGAGGTTTCCAACTGACAACCAACAGAATGAAAAATTCATACTGATCAGGCCCTCTACTCTCTTTACTCTTACTCTCTTACTCTCGAAACCAATTTGTTTAGTATTTACCAATCCAAAACTAATTTTGATTCAGTTTTGAATGTAATGGGTACTCCCAGACAAACTTAAATAAATCAACATCCTCGTCAGTATCCTACACAAAAATACAGTGTCAAACACAAAGTTGCAGCCTGTAGGTGTCGGAAGCATAAATAGCTATCAAGATTAAGTTGATTGAATTAAGGAGTTATTCTCCTTTCCTGGTATGTTTACTTTACTTTTAGATATGCTTTGTTAAATACATCATATTATAATATTCTATTTATTAAATGTCATTGTTTAGTCTTCTACATCTCTATCTTTTTAGATGGAAATGATCTTTATTGTATTGCAAATTAAAAGTGTGCATGCCATAGTACTAAAGAAAATAGGTCATCAATAAATTTCTTTGTTCTCAATTCAATATAATATTTGTCAAAAACAGCAAAACGAGAAACAGATACAAGCAACAAAGAAGTAGGGTTTAATGTAACTTTTTTGACTGTCGCTGCCTAACACTTCTCAACATTTCACTGTGAAAACTTTTATTGGTCTTTCAGCATAATAATTGAATTTCTTTATCAATTTAAGCTGCAAGTCAATCACCAAAATAAGATAACCTGTCTTTCTATTATATGAATAGAAAGAGAGCAAATTTATTTGGGCAACATAGAGGTCAAATAAAAATAATAAACTCCCGCTTCACTCACAACATCAGATTTATATAATATGTAGAAGTATTGTGATTTTTTGTTTTCCCAACTATTTGTACAAGTTATTTTATATTCAGCGTAAATTTTTGAGCAATAGAAAGTTTGGCATTGGCAGAAAATCTTAAGTTACTTTCTATTTTCAACATTAACATTAAATTTTATAAATATCATTAATAATAAGCAAATGATTTGTAGCTTTACAAATTATAAATTTTGTTATTATATGCTTAAAATACAAAAACTGCGGCAAATGAAAACCACAAACACGAAAACAAAAATTGTTTGGTTTGTAAACATAACCTCAAAATTTTACTAACCCAGATTATTGAGGCACTCTGTCCGCCGCCTCTCGCATTCGCATTCATCCATCTCAGAGGAGTCATCGGAGTCGGGCTCGTCTGCATCCTCCGCGCTGGAGTCACGATCAGGGCCTCTGGAGGAGCCCCCAGACCTTTCGGTCTCCCCTCCCGACATATCGCCGTCCCCGTCACTGTCGCCTTCCACTTTCATTGATGGCATGGTTAAAATTAGCAAGAATTAATAAATTATAAAAAGCAGTTAATAAAATTAAAGAATTTCGCTCCTTTTTGTAGTTTACAAAACAATCGTAGCTTACGTCAAGCCTCAAATGTCAATGTCATTGTCAAACGCACAGATTAGTAGTATATTTTTTTTTTTTTAATTTATTCGTGACTATGCAGATTAGTAGTATATATTGTAGAGTCAAACGCTTATTATTTTTTTTATGTCTGACACATTCGTAGCAATGACAATAACGGCATACAGCCAAAATATATTCCGGAGCAGTTTATTTATTCAGTTTTATATGAATAATTAAAGTTTTCAAAATTTACATTACTATAGATAAGTTAGATATTACATTATAATTCATTAATATACCGTACATAAGTACGCTAACCAAGTACCGCTAATCGCTATCAACGAAACTGTAAATTATATATACAAAGTGTGCGACGGCCAACGCCATCTTTGTCCAGGACTAATGTAATAAGTAATAACTAATATTATGGTAATAGTAATTAATAATTATAGGTCTACCAGAATCTGATGGCAATTTTTGAAAGCAGATTTTCAAAAAATATCCTTGATCATTGGATAAATTTTTATATTTGCATGTTTAACACACAGAATCAGCCGCTATAAGAAAAAAAAAAGGATCAAAATGTTATATTCCAATTACCCCGGTATTGCTAGAGTCAATTTATTTTCTCACTATTTGCCATCAGATTCTGGTAATCCTTTAATACCCCTAAATATATTATTTTGTCAGTGTCTCGCTAGGTGGCGATTTTACGTTCTTATTTAAGTTTCGTCTTGTTCGTTCCGACTTCCGAGTAGGTACCAGTGAGACTATGAGAATTGAGAAAGCTAAATTAGCTAAAATCAAAAACAAAAAAAAATCTTTTTAAACAAGGCCTTTGTACCGGAATGTCAGGTGCATGTCCAAGTGCATGTTTTGGAGTTTTTAAGCAAGGTTGATTAAGTTTTAGGAAAAAGGCAAAAGGAATCCTGCATTGTGCATACTGCAATTATTTGCAAGTGCTCTGTACAAATACTTATCCTAGAGATTGGCCTGATTGGATTGATCAGGTACTATAGGAACTCTTTGTGGCAACTGTATACCTCCTAATCAGTTAAATTAATGATGCGTTTGTAAACATTTTAACTTTTAAGTATCGGGCCCCTGCAGGGTTAATGCAGATGTATGGTACTTCTGATTGGTGAAATAAAACACATTAAATATCTGATATTAAATTTAATAGGTATTCTATTATTTACATTAAATTGTTCTCTATTAACATGGTATTTATATTTTATTCAATTTCATTAATATATTTTATATACAGGACTTTTATAAATTATAATATGATATTAATATCAATACTGCGTAGTCTCAAACTCTTATCCGGTCGGTTGAAGACGCGAGGACTTTTAAAAAAAAGTTCCCGCGCGCGCCAACCTACAAAACTTAAAATACATAACTAAACTAACTATGCAATTTAGCACCCTCACAGGCTAAACAATATTTATAATAAACCATTATAGTATACTCACTACAGTAAAATTGTTACTCAATCGATAAAATGATATTCCAATGAGCACACTGCGAGTACAACTCAAACATACACATAAATGAATATTATTAAAACTAAAATTGTGATTTTGAAGGCGACACCGCCACACGCTTTACCGGTGTATTTTTATGCACTTTATTATTTGGCACTATAAGTAATATTTATTTGGAATGCACAATTCTATCTACTTGTTAATAATTATTTGAAACTGTAAATATTCTAAACACAGATTTGGACATTCAGATTATGTATAATATTCGTAAAAAAATGTTGGTAAGTCATAATGCAACTCGACCTTGCACAATAAGAACTTCATATCAGTAACAAAAAGGTATGTTCGTTTTTCTAAAAATTTTAAATTGTTCGGTGAAACAATTTTTTTAATAATGGTGTCCTAATTTTACATAATTTTAAAGTAAAGTTACCTTGTTACAATTTATTTTATTGTCGATTCCCGAATTTACAGGTATGCATTATTTAAAATGGTTTTGAAGTACATTCTTACTAACATGAAAAACAAAGACTCTTTCTCATACAGGCTTTTATCTTTTCTGCAATTACTAATAAGTAGTCGAGTTACTATTAACGTATTATTTTTTTATTATTAGGACATCACTTCTATAAATTCCATGTAAATTGTGATGAAATTTTCAATGTTTCTACTATTTTATATATCTATTGATTTTATATTATTCGGTATATTTGACAAAAAGAGGTTAAAAATTCAATAATCTCTTTATAAAATTAGATATGTTCCATAATAATTAATTTTTTTTATTATAAAAATTTAATAACTTTTATAATAAAAAAAAATAATTATAAATAAATATAATTCATAGACATTAAGGAATGGACTGAACGCTTTCGAGCCGTAAATTCTGAAAATAAACAATTTAGTATCATCTGAAACATAAATTATGTTTGATTTATTTAAACACCAGTATTTTAAATAAAAATTAAATGGTATTGCAAGTGCGCTCAGTCTATTTCCCAAATACATATTTGTCTATGGTGTAAAATTACCCTTTTAAAATGTTGCCAGTTAAGTATAGTCAAGTCGACATTTAGTTTAAGAACGAGATAAAGTTACAGGTTTACAATAGTTTGGGTTCCTCTACTTTCTATATCTAACTTTAGGCGAAGGTTTAAATTTCAGCTTTAAAACCGTCAATTATTTTATAGAAAAATTCCACAGAACTAGCTACTTGTAAAATGTTAAAATTTTACGTATTCTCATCTATAGTAGAAATTTTGGCAACGAGGAGTAAGGTAATGTTCAGTAGTTCTATCGAATAGTTGAGTAGTTGCGACGCTCGTGTTTATGCAATATATGAGTTCCCTTGCATCTTGTGTCCTCCGTCTCGAACGATCGGTACGCGTTCAAGAAAATATACAATCTAGTTACTTAATAGAAAACCATAAGTACAATTTAAAGTTTACAATTCGGATCAATATTTATAAAAATGTCAAGTAACGTACACGTATTCAAATTCAAGTGCATATGTACGAAATACAATAAAATATTATGTTTACATTTAAATACGAAATTTATTTAATTTACAAAAATTACTCCAACCGGTGCGATGACGCGCGCCAACGCGACAGCCGTCTGTCTGACGCGCGTCATCGGAGCGGGTATAATTTAACGAAGAAACACATCGAATTTAAACACGCAATTCTATAATTAGTTAACAGGAATATTAAGGCAGTATATTGTGGAAACTAGTCTCGCGTCAACGAGTAATGCACAAAATAATTCCACCCCGGCGGCGACGCGGCGACGGATGGCTTGGTCGAATTTATTGCATTCTACAGATTACATAAGTTCGAGTTCTATTCGTGCATCTACGCTCGTTCATCGCGGACCGAGATACTACGTCCTACGTCCTGCCCACTCGCCGCGAGCTCGATTCGCACCGAGTACCCTGACTCGATTTGCTTCGAGTAGCCTGACTCTATTCGCTTCGAGTACCCTGACTCGATTCGCATCGAGAGCATCCACTCGATTAGCATCAAGATTGACTCTATTATCATCAAGATTGACTCGATTATCATCAAGCTCTCCATCGGGCCCACGAACACGAGATAGAGAACCGTGTATAGGAGCGGGGCGCCCCGGCGGCGGCGCTAGGTCTGCTTGAGCCAGTGCGCCGGCACCCACTGCGGCTCGCGCTCCAGGCTGTTGATCTCGTTGAGCAGCTGCTGGTAGGCGCGCTGCGTGTCGTTGTTGATGATGATCATGTCGAAGAGATGGCCCCACCGGAGTTCCATGTCACGCGCCGTCGCGATTATCTCCTTTAGCTCCTCCTCCTGAAATAGAGGGTGTGTTAAATACCTCTGTAACACTGAAGTAGAGTTAAAGGTGAGGCTTGCTTCATTGGTCTTTCCTAACTTGGGAAATAAGGAAGTAATTATAGGTCTACCAGAATCTGATGGCAAATTTTGACACCAGATTTTCAAAAAATATCTTTGATCATTGGATAAATTTATATATTTGCATGTTTCACACACAGAATCAGCCGCTATAAGGAAAAAAAAGGATCAAAATGTTTTATTCCAATTACCCCGGTATTGCTAGAGTCAATTTATTTTCTCACTTTTTGCCATCAGATTCTGGTAGACCTATATATTATTATATACATTATAGTTTCCAGACCATACAAAATGTAATAAACTCCTCCATGACGAGGTGTTCCAAAATCAGTAATTACTTATGCCAAGTTTCTGGGTTTGTTTACAGGGATTTAATATCGCTTTTGATTGGCTTTAATCAAAAAGTTAACCAATTAACAACGTTAGTGAAACCTCAACTCCAAACTTTATAAACCATTTTACCGGGCATTACACGTTAAATGTGACGTTGACAGATTTTTTTTTACCTTGAAAGCCTCGCCGTTGCGTATCTTCTTCTGCCTCAACTTCTCTAGCGATGGCGGCGCGACGAACACGGTATACGGCTTGAGGTCGGAGTTGCGCAGTAGCCGCAGCGACTGCGGGTGCAGGTTAAGCACGCAGATCTTTCCAGAGTTCACCACCGAGCGGATCGCTTCGAGTGATGTGCCTGGAATTACGTTTAGACTTATTTCACATGACGTGTCAGAGCCAATACGTCTTTAACCTTGGATGTAAAACGTAAACGGACTCTAGATGATTCTCTACTTGACCGGCATTTTAATACTCCATAACAGGCGGTAGGCAATGAGGCTTCGCATGACACCACCAGACTACATAGCTTAGGTCCACCATCTAAATAGAAATCCACGTTATGATTTACCTACGCGCTTAAATGGTCACATAGGTGGCATTTTATACTAACCATAATAAGCCTTCTCGTACTCCCCATGTTCAACAAACCGCCGGTTGAGGATGTCGGCTTCGAACTGCGTGCGCGATATGAAGTGATAGTCCTGGCCCGGCACCTCATGGTCTTTGCGCGCTCGAGACGTGTCTGGAAATCATTTATTTAATTTTTATTTATTTAGGAAAACCAACAGCTAGATTAACAAGTATTTTTAACATAACATAACGTAAGGGTGTTTGATATTCTATTTGCCACCAGGTGCCGCTATGTAGCCTTAGAGTCAATTCAGACTGCAATGCGACGAGGCGAGGCGAGGCGCGGCGCGGCATAAATTTGTATGGATTTGACAGATTTCAATTGCGTGAGACGTCTTGCGAATCTGCCAAATCCATATAAATTTAGAAATGAATCAACGCGTCGCGTTGCGGTCTGAATCAACCCTTAGGGTCTATCGTGTCAAACTGTTGTCATATGTAACGATATAGCTATCATGTGTCACGATATAGCTGTCGTGTGTCACGATAATTGTAGTAGTTGTAGTATTAAAGGGGTTCACATCTAATTATAGACATATAACATCTGGTGTCCCACAAGGATCACATTTGGCACCCTTACTCTTTATACTATACATAAACGACTTAAGTAACGCTTTAAAAAATAGCAACTCCCTTCTATATGCCGACGATACAAAAATTTTTAAAGTTATAAAAAATTTACATGATTGCGAACTTCTTCAACATGATATAACTAATTTCGAAAATGAATGTTCTAAAAATAACCTCTTTCTTAATTCTGACAAATGCAATATAATTACTTTTAGTCTTAAACGCAAGCCAATTTTATTTAATTATAAACTTAATGGAAAATTGTTAAAAAGAACATCAGAGATTCGGGATCTTGGTGTCCTCATGGACTCTAAACTTACATTTGTTTCACATATTAATAAAATTCTCAATAAAGCCTATAAACAGATGGGATTTATTCTACGTGTTTCTAAGCCATTTAAAAAGGAATTCACCTATAAAATATTGTATTATAGTTATGTTCGCAGTCACCTAGAGTTTGCTAGTACGGTGTGGACTCCACAATACAAATTTCACTGTGAACGAATTGAAACACTGCAGAAAAAATTTGTTAAGTGTCTTGAATTCAGAATGGGTAACGTTTATAATAACTACGAATTGTCAATTTCTAAATATAAAATACCTCCTTTAGCCAAGCGTCGCATGGTTTGTGATGTTGTATATCTGTATAAAATAATTAACAATATTGTAGACACACCTGAGCTGCTTAAAAGTATTGAGTTTCGTGTGCCCCGGAGACAAGAAAGAATTGTAAGAAAAAGAAACCTCTTTAGTATTCCACAATCCAGGACTTGTAATAGTAGTAATTCATTCATAAGACGTTCTTGCAATATGTATAATACCCACTTTGACGATTTAGATCTGTTTAATTGCTCTCTAAGCAAAATGAAACAAAATGTATGTCAAAAAATTGGAGACATTGTTTTAGATTAATATGATGTGTTGTAACTTAGTCTTTTAAAACACAATCTATACTTTCTTTCTTTTATGGAACTATAGGTTTATGATATTAATTATGTACTTAGTCTTAAGATTATTTTGTATTGAAAAACTGTTTGTTCCTAAATAAATTAAAAAAAAAAAAAAAAAAAATAATATGCATATTCGACACGATAGACCCTAAGGCTACATAGTGGCACCTGGTGGCAAATAGAATATCACACCCTATGATGGCTTAAAAACATGATAACGGCTGCTTTGCAGGGGTTGCACTCAAAGCAGGGGTCTGTCACTTTCGTATCATAACTATAGAGACTATAATATTTTATGTCACTACCTGGTTACGTGAGAAATTATATGGTTTCTCGCTGGTGCAAAGCCCATTGTATACAGTATAAAACAACTACCCTTACTACTCAAACACGAAAAATGATTTGGGTACTGTGTCCTAGCTCATGAGCAAGCATATTTAAGTAACAGACGAACTTTTTCTGCGTGCGTACCGTGCTCGACACGCACTCAAGTGTTTGTGTACTCACGCGGCACTGGGCTGATCAGGACTATGGGCCGCTTGTGTGTGTGTGTGTGTGTGTGTGTGTGTGTGTGTGTGTGTATTTGTGTACTCACGCGGCACTGCGGCGGCGAACCGCGCGGCGTCCTCCATGAGCCGCTGCCGCAGCTCGTGGCGGCCGATGTTGGGGGGGCCGATCAGCACGATGGGTCGCTTGTGCGACGCGCGCGGATAGTATAACGCCACTTCCTCGTATGTTAGAATCTCCTCTTGCTCGTATTCTGAAAGGTAAATTTTTCAAATGGTTTATTTAAACTTGGTATTGGAGTTTACCACCGTTTCGGGAACTACTCAAGGAATCGGTGTAAGGAACTAATACCATCACTATAATATCAAATCTCGGTAAGCGATGGACAGATTTGTGCATTCACTGTTGAACAAACGTAGACTTTGACATGAGTTACAGAGGTTTTATTCACTGTGCTGGCGGAATAAACCTACTGTATAAGAAAACTAACTTATGGTGACTGGAAACACCTTTTATTGTACTAAAAACTTATACACAATATCTTCGGAAAGTATATAATTTTCGGAAAGTGAGGCCTTTAAAAAGAAAGGAAGGACCTACCATCTCCTCCAGACGTGGAGTATAACGGATATCCGGCCTCGCTGGTCGCCTTCTTCCCCTTCTTCTTGCGCGGCGGTTTCTTCGCGCAGAGCAACGTGCCGCCTTTCCGGGGTTTGTCCCGCGCTGCCACCTCACCCGCCAGTGTCAACTTCATTGATTCACGTCTGGATATTGATAAATAGGGGTTTAAATTCAGAATTGGGTTCAAATTATAATAATGTTAAGCATGTCTCCAGAGGCCGCAGATTGTGATATGTTAGAAAACTAATGGAGTGTGGCTGCGGACTTGACAACAAATAGGTTTACCTATGTTAGGGCCTGTTTCACCACTTCCTGGTAAGTGCCGGATAGGCTATCCACCACTTAACTTGACAGCTGATAGAGTATGGAGAATATGTCAAAAAAGTTGTGGATAGCCTATCCAGCACTTTATCAGGAAGTGTTGAAACAGGCCCTTAGTTTTTCTAAAACTATCTGGTGCTGAATGCATAATTGAGTGACAGGACATAGTAAAAACGGTTAGCTGAGCCTACTTTAAAATTAAAATCCATACTGTATAGTGCGCTACAAAATTGTAATATTGTATGTGCGAGCTACTTTTTCCGTTATGAAGTTATGAGATTATGTTGTGTTTTGTCAAAAATCCATCAAAACTCACTGGTGCTGGAACGCCTGGCTGGGTATGAGTCCCGCTAGCGACTGGTCCTCCTCCCCCTCGCGGAAGGCCTGCCACCAGTTCGGGTCCTCGCGGCTTATCACGTGTAACACGTCGCCCTTCTGGAAACTGATACCTGGAACAGAATTGAACTTATGAGTAGGGAGCACGTTAATGTTTGTGAGCGGTGGAAAGTTAATCATGATTTCTGATCACTTCTTATGTTGGGCTGGGCTGATTTTGATTGTATACAGAACATCAATGAAGACAGTGCCTTGTATTACAGCATGCTTATATCCAGTTCGGCCGCCAATATTTAGACACCACTATATGGTATCATTCTAAATAAGCAACGTCGTATTCAAAGTTACCACTATATGGTATCATCTATACATAATATAATAAAACTGTAGAAATGAAAAAAATGTGGTTTGTTTTTTTGTCTGTCTGTCTGTCTGTCTGTCTGTCTGTCTGTATGTTTGTTCCACTATCACACGAAAACTACTGATCCGATTTGAATGCGGTTTTCGCAGATATATTTGTCTTCTTCCAACTTAACATCTGGTGTATAAAAAAAATTCCCCCCACCCCTCTAAAGGGACGAAAGAGGGGGTCAGATTTTGTATAAGACTTTTGCTTTAACACGAAAACTACTGATCCGATTTGCATACGGTTTTCGCAGATATATTTGTCTTCTTCCAACTCAAAATCTGGTGTATAAAAATCACCCCCCCCCCACCCCACCCCTCTAAGGGGAGCAAAGAGGGGGTCAGATTTTGTATCAAACTTTTTTCTTTAGACTTACTTCATATTATTAACTTACTGTTTTTTCCAACTTAACATCTGGTGTATAAAATTTTTCCCCCCACCCCTCTAAGGGGAGCAAAGAGGGGATCAGATTTTGTATCAAACTTTTTTCTTTAATAGACTTACTTCATATTATTAACTGTTTTTTCCAACTTAACATCTGGTGTATAAAATTTTTCCCCCCACCCCTCTTAGGGGACAAAAGAGGGGGTAAGATTTAAATACTTTAAATGGCAAAACAAGGTTTGCCGGGACAGCTAAATAAGCAACGTCGTATTCAAAGCTTTGACTTAATTTTTCTAACCCTCTCCTTCTACATCACTGCTCCATAAATCTGTCTCTCTCTCTCATCAATCTATCCCACTTACCCAGCTCGCGGCACGGGATGTACACATCGTCCTCTGGGTCGTAGTCGAAGTGGGCTCGCACGTGCAACACTCGATGCGGCGGCGGCGGTCGCGGCGCGCGGCGCGGCGCCAGCACCACCACCAGCGTGCCAGCGAGCGCGCCCAGTAGCTGGCACACCTCGTGCACGGACTTGCCGCGCATGCTTACACCGTTTACTTCTAAAAGCTGGAACAGAAATAAATCTGCAATGCAATCTGCACTCTGTTGGTGGTCTTCCTTAAACCATACCTAGAGTCTAAGTAGTAGTCTAGTGAGACTAACGAATTAGACTTTAGAGCCTTAGAGGCTACAAAATCTTTACTAATATTATAAATGCGACGTGTGTGTGTTTACGTACTTGAGCGGTAGTAATATGTATTTTCTTGGGTTGTTGATGTTACACAACAAATGAGAACAGTTTTTTATTAGGGTTCCGTAGCCAAATGGAAAAAAACGGAACCCTTATAGATTCGTCATGTCTGTCTGTCTGTCCGTATTTACTCTTTTCAAAGGCATTCCATTCAAAATGCCTTAGTTTAAGGCAATCTTAGGTCATGTACGTAGTTTATATTCTCTTTGGTCATGCGTCTTAAAATATTTAGAATCTTACCTCGTCTCCCTCATGTAGTAACCCTGACTTTTCCGCAGCCCCACCTCGAACTATCCTGCCTATAATCACCGCTTCCCCTTCATTTCTTACTGTAGCACCTGTAAGTGTATCAAATGCTTAGCTAAAGTCATCGTCACAGATCTAGGTATAAGGATACTGATTATAAATACATACTAGGGTCTTAATATTTATCATTGCATCTTACCTAACCCCATTACTCAAGGCCATCGCTTATGAGAGAAAAGTAAGAAATCCCATTGGTGTTCCGCAAGGGACGCAAGGCTCAATTGTTAGGCTAAGTTTATTCATATACTTTATTGTTGGTAAAAATAGCTTATAACGTAACTGTCAATATCAGTCAACCTTAACTTAACTAAAGGTTAAATAGAAGAACTTACCAAGAGGTTCATTAGTTTTCTCTATCTTAATAATTTTAATGTTTTCAGTTGAGTCGTCAGGCGAATGTGGCGGAACGTATTTGTCGTTTTCGCCCTTGTTAGCTCCAGTCTGTAAAAGTATATAAATTACATATAAATAAGATGAACTACAGATAGGTGATTTTGATATCCTATAAACACGCTTTTCTCCTACCCTATAAACTTTTGTTTTATCCTATAATCAGTGGCAAAGTTTGACTAAGACTTCGTTAGTCTGTGTCAGTGTATCTTTCCATAAAATCTGCGTTTGCCAGGTTTGGGCATTAATAAAATTGTCAATTTGCTTTGCTGCATGCAAGATGATGTCATATTGGTGATCAATGAACCAATGTAGACAGCCGTACCATACTTTCTTGCCGGAGAAGCTATATATTAGCGATCAATAGATCAAGACAACATGACTTCACCTTGTCCCCCTTGCTGGAAGAGCGTATATGTCAACGTTTGCAATGCTGAAGTAATCACACCGTACCTTGTCCCTCCTGGAAGAGAAGCAGTCGGGGTCGAGCAGCGCGGCGGCATGGTCGTGTGCCTGCAGCAGCGACTCCAGCTCCAGCGAGCCCAGCACCGCCAACAGCTCCGCCGCCAGCGCCGCGCCAGTCCCGCCCGATGACGTCACGCCACCAACCACGTCTATACACTGAAACGTCATAATTCAAAATGAGAACTGGAACGATATACCCAAGGAAAGTGCAACTGGATGGCAAAGTTTGCACCATGGCCATCCCCAAACCGCCGGGGATGCGTAAACGATTTAAAAAAAGTCGCTTTATTAGGACGAAAATTAAGCAGGGTAGTGTAGGCCTATTGGTATACGCTCTCGGAGATCAGGCGGGTTATTATTGGTAGACCGCGATCAGACGGTGACACGATATAAGTAGCTATTGTACGACGTACGTTATGGGTTGATATTGTTACTAACGAACGAACGATGCGAACGACTTATTGATCAGCAAAATGAGGGTATCCTTTTGCTGATCAATAAGTCGTTCGCATCCTATTATGTAACTAGAATCAACTTACATCCTTCAGTCGATCAGTGGCGCGATGCGTGTGTGGTGGCGAGAGGCCGTTTCGGGCGTGTCTGGTAGCCGTGAGTACGGCAGCCCGAGTGCTGAGTACGCTCCTGAAGCTGGGCCCCAGGAGCGCGCTGGCCGCCCCCGAGACGCGCGCCGCTAGCGCCGCCTCGCCGTTCGTCGCTAGGGACTTCTGTAGACGCGTGAGCGCCGCGCATACTTCTTGATAATCTGAAAAAGAAAGTACAATTTTTAAAATGGCGAAGGAAATCTTGAAGAAAGATTGAGATAAGATAAATGATCGAGAATTTAGTAGGGTGTAGACTGTAGAGGGAAGAGAAAAAAAACGTTAAAACTGCCTGAATTGCTATACGAAAAAAAATACGGCCTCTGTGATCAGAACTCAAGAGATATACATATGGTCTTGTTATGACTATTTGGGTAGAAAGCTCGATTACAGCTTTTGGGGTGCCGTTATATTCAGTTCTGTGGTTAGTTGGTTACTTTGCAAGTCAATGCTATTGTTGTGAAGTGGTCAACATATCCTTTCAACACGAGAGTTTTGCTCCCCTGTGCAGTGTACGTCGGATATCACACAAATACGAGTAAATCTAAAATTTACAACCTGAAATTGAACTTTATTAATTTACAATGTATTAATAAAGTTCAATTATAATAATACAGATTGGACGATCACCTACTATAAGGTCTTACAGCGGGGAATAATGCTGATGCCGCGGCCGTAAAGGGAATTGTAGAAGGCAAGTTTACATGCGCTCAAAAGTAAACCTTATATGCGTTTTACTTTTAATAATAATTATTTTGTAATAACGGTAATACTGATCTATTATCCTAAATTATAACTATGATTAAACAGAGTATGCGCTATTTATTTTTATATTTGAGTGGTGCTAGCTGCAGCTGACCTAAATGGAGGCACAGGGGCGGCGGAGTGGAAATAATTCACGTGGCTGAGTGGAGGTCATATCTATAGCTTAAATAGCTTCAACTTTATGAGGACGTCATTTCTATTTTTAACCGACTACTATAAAAGTAGGAAGTTCTATGAATTAATTTATTTGATAGACATTAAGGCTGGCATACATACGATTTCCGTATGCGTTTTTCGAATTCGTTTTCCGTATTCGGAAATCCGAATGCATAGAATCAGTGGAAAATACATTAAATGCCGCACATCTCCGCACGGAACGAATTCCGCACGTACGTTTCAATTGCAAGCCGACGCGTTCGCGCGTGATAAAAACGAACGTTTGCGCTAGTCTCACGGAATACGAATTCGGAAATCGAATACGGAAAACGTGCGTTTGCGGCCAGCCTGATGCCGAGGACTTACTTAAACGTGACAGTCAGACAGACTGCATGGACTGATGGCAATTTGCAAAACAAAATGTTTATTTCAAGTTTGTGCATCATGTCTTTTAAGTTATGATTGCAATAATTATTGTCTGTCGTGTCAAGAAAGCTATAGCACTCTAAATTTATAGTTTGTTAAGGTAATTTAAAAAATGAATGTTACATGAATGACAAGCTGGATCAATATATTATTTCAGTTATTACCGTGTAAATTTTGCGCGTATTCATCCTATAATGTGTGTCCTATTGTATATTTTATTCAAACAAATAACAATGCTATGTACAAACAAGGAAGTTATCATAACTAATCGATTCAGGTGAAACCTTGCGGAAAACACTCTAACTAATGATATAAATTATTATAATTGTAATGATTATTTTATAGTTTATGAGTAAATCGTAAATATCTACTAAGTGGTGAATGTAAGTCGGTGCTTGGTACTAATAGATAAGCATGTCATTGTACTATATTAAAAATAATAATAATTATTAGTATTGTAATATTAATATTTGAAGTGCATATTGTAAAATTTATTTTTACTTTCGATTGCAATTATTATGAGTTATCATCTAACAGTAAGGAGGAATAAGAATTAGGGCCTGTTTCACCACTTCCTGATAAGGTGCCGGATAGGCTTATTTGACAGATTCTCCATACTCTATCTGTCAAGTTAAGTGGTGGATAGCCTTATCGGGAAGTGGTGAAACAGGCCCTTAGGCTTTAAAAAAGTTGCTAGACCCTTTTGTGGAAATGTATTCGATTATTTCAAAATCCTAGTTCGAAATAAAAATGTAGAATGTATGGTATTTGACATAACGCATTGCTTCAAGTGTTACAACTAGTGATGTGCCGCTGAGAACACTTACAACTCTTGGCAAAAACGTATGTCAAACGCTATTATACATTTCTTTTCTAAAAGTCCATTTAAGTAATCGCGACGTTATTTCTTATTAAAATCTCTTCCCTAGTCCGTCGATCGTGGGAAAACGAGACACAATAGCTGATATTCTATTGTGTCTCGGACGCCGGTGACCGTATGGGGCTTGATGAATTAACTCACCAACAAGTCTATACAGCTGCGGCACCTCGTCCTCCTCGTACGCGTCGTTAACGAAGCCCGGGGGGTGCTGGGGGTGCTGGGGGTGCTGCTCCAGGGCCTGCAGCTTGTTGGACCCCCGCAGGGAGGTGCGCAGGAACTCATTCTGGGCCGCGATCCGCTCCTCCGCTTCCTTGCGCTGACGAAGTTGCTCCTGAAAATAAGATAAAAAGTTTGAGCAAATTGAAGTCACTTTTTAACTGACTAAAAAAAGGAGGTTATCAATTCGACCCGTATGTATGTAACATTTCCAGAACTGTCCAGTTTTCGTTTGTTAGTCTATATCAGGGTCTGAACAAATGTGCCAAATTTCAAAAGTGTAATATGTATGCAGTATCATGTATGTATGCATGTTTTTAACCGACTTCAAAAAAAGGAGGTTATCAATTCGACGCGTATGTATGTAATATTTCCAGAACTGCCCAGTTTTTGTATATTTTAGTCTATTTCAGTGTCTGAACAAATGTGCCAAATTTCAAAAGTGTATGTAAGTATGTTTTTATGTTTGTGTTCGCATATCTCCGGAACTACAAGTCCGATTTAAGTAATTCTTTTCTTGTTGTACTAGGTATTGTTCAACTTAGAAAACACTACAAGTTTCATTAAAATCAGTTCAGTAGTTTTTGAGTTATGGCAATTTTAATTCTCAATTACGTACAATTTTGAAGTCTTTCGAATTCTTATTATGTTTGTGTTCGCATATCTCCGGAACTACAAGTCCGATTTAAGTGATTCTTTTTTGTTGTAATATGTATATGTATTATTCAACTTGGGAATATTGCAAGTTTTATCAAAATCGGTTCAGTACTTTTGGAGATAGGGAATTTTAACTCTTAATTACGTACAATTCTGAAGTCGGTTTTATCTTTTTATAAAAATACTATTATAATGGGTGATTATAATGGGGAAAGTGCAGCCAATTTAAAGTTATGAAAAAGAAAATATAATATTCAGAAAATTGCTTATTTAGGTAAATTATAACAACCTTTTAGACAACAAGGACTAAATCCTTTAGTTTAGAGCAACATAAAACATCTGCGAAGCTTAGTTAGGAAAATATGAAGCTTTATTTTTTTATATTTTAAAATGTCCCCACAGGCTCACCTAACCTTTAAATTGTCAGTGCTTTATGTGGAAGCTTCTTTTGGGTATACTAAACATCCCCTATCTTAATCTGACAGATCCGATGACATTTCAGTACTCGAAAATAACTTTTTTTTAACCCACCACGTGAGAAATCTGATTTATTTACCATGACAGTAGACACATGTCGGAAGCCTATACAAGCTTAATCTGACACGCTCGAGCAAGTCGCGAAATCCCCTCTTGGGCTCCCCTACTATAAAATAATGATAAAATGAAGAGTTTGACAGATCACATATGGAGCTTATGTCAAAATCATTTAATTACAGTTAAATAATTAATATCGTCTCTTAGTGCGGCAGTAAGGCATGTAACAATAATTAAACATTGACCTAATATGCAGTTTAGTTTTAATACCAACCGATATAAGATTATAATCGTTACTGACTTGGCCTCAAATATTTTCTAGTAATGTACAAATGACCTTTAGTAACTGTTAAACTATTTTAAACCTTAAGACATTCGTATTTGTGGTTTCATTTACATAGTTGAGAGTTTATTTAACTCTCTTTCACACGTGTTTTAATAACTAAAGCCAGTTCTATACTAGAAGAATCTAGGATAAAGCAAGCGTAGACTCTACGCGTAGATTAAGTATTTCGTTTCGTAGAATAAGATCGCCAAGTATCTTTGCTGAAATACAAAGCAAGTGTTTACAGATTCAATTTGTCATTGTGATGACTTTCCTGCAATGTTTAGCCATGTTAGATCAAATTTTAACATATAAAAAGGAGTATAGGTAGTACATTACAGTGTTCCTAGTAAAAGTTCTTTAAAGTAGTTTAAAGTGAGTGTAGAGCTCGCCTAAGTAGTATGTAAGTAGGTAACGAAAATTGGGGCACTCGCGAGTTGTATCGTAACTTTGATTGGTTTTCCTCTGAAAGTTTGTACTTTATTTAGCACTGTAAAGATTTTGCAAAACCTAGTATGAATTTTACTGAAAGCAGTTATGTAATGTTTAAAAAATTACGGGAAGAATTTAATTAATATTTAAGCAAACTTTTTTTTGGTGGTTTATACCTTAACTCTACAAAACCTACAATCATTTAAAAGCTTTTTGCTCGTCGATAAGTACTTTAAGGATTCAATTACCGTATTGAAACAGCTACAAAAACATATATTCAAGGTTGGTTCGAACAATAAAAGTCGGTCAAAGCAACACCTAAAACGGCATATGAAAGTGAAAAGGCCTATATGTGGCACTATATGACCTGGCATTTTCCATTAAATATGGCGTCGATATGTGCATAGCGATAAAAGCGCGGATTTCACTCTACAAAGCCTATGTAGAGTCGCGTCTTGAGCTGAGCTTGGGCCGGTCACATATTGTTGTCGTTTGTCGCGGTAGCAGTTGCTTGTTGTTAGTAACACGACAGATGGTCATTTAGTTAATAGTTATTAAGGAAATCGTAGTTAAAAAGACTATCATTATGTATTAAGGGTTATATTTAAGATATGTAGAAAATGTACTGTTTTGTAAAATATTATACAAAGGAATACTAATTGCAAGAAACATACAAGATTTTTAAATGAACCTAAAGCCTTCGATATAAATGTTAATATGTAAATACTCCGGTAATATTATAACTCTTTGGCGCATCCAGTCCGGTAACAACTTTCGGCATTGCCTCCAATCACGATTAATTTCTCCTTGTCTGAAAAGTAACTCGTCTAACGTATCAGACTGGGACACAACACATAGTCTTACGTTATTGTGGATCTTTTTAGTTAAAATTGTGGATCTATTTACTAGTATGATGGATTTTAGCTAAAATAGTCGCGTGTTCGCAACATGTGGTAGGGCTCTCTCTAAGAACCTGTTTACTCACCGAGTACGCCTTTATTCTTTCTGGGTCAACATCGTGCGGAGACCGAGTCTGCGCGCGCGGCGACGACGACACCATGATCTATAGATCGCGATCTATAGATCCTCATAGCACACTAACATTGTATCACTCTGTTTGTAGCATTGATAACTTTCCTTGTGACACTACAGCTTAATTAAATAATTACAAAATGATTCATATATCATTGTAATGATAATAATCATGAGTCACAAAAACGATTATTAGGTCGCAATTAATAATGTTATGATGAAGTAATTTATTTAAGTCTGAATCCATTTGAAAACCATATTTTAATTTTTTGCTTTTTAGATAGTACCTACTTAAATTTTTGTGCTAAGAATAGATTCGAATACGAAGGCATTGAAGTGTTTACCAACTTAGTATTTAATTAGTACTTAAGTAAAACTTTTTATTATGGGCACTTAAAAATATACTTAAAAGGTGTGGAAAAATCATATACGGATGTTTTGAGCATAAGATTTTATGCTTTAAGATTGATTAATGCTTATATATATTATATAAAGTCAGATTGCTTATTATAATTAAGTATTATTATAGAGGCAGAAACATAATTGTAGTACTCAAAGACTGTAGAGCATAGAGCCACCCAGAGTTAATGATTCTGTACTTTAATAATGACACTTATATTCTGCCTAGACGTCTATATATTATTAGTAGTACAATATATAATTATTATAAAGTAAGTATGCAAAAAATCTGCATACTTACTTTATAATAATATAAGAATACATAAGAATGTAAAATAAGCAACCTAAAACCCATTCGTTCGGGCAAAAACAGTGGGTAGCTGAGTGCCAACTCATGTCTCGTCGTTACCTGTCACTCCTATTGGATCACGCTTTGACACATTTAAAAATATATTGCATTTTTTATTTTATATAGATACTTTTATAGATCTCGTTTTTCTTTGCAAATGGCCGCTCCCTATAATCAATAATTTGATTTTGAGGCTAGGACTTTTTATCAAAAGACAAAACCTACACTGAAAAACTATTAGAGCCATCGCAAACAGTGCGACTTGTCGTTGCGTCTAGTCGTTGCGTCTAGTCGCCGAGCTGTCGCTTGCATCGACGACTAGTCGTTGCGTCTAGACGCCGAGCTGTCGCTTGCATCGACGACTAGTCGTTGCGACAGACGCCGTGCAGGAAGCCATCATTAGTAGTAGAGTATTCGAGAGAGACGGCCGTGTTGTTCATCTTGTGAGTGAATATGGATGAGGTTCTAGTTGCACTTGCCTTAGTGCTTTTAGGTATAATTCCTCCCAAGCCTGTTTTTTCTTCCCTCGGTCACTATACTCATTCGAACGTAAGTCCCAAACAGCAGAACGCGCTTCGACGTACGAAATTAGCACATCAACATCGAACGTATCCATTTTGAGATTATCAACAGACGTGCACCTTGGATAGCGCTCACAGCGAGACTGACGCGACCGCCAGGTTAAAAGTATTCTGTGCTGACGCGCGACTGTCGTCGTGTGTGCGCGTGTACGCGATTCCAGACGCAGCGACTTGACGCGAACGCGCGCGGCTCCCCTAGCTTGTCGTTGCGACTCTGCGACTCTGACGTCAAGTGTGCGGAGCTTCGAACAAAATATATGAAAATTGTCGGCCGTAGCCTGTCGTCGAGCTGTCGCAGACGCCTGTCGCATCGTGTGCGCCTACACTTATGTTATATCAATCCAGTGATCCAATACAGCGCTTGACCACTGGATTGCAATAAAATTGAAAATGGCTACTGGAATGCACAAATTTGCAGTCCAGCGCATGATTGGATCGCTGGATTGGAATAATATAAACCGACCATTAAGTAATCATTAAATAGAAGAATATACTGTGCAAATTGTAAGACAGTCAGTAGTTTTTCATAATCTTCGGTAGAATATTATGGTTGATTTCAGTACGCAAAGCCGAAACCAATCGTATGTTGATATTCTCCATGCTTTCGATAACGTTTCCCAGGTTTATGGAAACATTTTTCATACTCGTAAAAGACACCACGTCGCCTCGAATTATTTTATCGTGAAAACGGGAATGATATAAATATTTTTTACGACTGGAAATATACTAAATGTACCGACTTCCTTTTCTACATCAATATCCTAATTAAAGTGCTAACGTAAGAAACATCTTACCGAAATGTATTTTACTAATTACTAGCTTTAATTAGGAATAATAGGACAATAAGAACATTTTTTCCCTAATTAATAAATAATCCACAAAAGGGAAAAACAAGTAACAGTTTTATTATTGTTTATGAGATCAAAGTATAAAGACGAATAATCTTATCTTAAGACTCAATGCATTTGATAAAATTGATTAAAGCGTCAAAGCATCTGAGATAGTTTTATAACACTTACATAGTGAGCAACATCACAATAAAAATCTAACACAAATAACGATAAACTAAGAAAAATACGTATAACTAAAGACCCAATTCATTTATAAATGCGACAGTATCTGTTGGTCCGTCTGTATGTCTGTTTAACTACTCTTCACCAACTCTTCACCCTCAAACCTGCACCGAACCGAATTTGATGAAATTTTATTTCAAGATACCGAGTCCTGAAAAAGAGTGGTAATTGAGGACTTGAGGATAACGGTTTTAGATGAGGATGAGGATAGTTTTAAAATACTTCTCTAGCATCTCATAGGCAATTTTTTTTTGATAATCTGGTTGTTTGCTTTTTTGTAAATCAAATTTCGAAAATAGCTATCAAAACCAACATGAATCTTTTTATAGCAACATAAAAACGCTAACACAAAATGTAGCAATGATCGATCTTCGGGAATTTTTAATTTGCTTTCAGAATGGCTCGGAAATAGCTGGTAAAACATGCGGTTGCCTTGCAGCTCGCTGGCATTTGCAGATATTGCTGTAAGTTGAATTTCAGCTCCGAATTAGGGATTGCAATCCGGCATCATTTTCAATCCGGACCGGATTTGACCGGATTCCCATAAATCCGGCCGGGTCCGACCGGATCCGGCCGGATCGATAAACTTGAACTAAAAACCAAAAATCTGCCTATTTTTGCTTCTTAGTTCAAAAACAAGGCCTTTGCATCCTTTGTAGCTGATTTGTACAAAACTAGCGACCCGCCTCGGCTTCGCACGGGTATAAAATAGCGTATAGCCTATGTCACTCACTAAAAAAAATATATTAAAATCGATCCAGTAGTTTTGATTTATATTCATTACTACCCGTGGCCCGCATTGGCCGGTACCGCCGCAAACGCTACGTCCTGCAATTTTTAAATCTGTAATATCTTCGAAAATATTCATTTAAATCATATGCTGTAAAGGGCCATATTATTATATATAAAATTACATACGGCATTCTCACAACATAGTCGGTCTAGTCCAGAGCAATGAGGAGGTCAAGACGTATCCTTTTTCTGAAGAAACGGTTGCTCGTACGGTGAACCGTACGAGCGACCGTTTTATGTAATTGAGATCTGAAAATGTCTCATTGATTTACGCCTCCACCTAAGATCAAACCTGCGCCCTTCCAAGTGCCAACCACAGGTCTACCCATTAGGCCACGAACGCTCTTTTAGTTGAAAATAAGTGAGTTCAAGTTCAAGTTACACTAAGCAGTGTAGTAACACTACGCGTAAGGCATTTAAAGTACCTTATTCATGAATCGTGCAACAACCATATCAGTTTAGCACAAATTGCTAGGACCGGATCCGGAGCCGGATCCGGTATATTAGGACCGGATCCGGTACCCGTAAAATGATGCCGGATCCGCCGGATTACCGGATCCGGTTTTCCGGATTGCAATCCCTACACCGAATACGCTCTCAGTATTTTCAAATGCTGAGTGATAGTCAATATTATGGGAAGATAGAAGTTATAAACATGTATAAGAAAATAAAAGCAGAATAATCAGTTTTTAAAGTAGGTAAAGAAAATAATGTAGAGTTTGTAAAAGGAACTTTTCGAAGACAGAATTTTGTATTTTTTTTAGTTGAAAAATAATACATTGAGACGTAGAAAATCCGGAATTGTTTTCTAAAGCCTACAGGGTTAGGAGGAACTACGGATGGCGACAAATTCCAACATTCTACACTGTTCGCTTCACCTTGAAACTACATTGCATCATTTAACAAAGTTTGTTTTCCAATGAAGGTTAATTAAATATGTACTTGAACATAGTTGATCATACTTGGTATTTTTAATCAATATGGAATACATTGGCTTACACAGAAAAAAAAAAACATAGCTATCGTAGAAGTATTATTCAAGCACAATGTATGTATGGTTAACAGCATTCGCCGATAGTAACGCATTTGTTTCAAATTCCATATCGATTACCTCGTTATCTCCTCTGCGACAGAGGCAGAAGTGTTTCAGCCTGTCCACGGTCATGCAGCATTTCGACGTGTCCAGCAAGTACGCGTTCAACGTCTGTACCACTTTCGCCATCACGATTTAAAAAGTAAACCTGTCATTCCGCGTATCCTGTTCGATTTTCGAACGTATTGTTTTCAAAATGGCGTGCGCGTGCCCGCGTAAATGAGCGCCAACTGGTGTTATCAGAGCGGCTATCTCGATTTTGTCACGCAGATATTCGCGCTGTGATGTTTGATAAGGAGCTAGGTGTTATTGTGGGCGTACTGTACTTATTGGAGATATTTATCAATCTTTTACACTGACAGCCGACCCACTTGTTTGATATGGGTGCTGAAACTGAATTTTTATAGATTTTTTTATCACTCAACATGATCTATGATCCCGACTTGTGTGAGAGTATCTCAATATTTTAAAGTTATTTCTATTTTCTAGTACAGAATGGCCTAGTAATAGTATTACTAGGCTGAATTTCTTCGGCAAAATCTTTTTACCGTACCTACCAGGCTACTGACTATGTTTTGTTTAATTTTATAATGGACTAGAAACTAGCACAAAGTTGCACCACTAGTATTTTACTGAGAAACCGTAACCAGCAGGTGTATGGACTACCATTTTTGCGATGTAGGTTACAGATGTGCACTTTACTTGGTCTCTAGGAATGCTGTTTTATATTGAATAAACAAGTAAAAACGTTTAAATTAACATAAAATAGACAAACACGGTCTAAAGTCTAAATGGCATCAATGACGTAGGTTACACGATCAGTTTTTCATCAATCTGATCCATCAGTCTGGTAAAGATTGACGGAAAACTGATCGTCTAACCCACGGATTGATGGACTGATCATTTTTTAATATGTACTTTTTATAACCATCAGTATTCCGTCAATCAGATTAATGAAAAAATGATCGTGTAACCTACGTAAATGATTTTCTCTATTTCAATACCTAATGATCGTGGACGACCTCTTTGACTCAGTTGGTTAGCGCGTCGATACTACAGCAGCCGCTGCAATTATATTAATGTACTCATCCATAGTAATATAATTGGGCATTTCTCCGGATTTGAATTATTTAGTTGATTCCCTGGTACATTTTTATTTCTGCATATTTTTTAAAATCAATAATCACATATTATTCTTAAGTGAATTATAAAAATAATTATCTATTTGGGCCCTTTTTCACTTCACAATTTTAGAAGATATTTTGATTTAAATTTTTCTAACCTAGGGAATCAACAAGGCTTATAGAAAAAAGCTTTTTTAGCTAAATAAACATGTTCAATTTAAATATAAACATGTATAAAATTGACTACAAACTAAACTTGTTCGTTAAAACCAAATACAATGAATTGAAAATGAATTTATTTGAAATATTTTGACTTTAAGAAAAAAAAAATTATATATTTTACTTATTGGTCTCATTTATTTATATAATAATATGAAGAGAATGTAATTTATTTTAATAAAAATAAACAGATATGTACCAATTAGATAAATAAATGTAAAAGATTTTGATTCCCTACTTAAAATACCCAGGGAATCATCAAAATGTATGTAGAGGGAATCAATAAAAAGTTAGTTTTTCCTGAGGTGTACAAAAACTGTGCATGTAGGTTAAACAATAAATAGACTAACTAAAAACCATACTCATTATCGTCGTTTACATCGTGTCTAAGCAAACTTAACTTTGGAAATGACATTGTAATTAGCGAATAGGGAATCAATTGTGTAAGGAACCAAGGGTGAGGGAATCAGATATTTTCCTTTGTAACTCGGAAACGGAGCAACGAATTGTGTGACCTCCTTCCATGATGTTTAGAGGGCTACCGAACCTCCCGCCCCTGCGCACCCGCAACCACGTGCTACTTATAACTAGGGAGGTACGAGCCTCTAAGTGAAGCGTATAGGGAATCACTATGTGAGCCAGGACAAATCTTAAAATGACTTTACTATTTATATAACGATATGTATGTTAATTTACAACTTTTTTATAAATATTTTGTTCATGCTCTAACGATTTAATTACTTTTAAATTAGAATTTCATCGTATTTGTGGTATTTTTTTGGGAATTTATGGTGAATTCTGGGGACAGGACAGGTCCAGGCAATCAATTTTTCGACCTTTAAATTTATTTAAATTATATTTACAATTAAGTTTTTCTAAAAAACCTAAGTGGCCTAGTTAGATCACACCTTATATTACTTTAAAAAAAATATACGGAAGTCTATTTATGTAACTCTGCGGGTACTTTATACGTCCGGACAACTAAATTTTGCGGTTTGGAGAAATAGCCAATTATGAATGCGAAAGTGTTTGTCTGTCTGCCTGTCTGTTATCTTTTCTGAACCGCTTTTGTTGGGATAGGACATAGGCTACTTTTTATCCCGGAAAAATGTATGGATCGTGAATTATGGGCGTCATCTAGTATGGAAATAATAATGTAGAAGTAGTGTAGTCAAGTTAACTTTTTTTTATTCTAATATATAAAATTCTCGTGTTACAGTGTTTGTGCGCGAACTCCTCCAAAACGGCTAAACCGATTTTAATGAAATTTAGTATACAGTACATTCGTTGGGCCTGAGAATAGGTTTTCATCTACTTCTTATATTGATACTAGAAATAACTTATACGGCAAAACAACGTTTACCGAGTCTGCTAGTTATTTATATGAAAATGAATTAAAACGGATTGTATCAGGAGTTATTCTACTTCTAATCTCTTTAAATATCTCCGTTAAAACAACACAATTGAAACCGAATACCAATTTCTCCGAAATAACCTAAAAGCGGTAAAGTCATGACCGCTAATGCTATATTTAGGGCGGTATAATTGTAGATCCCTATTTAGAGACGTTTGGGGGCGTTTATTGCCGTAACTGTGTTAAATGCGAATAGTCCACCGCCACCGTCACCGAGACGTCACCGGCAAAAATTGAAACAAAATTACACTTTATGATTATATTATACAGGGTGTAACAAAACTAAGTGATAATACTTTAGGGTGCGTATAGGTCCACTTTATCGAGTTCACTGTGAAAGCTGAAAGAGTAACTTTTTTTTTTCACCTTTGTATGGGAAAATTCATGATGCTCGGGCTCTTGCCCATACAAATCGCAAAAAATGTTTTGCACTTTCAGCGCTGCTACTTTCACAATGAAATTTTTATGAGGGACACATACACTGACACACCCTAAAGTATTATAACTATGTTTTGTTACACTCTGTATAGGCTATACAGGTGTCATTTTCTACCGACATTGGTCTAGTAACCTATAGCCTAAGTCATAAAGTGGAATTTTATTTGAATTTTTGTCGGTGACGTCCCGGCCACGGCGGCTGTGGACAAACGGCGTAACTGTATTAAATGCGTAACCCGGCTAAGTACGAAGCGCGGTAAAGGTTGGATTGGGGAATTTATAGGATGTTTTAGCCCACGGACTTATTGTTACGTCAACACTAGAATTTTACAAAGAGTTTTTTAATAATTTAAGGTATTGGGATGTTTTTGGAAGTAGTTTGCGAGTTTCTTACGCCGCGCCGGTACTTCTCGCCGGGTTAGTTCCCGAACCGGTGGTAGGCGTCATGTATTACGTTCCAAAGGTGTTAATTTTAAACCAAATCAGAAATAAAACATTTTTCATTTTCATTAACCCATCAATCCCCAAGCGGCGCCCGGCTGCCGCATAACAATTGAAAATCTATTGTCTGCGATACCCACGATCGAGGTACATATTAAATATGTAGGACTGAATCTAACACGGAACGAAGTTGCATTAATATAGCATTAAATAGGAACTAGAATCTGGGTAATTGAATAGTTCTACCAATATTTTAAATCTCTTTTTTTCAAAATGGCAGACAGAATCAAGTAAAGAATACATAGACGGTATTGCTATAAAAAACCACAGATTTATCAATATAGATCTAAATTATTTCAATGAACAATTCCATACCCGACCTTTAAGCTGTGCAATGTGCATTCGACATTTAGGTGAGTACGCGTGGGCGATACATCATGAACTTTCAACACGTCGAAACTCCGAATTTCAGCCTACTCCAATATTAACGAGTTAACCGTAACATTTTGATGATTTGAAAAAGGAAAATGGCGGTATTTAAAAAAATAGATAATCTATATATAATATATAAAAATGAATCCATATTCGCGTGGTCACGACTCACGACATCATGCGTAAACGGCTGGACCGATTTTGCTAAAAGGCATAGAGATACTTTGAGTCCCGGAGAAGGACATAGGATACATTTTGTCCCGGAAAAATGTACGGTTACTGCACAATATACTTTTATGATTTGCGCGTAAAATATTCTATCGATTTTGATGAATTTTGGTATGGAGATACTTTGAGTCTCGGGAAAGGACAAGGGATACTTTTTGACCCGGAAAATGTACGGTTCCCGCACAATAAACTTTTGTGCTTTTTGCCTAAACTATTAAATCTATTTTAATGAAATTTGGTATAGAGATACTTTGAGTCTCGGGAAAGGACAAGGGATACTTTTTGTCCCGGAAAATGTACGGTTACTGCACACTATACTTTTATGATTTGCGCATAAACTATTCAATCGATCTTGATGAATTTTGGTATGGAGATACTTTGAGTCTCGGGAAAGGACAAGGGGTACTTTTTGTCCCGAAAAATATACTTCTCGCACAATATACTTTTATGATTGGCGCGTGAACTATTCAATCGATGTACGGTAATAATTACTATAAACTAAAGTCCACGCGGACGAAGTCGCGGGCAACAGCTAGTTTTAAAAAGAAATGGTGGAGTTCGAAACTTGAATATTAGAAACGTATTTTATCTATTTCTATTTTCTAATTCGTATTAACATAATATTATGTTCCATGAGTCCGTTGTGAAAATGGACTCCATGTTAAAATAAAATAAGAAAACTTTAAAATAAACGAATTTTACTAAAATATACATAAAAATCTGCAAAATTAATGTAAACTATAAAAAGGCTGTGTTTTTAATGAAATAAAAACTAATTAGGTCAAAATGAGAACTATTTCCACTTTTAGCCGCCGCTCTATTTATAACAGCCCTCTTTGAGGTGTAGAGTTATCACTCGACAGCCTTATAATAGCGAACTTCACGTTTTTGTTATTATTTTTAAGTATAATTATTATTCAACGTTTTTTTGCTGACTATGTATTTCCCTATTTCCTAAAATTTTGCCAATAAATCTTACGTCATCGAATATTTTCTTACAATAATTAAAGTAGTCAACGCTAGATCTTTTACCAAAGTCTTATCCAAAGATTTCTACTTAAATTGACATTCCATCGCAAATCTCTATGATTAATACTATCACCAGGATATTCTACAATTTCCTTTTCATTCTATCAATTTCTAATTTCTAAATTTTACTTTGAATAAGCGCTAAACATCTTCTAGGTCTATTATTCTTGAAAAGAAACTCTTAGTAAAAAAAAAGTCAATACAATTAATACTTACACAACGTACCATCGAGGAAATTGATTCCTAGGCAGTTGACAGACCAACGTCATTTGGTCGGATCATGTCAGTTCATATGTTAATTGTGATCTGTCGGCTGGGTTTGACGTAACGCGACCAAACTACGTAGGTCCCCATCTGCCTAGGAATCAACTTCTCTGATAGTACAAGTTTTCTAAAACAAAACAGGCGCTTAACTCTCTTGGAGCTCCTTTCACTGCAAGTGGTTAATTAAATTTGAACAATGAAACAGCTAATAGAAACTCGACTGGATCACCGATAGCTCGCTTTAAAATGGAGCACACACACGCTAGCAAACAGTTTGACAATCAGAACAAGGGAACCAAGATCTGCTAGATTTTGGTTGTGAACACGTTCTGAAAGCTTATAATGTTATACTGAAACTTTACTCGCGAGTATGAAGCCCCTACGCGTCACAAAAAGAGGTACGGTAGTTATTCGGACAAAGTGACAGATTTTGGAAATCTTATTAGCTATTGTGTTTATATTTTTCTGCTCTCACGCTAGTCGCAGTCCGCAGAATGCTACACATTTGATACGTATCTTTGCGCGCAGATTTCGCGCTCTTGCGATGTTTGTGAACGTCAAAATTTACGTCATCGTAAAAGATGACGTACATTTTTTTACAATCACCACGAACGAAGCAATAAAGGTTAGATAAGTAAGCAAATTTTTGACAAACAAACAAAATATTTCGCTATTCGTCCAACCTGCTTGGCGCCATACTGTTTGTCTAGACTCTAACATGTAAGGGCGCTATAATAACTCCTGGATACGATAGCTCGCTATGAAATTCCCGATCCATTATTAATCTAACTGGGTTAACGTCTTCTTAAAATCGACGAAGTGTTTTGATTCAATTTTCAGAGAGCTTTTCGAATTTTCATCGGAGAATTGGCGCTAATGAAACGATGGAAATTCAGAATTTTTAGATCAGAATTCAATGTAATCTAGTGCTTTGTGCTTTATTTAAATCCAATATATTTTGAACGAAAAATAACGAGCTACATGCTAGTTTTCGCAATGAAAAGTAGCCTATGTGTTTCTGTAGTATTTTTTAATCTGTGCCAATTTTCATCAAAATCAGACAACAGATTCAGATTATATTGCATTGCAAACAAACGGTACCTACCAAAAAAAAAAGAAACAAGGAACTATTATTAGCAACAAAAAATACGAATATCCCGGTATAACTTGTATGCATATTTATACAATAAACCTACCTAGTTTGTATACATAAAATCTATGCAAAGCAAGTTATGCATATCACCCATGCTTAGCTCTGTCCCGTAACGAACCTAATATCAGGCCGACAGATCCACTATAAATTAGAGTGCTAGATCTAAATTAATTCTATTAAACTAGTTTTGTGTTAAATACAAAATCTTGTGAAAATATGGTAAAACTAGACGTTCGGCGCGGCTTCGCCCGCGTAAATTAGATATTTTACAGACAAATCTGTCTACAAAAAATAGCCTATGATCCTTCACGTAGTCTACTTCTTATCTGACCCAAATAACAGAAAAATTGCTCTAGTAGTTCGTGAGATAAGCCCTTTCAAATAATTTCCCCCTTTTTTTCCACATTGCCTTCTATTTCTTCGCTGCTATTAGTATTAGCGTGATAAAATTTAGCCTATAGCCTTCCTCGATAAATGGGCTATCTAACACTGAAAGGATTTTTCAAATCGAACCAGTAGTCCCTGAGATTAGCGCGTTCAAACAAACAAACTAACAAACTCTTCCGCTTTATAATTAAAAAAAAAAATTAGTATAGATAGCTATAACGCAAAAAGCTGTGTTTTAATATGACACCTCTTCATGCTCAAACCACTGAACCGATTTTCTAAAATTTGGTATGAAGATACTTTGAGTCCCGAGAAAGGACATTGAATATTTTTTATACCGAAAAAATGTACGGTTCCTCCTCAGTAAACGAATTTTGGCGCAACGGAGTTGTGGGCATCAACTAATTGATTTCGTCGTAGTAAAATAGATAATAGTAACACATTAAGGCCATCCCCCGAGCACACGACCTTGACCATACATTTGACGTGTTACCGAGATCGCACAAAAATTCTATTTTTTTTTCTTATCTTAGTTCAAAATTGATCTAAAAAAAATTTAAAACGGGGAAGATGTAGTTAATGAAATTGTCTATATACTAGGGAGATGCTGAAAGTATGCTTTAATTTTAATAAATTGGTATTACTTTGGAAGCTAATATCATGAATTAATAAACAAAAATAGAAAATTTAAAACGGGGAAAGGAATGTTGATTTTTGCTTTATTTTTATTATAACTTTGTAGCTTTCAAATTATGAGTTTATAAGGCTTTAAATACGGTAAATTATGGAATCTCCGTATGGGAAGGCCCTTAATAAACAATCCATTTAAAACCTCTTTTGTTAGTATTTTCATTTCGAATCCATCTTATTAAGCACTTTATAAACAATGCAGCTAGCTACCTCAGAACACTGTTCCATTTGCCTGTTCAGAGTGTATATTCATATAGAGATGAAGCGACTAATGTTCGGACGGGCGACTTTATTTGTCGCGTGATACAAAATTTGCATATATTTAGAGTGCAGACAGTACTTACATGTCATCAGATATATTACGAGTTATAGAGCTGACTAGTAAATTGTAGAGACTAGAGACCATAGACACACCAACTCATTTCAACTGTCGCTCGGGGTAAAATAAATTCATAGTAAAATCTGGAACAATTTGCGATCTTTGAAACTCTACATATTATGTAGAGCTTCAAAGATCGCAAAATTCAAGAGGCCACGTCAACTGTTTGATAGAAAAAATTGTACAACAAAATGTTTAAGTACCGTATGTTATAATATAATATTAACCACCTAAGTTTATGCTAAACACCAAAATAATGATTAACTAGATCCAAGTAGTCCTATAGTAGAATATATTAAAGTGACCACGATTGCAACAACGACAATCATGTAGCTCTAGTAGCGCGATAGATTCTGTCGCCCGTTTGTACGACCTCTAGACTTTAGAGGTTAAAACGTGAATTGAAATATTCGTTTCCAACTTAGCTAAGACATCGCTTGACTTTCGACATTCGTCATAATCGTGTGATCGAACACTGTCACTGTATTGTACTGTTTTTGCTAAAGATCTAGTATTGATCTAGTTTATCTTTTCTATCGTCATCGATCAATTACTGGAAATACGCGACTTCGTGCGCGGAAAGAAATTACGCGGGGACTGTACTTATTTTGCCAATAAAAAATCTCTACTTATGGCAAATTTTATCAAAATTGGCCTGGTTATTTCGAAGCATGTTCAATGCGAACCAAACAATTTATTTATGTTTATAATAGAAAGTTTATACAAATAGATAACATTCGTCAAAGATAATATTATCATAGATTTAGTACTATTTCTGACTACAGAAAAATCTGCTTAAACGTCATTAAGTACATTTCTGATTTCGCAAATAAAATTCTACTACAAACATTGCTTGATACAACAGAATTGGCACATAATACAGACACGGTCCAAAAATGGCTCCTTGGGGTGGGACGTATTTAATTAAAACAAAGTCAATAGACACTCTACAAATAAAATGAAACGTCATTAAGAAAACAAAAGAAAATGCCAGCTTTTCCCACATTTTGGGACGTTTAATCGTCTTTATTATTTCCTCGGGGGATTGTGTAGATGAAGAGATAATGAATAATCCCCGAAAAAATTCCGGAAAAGTCCGGGAATTCTGGGAAAGATGTTTCATTTGGTAATGGCGGAAGTTGTAAGTTTCCCCGCGCGGTGCCAACCTAATTGGGAAATAGTAAAGTGAATTTCCGTTGTTCGTCCCAACTTTATGATAGTTCCAGCGCTAACAGATTTATCTTTTTTTTGCTGTACTTCATATTTTAACACCTCCATCGTGGGTATCGCAGACACAATAGATCACTAAAAATATTTCTTGTAAAATGTTGCCAAGACTGATGTTTCTTACTTACTTCAGATCAGAAACTAAATATTCGCATCACTTCCACGACGGTAGCGAAACGATGAAGCCATACACATCTACTGATATGTAGAATTTGTTGAAGTTAGGGTCAGTAGAGTTAGGCCATGTAGATTCAGAAGATTGGTTCTACATGAGATCTGATATCTTTTTCACATGGCAAATCTTATATGGTCATCTTGGCAACATTTTACAAGAAATGTTTTTGGTGGGATTTCAGTTCTTTTTGTAAGTTGGTTCTTGTAAGTACTTATTTAAAGGTTTTTTAACCCCCGACCAAAAAGAGGGGTGTTATAAGTTTGACGTGTCTGTCTGTCGGTCTGTCTGTCTGTCTGTCTGTCTGTCTGTCTGTCTGTCTGTCTGTCTGTCTGTCTGTGGCATCGTAGCATCCAAACGGGTGGACCGATTTTGATCTAGTTTTTTTTGTTTGAAAGCTGACATGATCGAGAGTTTTCTTAGCTATAGTTCATCATAATCAGCCTGCTCATTGCTGAAATATCACGGTTTATCTGGTTCGTGATAGGCCGATTAGCAACTTGCAGTCGTTTGATGGGTTTTATATTTTTCATTCTGGTTCGTGACACTTATGAATTAATTATGAATTAATGGAAAGTTGACCCTGGTGCTGCAGCATCACCTGGTAATCAATAGGATACCCAACTCCTCACCAACTTAGAGCAGAGGTTTCGTGTTTGGGCTCATTTAAATTGCGACAACCAATAAGACGTAGATAAGCAATAAATATTTGCATGCTGCTGCTGCAGCATCACCTGGATTGTATAGGAGCCGAGCTCCGTATGAACCCAGGGTGGAGGTTTCATGTTTGGGCTCATATTGACGGCCTCATCCAAGAGGATATTTATAGATCGTATTCATTGGGATGTGATCCTGTTGATATGAACAATTCTGCACTATAACCAACACAAGTTTAAAAAGCATAAAATAAAATTAAATTAAGAAATATAAAAAAACCCCCGCCAAACAACTTTAAAAAGTAATGAAATAATATTTACTGACTTTAAGTTTAAATAATTCCTAAGTGTAAAGTAATATTTTAGTCCATAATTGTTGTCAAGGTGTGTCGGGGGACCGCTGTAGATGTAGATGTTTGATTTTACATAACATTATAGTTTAAAGGTCAGTTCACAGCGAACTGAATTGAGACAATCAGCGATACAAAATGCAAAAGTCGCTGTTGTCGTAGTTAACTTGGCAGTCCCCCGACACACCGTGACAACAATTATGGACTAAAATATTACTTTACACTTAGGAATTATTTAAACTTAAAGTCAGTAAATATTATTTCATTACTTTTTAAAGTTGTTTGGCGGGGGTTTTTTTAATTAGTTACTGTCTACAGTCCCGTGTAAACTTTCATGACCTTATAAATAAAATTGGTGAAAGTCTCATATAAACTTTCACCCCCTCCCCCCATTTTAGGGGATGGGGGGCGAAAGTTATAAGTTTATGAATTTTTGAAGTGAAACTTCTTTAGGCGGGTTGAGAGTAAAATTTCAAGGTCGCGTCATGGCGATACCGTCACGGAGTAAGGCGACGATTTTGACTAAGTTTCACTTCTGACACGTGTGCTCGGCACACACGCTCTTTAATTTTTTTTTTTTTTGTTAGACATACTAAACTTAGATTACATACCAAATTTCAGCTGATTTCAGATGATCATCAGTGTGTCAGTGAGTCAGTGACGAAATCGGTGTATTTTAGATATCAATATAATCTAAAGTATTAGAGCTATTAAATTGAGACTTTTTATGTTTAATAAGTCTAATATTGACATCATATCCTGAGAATATGAACTATCTGGTACATCGGAAACCAACTCTATGAGGGTTCAAAAAAACGACGAACCACTTCAAGAAAAGGTAGGTAGTGCCCTTGCGCTTTGCTTGGCTTGTCTTGGCAATTTTCAATTGTTATGCGTTGGGGAGTGATGGGTTAAGAAGCTTTTGTCAATGCATTATTCGAACATTTTACAATTACATCATATTTAGGATTATCAATTTAATGGTAGAGCTGGTTTGTAATTGTTACATTATATAATATTATAAATACGAAAGTGTGTCTGTGTGTCTGTCTGTCTGTTGCCTCTTCACGCCCAAACTGCTGAACCGATTATGCTGAAATTTGGTATAGAGATACTTTGAGTCCCGGGAAAGGACATAGAATATTTTTTCCCGAAAAAATGTACGGTTCCCGCGCGATAAATGACTTTTGGCGCAACGGAGTTGCGGGCATCATCTTGTTGTTATATAAAGGTAGACTAAGGTACTATCAGAGAAGTTGATTCCTAGGCAGATGGGGGACCTACGTAGTTTGGTCAGGTTACGTTAAACCCAGCCGACAGATCACAACATTGAATTGACATCATCCGACCAAATGACGTTGGTCTGTCAACTGGCGAGGAATCAATTTCCTCGATGGTACCTATACTCATTTAGGTTTTAATTTTAAACAATTTTAGTCATTTGCCCTACTTTAATGTGACAAAGTTTTTATCTATTTTTCTCGTAACGAAAACTACAGAAATATCACAAATAACTCGTCTAATGTCAGCACAATTGCGAACTTTTGATATTGTTCAAGCTGTCAGCCCTGAGCTATCTTTGTTCATTAGGCAGGAAGCGGGAAGTACGTGACTGTTGTAGAACTGTCACTATGGCGACAATGGACAACCCTCTCACTCGCACTCGTGTATATTGTCATAAGGGAGATGAGACGACAGCAACGGAAACGCAGGTGAATAACTATTGTGATTTTAAACATTTTAGATCAATGGAAATGCCGAAATTGTAAGCGATTTCGTCATGCACCGAAAGTTATGTGTTGTTGGGATATTTTATCTGTTTGGTCTCACTTAAGTCAAAGTTTTTCTTTGGTTTTCATGTTATCTTCGCATAATATTATGAGAACTGATATTTTATACAAGATTTGCATTAATAGATTAACCGAAATTTTAATTACAATGTAATAAAGATTTATTTAATTAGAGTCTAAACTACAAACAACAAAAAAATCTTTCCTCAATATTTCCTAGTCCGACAACAATATCTGAATTCTAAAAAGGCGAAAACCAAACGTATTAAAAAGTTAGCGATATGTTTTGTGATAGTTTTGTTACGAACCAAAACGAATTTAAAATGAGTTTCCGAGTTGAAATAATTTAAAGTTTGAAATCGCATTTGATCCAGCACAATCGGCCCAGCGTTAGTTTAACTTTGCTTTTCCGTTCAATGATTTCAATGTTTACATTTTTAGTTCAATATTCTGTCTCATTACTCATAGTATTCCAAATTTATTGGACTATACTCCGTTCCAATACATTTTAATTTTGGTTGGAATTTTTAAAAACAATTGAAAATATACAAAAATAAAACTGCCGCATACCACATCTACCTTTTTATTAGAAATTGGTTACAAATGAAAAGTGCAACTTTTTATCCAGTGCGACATTTTTTTTTCATTTCATTCTAGCTTAAAACCTTAAGGTTATAAACCTTATCACAACGAGATTAAAGGTTTTTTACACTTTATAGTATAGGACTGACGCGGAGTCACATTCAGCTAGTTGGTAATTAAAACCGAACTAGTGGATCGTAAATTTGCGGTGGAAAGTCAGTTAATGAATGACATTGATAAACAGATCGCGGTGATTGGCCAATTAGCGCTCGTGACAGCATGGCAAGCGCTTGCCAGTGTTGCTAATTAACGCCGGTGTCAGCGTGGCAAGCGCTTACCAGTCTTGCCACCGATATGGAATAGTATCCCGTATCCGGCGGAATGCTTTTTACCCAAAGTAACGGCCGCAGTGAGAGTTATAAGCTAAAGAATAATAATAATAACTATGGACGCTTCACACCACGTCAGTCTGGCCCCGTGCTAAGTACCTGAAGGACTTGTGTTACAGGTACCAGACAACGGAAATATATTTAATACTTTTATAATATACATATATTAAAGATTTTTAATATATCATACACATATTTAATACACATCCAGACCCGGGAACATTGAAAACTTTTTTTTTGTTCCGTCGGCGAGATTCGAACCCGCGACCCCGGTTTGAGCTGCCACTCAACCAATCGAGCCACAGAGGTCGTCAATGAATGACCTGAATGTCAATGAATGATGAAAAGAATGACCTGTTAGAAAACAGTTTTTGAAATTAAACAAAGTGTTACCCAAATGACTGTAATGATTCTACTTTGTTGTCACCAACCATAAAGTTGTTAAACTTATAGATAGTACTTTACGTTGAACTTGAGTAAAAACTAGGTTTTTCCGATCAGATATATTCCCTAACATTGTGATCATACTCGAGAATTGATACATACAAAAATAATTCGTTTGATAAGTATTAGTGAATGTATCGAGTGTCATACATGTATGTGGCAACTGACATGTGGCAACCGGCAATAATGGCTTGCGTCACTATTGTTCGTATTGATTATCACCGTATGTTCATTTTCTCAATCATTGTCAATAATGATAAATTATATAAGCAAATCATTATTCATACGTGTATATTATAATCTGTGTTATGTGTATAATTAATTAAATAGTTCTTATTCGTCTTCAATATCATCAATTTTCAAAACTATGACGACCTCTGTGGCTAAGTTTGTGGGCTGTTGGTAGCTCAAGCCGGGGGTCGCGGGTTCGAATCCCGCCGACGGAACAAAAAGTTTTCAAAGTTCCTGGGTCATGGATGTGTATTAAATATATGTATCATATAATAAAAATCTTAAATATATGTATAGTATAAAATTATTAAATATATTTCCGTTGTCTGGTACCCGTAACACAAGTCCTTCAGATACTTAGCACGGGGCCAGACTGACGTGGTGTGAAGCGTCCATAGATATTATAAAAAAAAAGAAACTTCGGCCATATCATCAATGTAAAGCAGTCTCTCCGCAGTTATATATGTATTATAATATAATAAGATGGATATAAGCGATTTTGAAGCGGTATTCGTTAAAAATTGTCATAATATTTTGTCTTTGATCGAGTTTGATTGTGTACTGTACAGCTTAAAATTCATGGTGACAATGTTAAATTATTATTTTATTTAAAGTAAATTATAATGAGTGATCCCAATTAAAATAACAATAATTGTATCTACTATTCTTTAAATACAAATTATAGTCGTTTAGGGGCTGTTTGCCCATCTTCTTTTTTGGTTCATTTATAAAACTTTTTATAATATAAAATTAATATAAATCTCAATTCGCGTTGTAAAATTATAACCGCAATCACATTTTTGTCCACCCAACGTAACATTTTCCGTTCAGTTTTAAGCGCAAAAGTAGTTTTTATTCGTTTTGGCTGTCGCTAAGCTCCATCTGTGGTATCGTCGAGATTACTGGGAGCTTCCAACACGTCGATTTGTACAGATTATGTAACATCATCCTAGTTCATTCTGAATCGTCAACGAAAAACAAATAGCTGGTAGAGTTTGTAAAGTTTTATTTCCTGTCTGCATGTAATGTTTCTTAGATCGTAAGAGAATTGATGTAGATTTTGCCATGAAAAAAGGGTGTCAAATCTCTCTACTTTAACAATGGCAAAAATCCAGACAGACAGTATAAAAATTGCTATAGCTAATTTTGGCATTCAATCAATAGTATAACAATTAATTAATTACAATTTACAACGAAGTCAACATTGTATCTGCCAAGCAACATCAATTATCATGTACAGCTAACAACTCTAGATAAATATATACATTCTCTATGCAAATGTACTATAAAATATAACAGAAACCAATAAAAGACAAAGAATAGGTTTGATAAGAACCAGAACTTAATAGAACTACATTCAAGACTTAGAGTTTTCTAACAGGTGTGGCGGCTCTACATATAGTTTGACCTACTATTGCAGTGGTCCCCAACCTTCTTTTCATGCGGGCCACAAACATGTTTTGGTCTTGGTGTCGCGGGCCGCAACAAAAATTTTTTAAGGTTAAAAAATAACATTCTTCAAAATTAACGATTTAAAAGCGGAAAATATTTAACGACTATCACGAGACTACGTTATTTTGCCGGTGGGCGTGAATTTCAAAATTGTTTAACATCACGCGGGCCACAAATAAAGTCCCGGAGGGCCGCATGCGGCCCGCGGGCCGCGGGTTGGAGATAGCGGTACTATTGGATACCTTTGTACTATTGCAACTGTTAAAAAACAAGTCAATATAGCTAGAAATAACTAGGAAGTCCGAATAGATTTAAAAGGTTTGATGATATTTAAAAGCCTCAAACGAAAACTTTAGCACGAGATAATTTTACCGACCCACGGGCCACGACATAATATTGAATTATGTTCAACAGAAATCCGAATAAATAACTGTATTTTAAAAAGATAAAACCGACTTCAAAATTGTACGTAATTGAGAATTAAAACTCTCTATCTCCAAAACTACTGAACCGATTTTGATGAAACTTGTACTATTCCCTAAGTTGAACAATGCCTAATACAACAAAAAAGAACTACTGAAATCAGACAGGTAGTTCCAGAGATATGCGAACACAAACATAAAAACATACATACACTTTTGAAATTTAGCACATTTGTTCAGACGCTGATACAGACTAACATATACGAAAACTGGGCAGTTCTGGAAATATTACATACATAAGCGTCGAATTGATAACCTCCTTTTTTGAAGTCGGTTAAAAAAGGTTGTCATTGGTAGACTATTGTTGTATTGCTAAAGATATGTTGTCAATGTGACGTACAAATTTTACAACACACAGTATCTATGTCAGGTTTATAAACAGAAGTTACCGCAAACCCACAGTGAACTATTTAGTTTGAAATAAGCTGATTGCTGAATCATGTGCTAATATTGTCGAGTGATCATCCATTATGTGTTTTGCCAGCTCATTTGGGGCAGACTGTAACTTGAACTCAACGGTCCATGTCAGTGCTTCCTTTTAGCGAGAAATGTGATTCAAGTTAGAGGCTTCGGAGTTAAAAACATATAACTAAGTAATATATAGTACATAATAATAATTAATAAGCAATTACATAACTAATCCATACTGGTATTATAAATGCCAAAGTCTGTCAGTCTGTAACCTCTTCACGCCCAAGCTGCTGAACCGATTTTACTGAAATTTAGTATGGAGATACTTTGAGACCCGCGAAAGGATATAGGATACTTTTTACCACAGAAAAATGTTCGTTTCCCGCGCGAACAAATTTTGGCACAACCACAGAATATATATTAGTAGTACCAAGCACAACTGAGTTGCGGGCGTCATCTAGTAATTATAGGTCTACCAGAATCTGATGGCAAAAAGTGAGAAAATAAATTGACTCTAGCAATACCGGGGTAGTTGAAATAAAACATTTTGATCCTTTTTGTTTCTTACGGCGGCTGATTCTGTGTGTAAAACATGCAAATATAAAAATTAATCCAATGATCGAGGATATTTTTTGAAAATCTGCTGTCAAAAATTGCCATCAGATTCTGGTAGACCTATAATTCATCAAGTCCTAAACGGTCACCGGCGTCCGAGACACAATAGAATATCTATTGTGTCTCATTTTCCCACGATCGACGGGTTAATAAGTAATAACATAATAATTCTAATACTTATTAGCGCTAGTAGTCTGTTACCAAAATAATAATGTAGAAAGTAGAAAGGTAAAGGATTTGGTTTTTTGAATCGCAAGACTTCGGCTGTATCTTTTATGATGCTCACAAGTCACACTTGATTATGGAGTTATAGACTACTTTTTGTCTCGGAAATATATGAGAAAACAACATTATAAATGTGCCGAAATGTCTCCACGTATATTCTAGTTAAGCATTTAAAAAAGGAAAAAAATGCGTGTGGCACTCGGGGACTGCCGCGGTAAAGCTACTGCATAGCAATAGCTAGTCTACACGTACCTACACGTCTAGTCGCACGCACACAAATACCGTGCCGAAGTCTGCCGAACTGAATCGACGTTAGACGATGTGTTAGATTTATTTTCGTTACGGAATTTCATGATACGCCGCGCTCAAAGCCCGCGATAAAAGCTATACATTAGCTTAAAAGACCAAAGCCGAATAGCTAAACGTTTGTCACGACACAACCAAATCCTAAAATGGCACAATAACAATTCCGAATATAGTCATGTAACAGATTGGTGTCGTGATACCGATCTGAAATGACGCGTGCGCTAGGCCAAGGCAATGACACTGGCATACATAGACCTGAAATGACTTAAATGGTAAAAATGTGTCGCGCGAGGTCAAAAGACGCTTTATATTATGTAAATAATTTCTCGTATCACAGTGCAGTGTTTGTGCGCGAACTCCTCCAAAACGGCTCGACCGATTTTAATGAAATTTTGTATGTACATTCGTGAGGCCTGAGAATAGGTTTTTATCTTCTTTTTATATTGATACTAGAAATCATTCATATGGCAAAACAACGTTTTCCGGGTCAGCTAGAATCCAATATGTATACAGCTTAAAAGTATTTAAATCTAAGTAGATGTATTACTTGTAGATGTATCATTAAAAAAAATTATTCATATGCAGATGGCGGAACTGCCTTGTTGAGTCGGGTTTTGTCAAGTTAATGTTAATTTATCGACAGGGCTTGACATAACACGACCGAACTACGTTGGTCCACCATCGGCTTACAAATCAATCTTTTCTGATGCTACATTAAACTAAAAGAACCAGAAAAATAATATCTACAATAAATTGAGTAGAATCCTCGGAAAAGTTTTCTTCGCACGAAGCAAAGCATAACAAATGTAAAGGGGTCAGCGGTTCAAGAGTATCGCTTCTGACTTGAGCCATCGCTCAAGGACGGATATTTCTGGACGAAACATATTAGTTATATAACTTAACAGATTATTATCTCGCTATTTCCAGAATCCACTGCTTCTTTCGATATTTCATTAAAATTTGCAGACTACCTTATTATATAATGTATCTAGTTTAATGTTATCTTTAGCGAATAATACGGAACGTTTAGTCAAGGTGCTAAAAGACGGTAAACGAACGAATTTTACAGAATTTGTTATTTAATATTTAAGGTCTCACAAACCAAAACTGTAAAACACAATAATATTTTGATTTCAAGCTACGCTGTCGAAATAATTAAAACATTTTAAATTAAAATAAGTTTGTTTGTATGTTAGCCTTTTTATCGGGAACTACTCGTGCGATAAAAAAAATCTTACTGTATTATATATAGGTCTACCAGAATCTGATGGCAAAAAGTGAGAAAATAAATTGACTCTAGCAATACCGGGGTAATTGGAATAAAACATTTTGATCCTTTTTTTTCTTACAGCGGCCGATTCTGTGTGTTAAACATGCAAATATAAAAAAAATTATCCAATGATCAAGGATATTTTATGAAAATCTGCTGTCAAAAATTGCCATCAGATTCTGGTAGACCTATAGTTAGTTTTATTCAAGAAGGTACCATATCAATTTACTCTACCAAAGTCGAGTATTGTAAGCACATAAATACAGATATATCCTCTCGCCATCCTACGAATCACTTTTCTCTACTTTATGCGCTATAAAGATTATAGAATTTCTATCATAAAGTTTATCATTCCACCTTTTCAGTTGGCTGACTCTGCTAATATTATTCGTTTTTGTTGTCGCTATCGCTTCGTTTTCGATCTTAAAAGTGTAGTAGTTGAGATAACATAAAAACTTACTATAGGACTTGAAGAGCCATAAAAAACCCTAAATATTTTTATACCTACTTATGTTATCTAAATACCAGTCTGCATTATGGGCTTTAACAACTAAATACTTATGTAATAAATAGAAAATTTTCATTAAAATATGTTTTAATACACTTACTTCAAATCTGTAGCGATTTTGAGAAAAAGATATAGAAGAACATACGCGCGCGACGATATATTTTAACGCAGAAAAATGATCGCGATTTCTGTGTGTTAATAAAACACTTTCTAGTAGCACTCAAATATTCCAAATAAACATCCATATTTTCACACTACGCGGTTATTTTGTAAACAGGGACATTATGACAATGTTATTTATTCACCGCGCCACTTCAGTTATTAGATTATATCCACTCTGGAATTGTTTTCAATCCTTTGTTTTAGGAAGTAATACTATTCTAGCCGTTATAGTTTAGAAATAGAATAAACTTGAAGTAAATATTAGCAGAAGTACAGTTTCATTCTTAAACCTATGCCACAGTTTACTAAATACGTAGCTACAAATACCAAGTTTCTTTTGGAATTTAAATTTGCAATAGTGTTTAACATTGCCAATTTGCGCTAGTGAATTGATAAACTTCTGTCAGAAACATCAGAAACTCAGCATAAATAACTTATTTGTAATTAAAAGCTGTTATTAGGGGTTTTAAGACATTTACTATTTAACTACAAACACAAAGTAAAATATTCTAAAAATACGATTAATATAATATAATTTTGATAAAAAACACCTTATTAAACCTAAAATTCCACGATTTAAATACATTTTCCGAGCCTTTTCTTCCAAGGAACGTTTTCTCTTTGAGGTAGAGCGATGTAAAGGCAAGAAATAAGAATTAGCATGTTTTTGTTGAATAAATAAGCTATGCAGTCTCGATCCATAGCCGTTTGAGCAGGTTAGGGAAAAGGTGAACTAAAATTTCAAGATAAATACTTGAATTCCGAGATCATGACATAATCTGCTTATTTACTTGATCCTATTTTGTATGAGCTTGTGGATTATTCCGTGCTTTGGCTTAATCCTATTTTATGTAAAATTAAGGATTATTCTACGCTCTAGCACTACACATTAAACTTTCGTCCTTCGTAGTATCATTATAACGACAAAACGTGGTCCAGTGGTCTAGAGCGTCGCTCTTGACTCGGAGGTCGTGGGTTCGATTCCCGCGTTGGAAACATGTTATTTCCAAGTTTGGTTAGGACAATGCAGGCTGATCACCTGATTGTCTGACAAGTAAGATGATCCATGCGTCGGATGGGCATGTAAAAAGTCGGTCCTGCGCCTGATCTCTCGTCAGTCGTGTCGGTCTTCCGTCCCACTGGGTTATGAGAGTAAAAGAATAGAGAGTGCTCTTGTGTACTGCGCACACACCTGGGCACTATAAAATTACTCCTGCGTACCTGGCCTGGTTTCAATGAAAATAAGACTAGACGAATACAATGATCAAGCTCAAATGTTACTACTAAAACTTCAGGGCGTGCTAAAGAATACAGACTATAAATAACCATTCTTCTAGCTCTAGCACAATGCTATATTTGTAGAATGTTTACAAAAGCTTCATTATAAAAAACCTTAGTAAAAAAGCCTGTAAAATTACAAGCTCTCTTCTAGCGGATGGCTCGGTGAGAAAATGCCAGTTTTTAATAAAACACTTTTTACATACATTATAAATGCGAAGGCAAGATGTTTTTACTCGGAAACCAGAAGAGCAGGTGCAGCTTGCTTTTCAATAAAGCTGTATAAGCATATAAACTACCTTTTAGTTCGTATATCGTCCTTAAGTAGTGGACATAAAGATCGTGTTAGAGGTGGAATGACTCAAAAACAGTCGCGACTCGTGCCACAATTTCTTTAAGTAACTGGAGACTGTTAATAATGGTTTGCATATGACATTAGTGGCATTATACCAACAATACATATACAGGGTGTAACAAAACAAAGTGATAATACTTTAGGTTCTTGTATAGAGTTTTATTGTGATTTGTAGGGGCAAGCGCCCCAGCGAATATAAAAATGGTTTAAGTTAAAAAAAAAACCCATACAAAGGTGGAAAAAAGTTACCCTTTCAGCGCTACTACTTTTACAGCGAACTCTACATAGGGGACCCATACACACCCTGTACTATAGGGTGTGTACACCGTATATGTACAAAACTAAATGATAATACTATAGGGCCTATACTCTATAGTATTATCATTAAGTTTTGTTACACCCAGTATAAAAGGGACACTGGACACAATATACACACCCTAAAGCAGGGGTTCCCGAATTGTGCGCCGCGGCGCCCTGGTGCGCCGTAGAAAGGCAAGAGGGGCGCCGTGAGTCGATCCTCCATCATTATCCGAAACCAAAAATATTATGAAATATAATATTAATTATGCAAAGCAGGCAGATGATTAAAATATATTTGTTTTTTATTATTTACCTCCTTAACCTAACTATAATAATTGAAGATGTTTATTTATGTATCTTTTAGTAATATTAGCTAGATAGAATTAAAAGCCGTGACAAAATATAGTGACGAGTAACTGCGCCGCAGGCTAAAAAAGATTGGGAACCCCTGCCCTAAAGTATTATCACTCCCATGATATTATGCATAAAATGAACTCACTGGCTCCATCTTGGTTTTCGATTTTATTCAAGGTATCAAAATTTTCAGAAGATACTGTGCTTGGAATGTTTACTGCAATATTCCACATTCCTTCGCCACCGATGTTTGTAAATACTAAACAGCGAATACAGCAAACGTTACATCTAGATTTTCGCCATAATTTGCAAAGGTCTTTAGTTAAAGGAATTCCAGAAAACTCTGTAATTTAGCTTTACCTTATTCAAGCTTAAATATTGTAATTCTGAAGTGGTGGTCTTGAAAGAGAAGGGAAGAGAGCAAGAAATACGGAGTTTTTCCAATATTTACAAAATTTTATATACCTTTACTTATACTATAATGTTCAACGTTAAAAAAGCTAATGCTTCGCTCGCGTTGAATTCTTTTTCTTTAAGTAAATGTTATGGTCTCCTTGACATATTCCTTCACAAGTGTTATGATTTAATGTGCATCCTTTTAAGTACCCCGCAAACGATCAATTTTTATGTCAAATTTTACCTGTTTGTCAAACAGTTTGATAGTGTACAGCTTTGTTTGAACCGTTTGTCAAACAAACTACGTGTTTAACCTGTTTGAAGAAAATTTGGATTTGCGTAGCGTTTGACAAACGTGTTTGAACGTGTTCCGCTGTATTTGTCAAACAAGATCTCATGATCTTAAACCGATTATAGCTAATTGTTTGACAAACTTGTTTGATGCACGTTTGGACGTCTGCGCTGCTGTTTGATGAAAACGTAAATTACATCAAACTTGTTTGTCAAACAAATTTGATCGTTTGCGGGGTACTTTACACAATAAGTTATTATAATGTGTGACATAATATGTTTTAATTTTGCACTTCCTGTGGCGGACTTTCGTCTCACTTAGCCCGAACTATGCGCTCGCACCGCTCGCGTCGCCCACACGCACGGTGTGCCCAACTTCTTTCAACTTATGATAAACTATCATTAGTGAGATGGGAATGGTAATGTGGACTAGAAAAGCAATTCTTTTGTATAGATCACTTTGGACGCCATCATTTGTTATTAATTATTATGTTATCGATGGCTTGTAACTTAGATTTATGACATATAGAAATATTAACCGTTACTTATTTCAAGTTATACTTAAATTCCATGGAAAAGATATGCCTTGACACGAATGGGTCAGCACAACTGGACAGATTACAGAAAATGGTCGTGACTCGTGACTTTTGCATTTATTGAAAAAACAAAGGTCTTGTGATGGCATGACTTGGGATCAACAAGATAATGTATCATTAACAAAATCGGCAAAATCATTACAAACTTCAAACTGGCTTGATTCATAATATGCGTCCGCCCGAACGCGTGGTTTGGCGGCTATACCTAGGGTTGCCAACTTTTTTGACAAGAAATAAAGTATATTCAGATCTCTGAAGTACTTTCAACAGTATTTTAGAAAAAGGAACAGTGTTTTATTTATTTATTCTTTTAAAAACGCATTAATTTGAGCTTCTCGCGAAACTTACTTGTCATGAAACAAAATGTCTGAGCGTCTAATAATAAAGTGTTGACATTTTGGTGCTGAAAACAATATTTTGTATACTTAATTTTGTTTTAATAGTAAAAAGTATAATTTAATGAAAAACAGTATAATACTGTTTAAAACAGTATGGTTGGCAGCCCTAGCTATACCGCGAGATCACAAGCAATTATTGTATGAATGATAGCGCGATCTCGCCGCTATTTAAGTAAATCGTCGCATACAATTGCTTGTGATTTCGAAGCGTAGCGGCTAAACCGCTCGTTCACGCGGATGCACATAAACCCAGCCTAAAAATATATGGAATATCGATTTAAGGGTTGTCATTTCCGCAATCGGTCTGATTTCCCCGCGACGCTCGAGTCAAATCAATTCGATGGCTTATTTTATTAGGTATCGTAATGGGTTTTATTTGATCACGAATTGACATACATAATGTTTTTTTATGTTTTAGGTGGTTTAAGGCTTTATTTGGGCTATGGTAGATAACCAAGATTAGGTAATTTAGGTTTATATTATCTAGAGTATACCTACGTCAATCATGGGTAATTAAAAAGAATATGGCTATCTAAATGTCTGTAATCGCCTATATTTGTACCGTCAGAGAAATTGTTTCTTAGGCAGATCGTAGAAATACTTTTGGTCGAGTCATGTCAAGTCAACATGTTGAGCTAGATGTAACCCGTCCGAATTTCGTAGATACGTCATTATCTGTCTATGAATCAATTTCTCTAATAGTACATCATGGCTAGCATGGAGATGCCGCATTATTCTAGCTCCAAAGTGAGATAATAAAAATACGTGTGGCACTCGGGGACTGCCGCGGTAAAGCTATATTGCACAGCATTTTATCAACTTATGCAATTAAAATTCACATACATCTAGTCGCACGCACACAAACACCGTGCTGAAGTCTGCCGAACTGAAACGACGTTAGACGATGATCGGCAACGCCGCGCCGCACGGAGTGTTAGGTTTAATTTCCACGCCACGCTCAAAGCCCGCGATAAAATCTATGGATTCTATTTCGATCTAAATAACATGAAAAAGACATAGATCGGATGATTCAAATTCTCTTCTTATAAGTAGAGTATTAGAGAACTAATGGGATCATAATCATAACGATAAAGAAAATATATTGCATTCCACACTAGTTACATCCACATTGCGACGTGTAATGTATTAATTAAATTACTATAATACCAGTAACAACAACGAATATTACATACTAATATTATAAATGCGAAAGTGTGTCTTTCTGTCTGTCTGTCTGTCTGTTACTTCAGTCTTCACGCCCAAACCGTTGAACAGATTTGGCTGGGTATGGAGACACTTTGTGTCCCGGAAAAGGACATAGGATACTTTTATCCCGGTAATATGTACGGTTGCGGACATCATCTAGTAATAAATAAATTTCAATTAACCCGTCGATCGTGGGAAAACGAGACACAATAGATATTCTATTGTGTCTCGGTCACCGGTGACCGTATGGGGCTTGATGAATTAATGACGAAAACACAGATAATTATATGCGTTAAAGTCGGCCTGACCTGTTTAACCGCTGAAAATGCAAAAGAAAAATTGCAGCAAGTTGGATTAAGCAATTTAAATAAACGTTACTATTGTCGAGCACTCCCCGAATGTAATGCATTCTTTAGTGCAATTAGTTCTCTACCTGCTCGCTTTGAGTTATGTTGTGATCACGGCATAAAAACATGGAAGTTATACTAAAACGTGAGCAGCTTATCCTACTAACATTATAAATGCGAAAATGTGTGTCTTTTACCTCTTCACGCTCAAACCGCTGAACCGATTTTCATGAAATTTAGTATGGAGATAGTTTGAGTCCCGGGAAAGGACATAGGATACTTTTCATCCCGGAATAATGTACGGTTCCCGTGCGATAAACGAATTTTCGCGCGACGGAGTCGCGGGCGTCATCTAGCATTTTTTAATCTAAATCCTATAATCCATAATCTAAATAAAATAGGAGTAAAATAGCGATTTTTGCCTCTTCAGGTTTTTCTAAGGTTTAATAATAATATAATAATAATAATATCTATGGACGCTTCACACCACGTCAGTCTGGCCCCGTGCTGAGTACCTGAAGGACTTGTGTTACGGGTACCAGACAACGGAAATAAATTTAATACTTTTATACCATACATATATTTAGGATTTTTATTATATCATACACATATTTAATACACATCCATGACCCAGGAACATTGAAAAACTTTTTGTTCCATCGGCGGGATTCGAACCCGCGACCCCCGGCTTGAGCTGCCACACACTCTTAACCATTGAGCTACAGAGGTCGTCAAAATCCTAAATATATGTATGGTATAAAAAGTTGTAAGTTGTAAGGTATAAAAGTATGTATGGTTTGAAGGTTGGAGTCCAAAAAATATATTGTAACCAGTTTAATTAACGTAAATAATCTATAATGCAATACAGTCGCAATTCCAACGTCAAAAAATTGGACTCCATGGCAATATTATATCTGTGGACACGGTAGCGGGTAGAGCTTTAGCGCTCTCTCTAACTATGCTTCACGTTCTTATTTTGAGGTATTGCGCCAAAATATTCACCTTCTTTGATAAATTAAACGCTGAAATACCAGGGAAAGCTTTGTAAGGTGTTTCTGGAGCGAATATCTTTTGAAAATTACCACTTGCTCTCTTTAACCCGGATCTTTCTTTAATGTGTATCATTAAGTAAATTGTTGAAATATGATTAATACAAGTTCCAATTACAATGCAATCATTTTCTTTGAGGAGTATTTACTACGAGTATGTCATTACCGTATTATTTATCAATGAAATTGATCAGAAGTACACATAATAATCCTTTAGGACGTTTCGACTGAATTTTATCAATGCATTAATGCTTGCGACCTAATTTATGCAGATGCATACCAAATTTCATCAAAATCGGTTCAGGGGGGTAACAGCAAGACAGACGGACAGACAGACACACTTTTACTTTTATAATACTAGATGACGCCCGCAACTCCGCTGCGCCATAATTCGTTTATCGCCCGGGAATCGTACATTTTTTCGACATAAAAAAAATCCCGTTTCCTTTCCGGGGACTCAAAATCTTCATACCAAATTTCAGCAAACTCGGTTCATCGGTTTGGGCGCGAAGGGGTAACAGAAGAAAGAGTCTGTCTTTCTTCTGTTACCCCTTCGCGCCCAACTCTCTCACTTTCGCATTTATAATATTAGTATGGATAGACAATAATATGCTATGATAACTTTCATAGCATTTGTCAATTTTACCATTAAATTCCAAGCCGTTTATGTCGAATCGTGTTTGCCTTTCAAATATTGTGTAAAGCAATTATAATATTACCTAACGTGTGGCCATTATGCAAGTCTATACTCGGATAGCTCCGTTGTGCGAAACACCCAAATAAAAATTATAACCACTTATGTTTTTGTCTTTGCGACCTAATTTTTAGCTTCAGTATCATCATGCTTATTTACAGGGTTTTTTTTTGCTGCTACATAATATAGTATACATATTTTATAAAATTATTGTTTTAGTCGTACGATCAATACTAATATAATTGCTTATATTCATAGATCAGACTCATATAACATATTATATATTCTAAGATGTTCCTAACAACACCTTTGCGTCGAAATTTATTAACGCGTGGAAAGGGTACATTTTTGCGTGATAAAAATTATCCCTTGTTCTTTTCCAGGACTCAAAGCAATCTTCATTCAAATTGGTTCAGACTTCAGTAGCTTAAGCTTGAAGATGTAACAAATAAATACGACGCACGATTTACAAAATAAAATTTATTATTATATCGATAGCAATGTCCTATATTCGTCCACTGCTGGACATAGGCCTCTCTCAATGAACGCCAAGATGACCGATCTCCTGCTACTCGCATCCAACATGGACCCGCAACTAAACGGAGATCGTCGGATCGTCGGTCGGAGATAGCAATGTAAGCTTTCATTATTATTGTTTGTTGTTTGACATATATGTAAGTAGCTTTGTTACATAGTATTAATTTTAAATATGTACTCGTTTAAAATGCAATCAATTATATCTGACATCCGGTATATTTAATATAAAGTTCACGTTTATGTAAATCACGCGAACAGTATGTAACAACGTTATGACGCCATCAGTTGTGCGGTTAGTGGCCAGATACATCAGATAAACATAATATACAAGTGGCCAAATATACCTATACAAGGTGAAACAAAGTGATATGTTTTTTATTTAGGAAGGATATGTGTATGTGTCCCTGTATAGAGTTCACTGTAAAAGCAGAGCTGAAAGAGCAACGTTTGTTTAAAACTTTTGTATGGAAATTTCGTAACGCTGGGCTTTTGCCCATAAAAAATCACAAAAAAATGTACGGGCAAGCGCGCCAGCGTCATGAGATTGCCCTTACAAAAGTAAAAATATGCTATTTCAGCGCTATCACATTCACAGTAAACTCTCTATAAAAGGGACTCATATACACCCTAAAATATTATCACTTAGTTTTGTCTGACTGCTGACATATGTATTACGTATATAACTAATTACAATACAATACGAAAACATCTTTTTCTCGAACGTCGAGACGGTAGCTCATTATTTAGAGATTATTTTATACCAGTGCTCGCAAGAAAATCCGCACACAGATATTATACGTGAGAGGAATATTTCACATGTTTGTAAAGAAATACCCTGGGGTGTTGCGGATAAAAGAATAGCAAAAAACATTGCAAAGCTGTGAGCAAAGTATCTAAACAAAAAGATCTGAATATACTAAGTATTGTCCGCAACTACGATGACTTAAATAACTCCCACACCGGTTTCGGTAACGGTGGCTGGTTTCATTGAAACCAGGCCAGTTACGCAGGAGTAATTTTATAGTGTTCAAGTGTGTGCGCAGTACACAAGAGCACTCTCTATTCATTGTACTCTCATAACCCAGTGGGACGGAAGACCGACACGACTGGCGAGAGATCAGGCGCAGGATCGACTTTCTACATGCCCATCCGACGCATGGATCATCTTACTTGTCAGACAATCAGGTGATCAGCCTGCATTGTCCTAACCAAACTTGGAAATAACATGTTTCCAACGCGGGAATCGAACCCACGACCTCCGAGTCAAGAGCCACGCTCTTAACCACTGGACCACGGCTGGCTGGCTGACTTAAAAATATTGCGCGAGAACCATACATTTTTTCGGAATAAAACCTATTCTATGTTCTTTCCCGTTAAAGTGTCTACTATCTACGTACCAAATCATCATAATTCCAACAGTTTAAGCGAGAAAAGCACATAGATATACATAAAAATTTATAATATTTGTATGTATCTCGTATAGGTATTATTGTATAAATATACGAGAAACTGCAGTCTCTACTCTCAATAGACGAAACAGAAGATATCGCGTTGCCGCATAATTTAAAACTTGTGGAATTTATTAGGCAATCAGTGGTCGAAGTTTGGTGTGACGTCACGTCAGACGGCCCTCAGTGGTCCCACTCCACGTGAACAAACTTGTGGAACCACTTCCAGCAACAACAAACATAGATCAACGCAGACGGAATGGTACCATCGAAACAATTCAACAAACATAATAATATTATGCTTCTCAAAACGGGCACCATTGTTTGAATGATAAATGGAATTTATATAAATGCGTATTAACTTAAGTTATAAATCGTTTTTATGACTCATAAATTAATTAGTAATTGCTAGAAACAAATACGAGGAAATTTCAATTAAACCAGCATAAAAACAAATCACGAAAACTTGCGTTCATCACATAACACCGACCACTGGGAGGCACTTATAAAAAAGAACACTACTGTCACGAGAAAAATAGAGGCAAAACTGACACTTTTATTTTTTATCGACGGACGTCGACTCGCGGCAAAGGTTCGCGGCATACTGCCGTCTGCCGTGGCCGTGCGGCGATTCGCATTCGGCATTTCGCCCGTCACAAGAGACAGGCCTACAAAACTTAGTTACTTGCATTACGTAAGTTAACCCACACAACTTATTTGTATTAAAAAACATTAAAATGTAAAAGTAATCAATATTTAAAGTCGTAATGTAATAAATATTACAATAACTAGACGTTCCGCGCGGCTTCGCCCGCGTAAAATAAATATTTCACAGATAAATTAGTCCACAAAAAATAGCCTTTGATCCTTCACGTGGTCTACTTCTTATATGTGCCAAATAACAGAAGAATTGCTCCAGTAGTTCGTGAGATAAGCCCTTTCAAATAATTTCCCCCGTTTTTTCCACATTTTCCTCTATTTCTTCGCTCTTATTAGTCTTAGCGTAATAAAATATAGCCTATAGCCTTTTTCGATAAATGGGCTATATAACACTGAAAGAATTTTTCAAATCGGATCAGTAGTTCCTGAGATTAGCGCGTTCAAACAAACAAACAAACTAACTAACAAACTCTTCCGCTTTATAATTTTAAGTATAGATAATTCTGACATTTTGGCCTTTTGGATATTTTGTCATAAAGGATCTTTGATATCCTCAATTACATTAAAATATTCAAAATTTTATACCTACTCACAGCTTCTTAAAATACAACAAGACAGATATTTCGTCATGTTTTTTATCTGCATTGTTTTAGGTTTCGGGAACTTTATGTACTTGATATTTCAATTCCTCATCTCAGTCTATTTTTGGTGTATGATAAATTTTTACATTCCAATAATTTAAAATGAATACTTTATATTTATAAATAGCCATTTACATTTTATTCATGTTTTCAATGTACCGCTATATTTAAAAGGTCAGATGCATCATGTATCAAACGATTCTGCTTTTCTACTATTTTAATATACTTTTTAGGGTTCCGTACCCAAAGGGTAAAAGCAGGACCCTATTACTAAGACTTCGTTGTCTGTCCGTCTGTCTGTCTCCAGGCTGTAACTCAAGAACGGTAATAGCTAGACTTCTGAAATTTTCACAGATTGTGTATATCTGTTGCAGCTATGACAATAAATACTAAAAACAAAATAAAATTAATATTTAAGGGGGGCTCCCATACAACAAACGTAATTTTTTTGCCCTTTTTTGCTCTACTTATATCAATAATGGCAACAGGTAGGTACTTGAATTTTTCTCAAAGTCCTTAGTTATATGTGTACTTTAATATTTAACCCTTCGATCGCGGATTCTTGGAAATGCTATTGTATTCTATTGTTGTCGCGACCACCGGTGCCCGTATGGGGCTTGATGAGTTAATAATGATATTAAATTAAAAAAAAAATAACGGGGGCTCCCATACAAAAAACCCAATTTTTGGCCTAATTTTGCTTTATAATGGTACAGAACGAGCCTAGGGTGGCAGATTTAGAGGGGCGGCAAATTTAGCCCAATTTTTTTAGGGAAAAAGCCGTTGTAATGAGGACGTATCTAGAACACAAATTAAAGTTACAATTTCAGAATAAATATAAAAAGATTGTGATGATAAATATATAATATGATTGTGAACTCAACTAACGTATTGAATTTCAAATGTCAGTAGGGGCGGCAAAAATTAAATAGCCTACAAGCGGAAAATTTGTAAATCCGCCACTGTAAGCTAGACTGAAACAAGCGCAGATTTTTCAGTTGTAAAAACTTCGAAAACTACAGTTCGTAAAAACTGGATTCCCGTACTTCGAAGTTACAAATATAAAAAACCGTCCAAGTGTGTGTCGGGCCACGCGCAATATATAGTTCCGTAGTACCGCTAGTTTTTGATAATTTTTGTATGGTCAATGAATGTTCATTTATAGCTTGTTTTACACTACTAACAACATCACTCAGTTACGTTCAAAGGAATTTGAACGAAGAGTTCCTTTATACTTCGCCGATTCTTTTTTTTTCGCGTCCACCCTATCTTGTGGGGTGTCGTTGGATAGGTTTCTTAAAAATATTACGAGTATTCATAGACCATTTTCCGATTTAGGGATCCATTTGTGAAATATGAAGTTTCAAAGTGGAAAAAATCGTTAGAGTCCAGTGTCGTCCCCCCCCCCCCCCCCCCCTTCTACCAGCTAAACGGTTGCTTCTGGAAATGTGAAAAAATTCAAGGGAGTAGGAAATATGCTGAATTTAAAAGGAAAACTATCACGGCTAATAAGACTTCATAAGTTTTTGAGTTATAGTCGATCAACTAAAAAAATGAACTCCGCAAAGTATAAAGGAACTTTTCGTTCAAATTCATTGAAAATAACTGAGATGATGTTGTTAGTAGTGTAAATACGTTATAAATGTACATTCATTGACCATACGAAAATTATCAAAAACTAGCGGTACTACGGAACCCTATATTGTGCGTGGCCCGACTCGCACTTGGCCGATTTTTGTAAATTATCAGCTTTATTTACATGATCAAGTAGCTTTTTAGGGTTCCGTACCCAAAGAGTAAAAACGGGACCGTATTACTAAGACTTCGATGTCTGTCCGTCTGTCTGTCACCAGGCTGTAACTCAAGAACCGCTATAGCTAGACTTCTGAAATTTTCACAGATTGTGTATATGTGTTGCCGCTATAACAACAAATACTAAAAATAAAATAAATTAAATATTTCAGGGGGGCTCCCATACAACAAACGTGTTTTTTTTTTGCTATTTTTTGCTCTTAATCAATAACGGCAACACATAGGCAATTGAAATGTTCTCAAAATACTTAATTGTATTTGTACTTTAATAATTAATTATAAAATTTAAATAAATTAAATAATTGGGGGGGCTCCCAGACAAAAAAATCAATTTTTAGCCTATTTTTACTCTGTAGTGGTACGGAACCCTTCGTGCGCGAGTACAACTCGCACTTGGCCGATTTTTATTTAATATAATGTAGAGTATAATATCCTCTAGGTTCCAGTCTCTACTGGACACAACTCTTTGATTATATTCAGTTTTTTACAAAAAGGGTTTTTGTTAAACAGAATTATTTACATAAAAAGACCTGAAAATAGCTTGAATATTCCATCAGTGATCCAGAACATTTTCACGAACAATTTAACAGTGAAACGGAAAGTAAAAGCGGACATTAAAAGTTTCATTAAGTAGGGATGAGTATGATAATTTGTTACGTCAGCACTCCAGCCTTCCGAATGAGGAATGGACATCGGTAAATATTGTAGGTGCCAAAAATAACGAATGAACGTTGTTTTGACGACGGCAAATGTTTTAGGCACCCACCGGTAAATACTTTAGGTAGGTACTAAAATAATGAAAGGCGTTGTTTTGAGTACGGTAAATGTTTTAGGTCCCAAAAATAATAAACGGAAGGTGGTTTGAACACTTAGTTCAAGAATCCTCTAAATACAAAATTCGTGTCACATATGATTTGCGATCTCAGAGGACTTTTGGAAAGACTAGCATAGAGATAGCGATAAAACTTATCTCTCTTATATATTACTTAGCGATATGGATCTGTAGTCCAATTTTACGACACAACTTTGAAATTAAGTATGTACTTTATTGTATTATAGATAAGTTACCTATGAACTTAAACAATAGTTTATTTTGGACTCCAAAATAGGTACAAGTTACAACCCTCGAAAAAGGGAAGAGATTAAGATATTATGTCCGTCTCTTTTATAGATGTTTGCCAAAAATGTTTTTTTACTAATTAACTTATTTAAGTTAGTTCTAGTTTAACAATTAACATCCAACGTCCATGTTTTTTCCTTGTATGTGGTTATAGTGATATGGCATTGAGGCGAATGGCGTATATTTTGTTTAAAAGATTATCTCTTTCAAATCCTGTTTTCTTTATTAAATCTTCTCCTAAAATCCATACTGTTTAAAGAAAATATTTTCGGCAACTACTTTAACTTCAGATTAATAATGTATTTTGTTCTATTTTGTTATTTTCAATTACTCTTTTTTTCATGGTTCTAACATCTACCTCATAATATGTAATACGTGTCTATGATAGTGGAGTCCCAAAATAGATCGTTGGGTGGGCATTCGGCAACCAATTTCACTTTATAGGACACTTTGAGTGACGTGATAGATTTATCATGACGTTTCATACTTTTTGTATGATTCTTCTAAAATCCATTATTTACATCAATAAAAAATGAAAAATCCCTTTTTACGTTGGCCTATTTTTACCCGAGTACGACGAATCCAAAAGGAAGAGTAATGTTTTTGGCAGTCTATGTATGTATGTGCCCTCATAGCGACTAAACTACTGGTCCGATTTTAGCAAATGAGGTGTCAATAGATATAAGTCCGATATATCACTACATAATATTATAAAAATTAGAGCTTTAAATTGTTAGCCATTATTCTTAGATTATTATTAAACACATTTTGGTCTGAATCTGGCCAGGCTCCAAACGCTTTGAAATATTCCATAAAAGTTAATTCTATAAAAGACCATTAAAAATAATAAATTTATACGAAATAAGAGAGTGTGAGATATTAAAGACAACATAAATATTATGCAAATTCACAAGAATAATAACAATAGAATTAAAAACTTAATTCTCTCAAATTACAAAAAACGTGTTTAATGCATATACTTATTTAATTAAAATACGCCAAGTATCGTAATAACAACGAGGCTTTCACCAGAAATGGAAAAAATGACTAAAGTCGTAAATAACACGTAGTTAGAAAAACGGACACTGATCTAGCGCCACATACCTATCTCTACAACTAGCACACGAAAATATTGGTCCTAATTATTTGGAGTATGTGAAAACGAAGGCATTGCATAATATTATAATCCTTGCAAGAGTGGAAGAGACTTAATTAAGACGCTATTGGTAAATGTACTTTATACGGTGTTTCTTAACCAATCTGTAGATGTTTTTTTTTTTTTTTTAATGAAATAAGGGGGCAAACGAGCAAACGGGTCACCTGATGGAAAGCAACTTCCGTCGCCCATGGACACTCGCAGCATCAGAAGAGCTGCAGGTGCGTTGCCGGCCTTTTAAGAGGGAATAGGGTAATAGGGGAGGGTAGGGATGGGAAGGGATGGGAATAGGGTAGGGGATTGGGCCTCCGGTAAACTCACTCACTCGGCGAAACACAGCGCAAGCGCTGTTTCACGCCGGTTTTCTGTGAGAACGTGGTATTTCTCCGGTCGAGCCGGCCCATTCGTGCCGAAGCATGGCTCTCCCACTACTATCAGATGTAGATTTGGGTTCTGTTTGATACAAAAAATTCTAACTGGACACTGGTATTCGTTGTAGAACTAGTGAGTACTTAGTTGTAGTAGTAGAATAGCAAAATAGAATGGCATAATTAAACAAATCAAACGCCTTCAAGAGTGTTTGAGATGCGTATTGGTCATCGCTGATATAGTCCATTCCGGTAAAAGAAGTGTCTTAAAATGAATAAGAAGTGGATGATACTGTACGCGCTTACAATCGTGAACTAAAACGAGGGCTTTCGCCTTTCATGCATATCTTATGGGACGTTTATATTCAGCCACTGCCGCTGCTCCTCGCGCTGCCGGTAATATTGTCCTGAATACTTCTGCGGCAGTAACGACGCGAGTGAGTTACACCCAGACCTCTACATACTTGCCGCATCAGGCAGCGGCAGCGGCATTACGAGTGGCAGCGCTAGATTTACATTCTAGCGCTGCCCACTTCCCTGCCTACTTCCCTGTCCAACAGGGCTTAATATAATGGGACGTTTACACTCAGCCCTTGCCACTGCTCCTGCCGCTGTCGGAAATATTGCCTCAAATACTTCTGCGGCATTATAGAGGCGAGTGGGTGGTCACACTCAGCCCTCATACTCTTTTACGTAACGACTCGCAACGATGGCGGATATCGAAACTGTTGCGGCGACAGCATTATGTCTGCTGAGTATATATAACTATATGCATATTTTAAAAAGAAATCAAAACAGATCGAATCTAAGACGCCGTCGTCGTAGTAAAAGGAAATTGTGGATGAGGGAAATTCATAGAAATAGAACACCGTAAGTACCTATTACTACAAATTCTACTCTTACTCCACTCAGTTGGCGGCGGTATCATAGGCGGTGACATTTTTGTGGATTTTGTCGCACGTGCTTCTCGTTCAAAACGCTGGCGGCAAGTGAGCGAGAGAGCTAAATGTAAACACTCACTCGCGCTCGCGCTGCCCGTCCTTTGACTTCCGCCCGAAAAACCGACACTCGAGGGAGCGCCAGGCAATGGCAGCGGCATGAGCAGTGGCAGCGCGAGTCACCTATTTACATATTCACGCTGCCCACTTCCCTGTCCAACAGGGCTGAGTGTAAATGTCGTATAAACGACGCTTAACAATATGCCAGGCGCATCACGCCGTCCAGTATATCCTGCAAGTTCACTGTACTCAGATTTGTCTGACCGCACGGCTTACTAATGCCGTATCTTCCTCTTTATCTGAGATCATCATGATAAGATTCAAAGTGTGGCGGTACCCACAATTCGCCTCACAATCCTGCATCGCGCTATCGACGTTTCGGAGAACGGCAAGATATACATATACAAAGTCTGAAATGACGTCAGTGGGCTTCGGCCTGACCGAGCATGCTATCTCGCTCCGTCGGAAGATCTTCCTTTTCAGCCGCCACTCACATCGTTATGGTGGCACTTCTCATGGCTATTTGTATTTGCGTATTTGATGTATTCGCCAAACAATCACCATATTGTGTAGACGGTATGTTTGACAAAGTATTGGCCTTATTTGCCTATTTGACAAATATGACCAATACAAAATACACGTATCCGTACCTTTGTCGGTTTTTGACGCACATCAAAAGAGTCAAATAGGCAAGTAAACAAAATCAAGTAAAAGTTTGGTATTTGACGTCCATGTGTGGAAGACAGTATTTGCCTTTATTTGCTTGTTTGTGTATACGTCAATAATTTTGCCAAATGCAACAAATAGCCAATAGCAAATACCAATAGCCATGTGAAGTGCCACCATTAAAAATGCCACTAACCTGATACTTCTTGACGGACTCCATCTGCTCCTTGGTGACGTCGTGCGCTGGCGGGCGCGGCGGCGCGTCCCGCGGCGTCTCGCGCGGGGGCACCGCCGGCGCTGCTTTCGCCGTCCCATTCACCTGCTGATCAACCTCACTTGATGTAATCAGTATTCTACAGATTTTTTTAGTGTACGAAAACTTTCAATAGATGGCGATAATTCAATATTTTCAATATTTTATGCTTTTTATTATAATAAATGGCAATGTGTAAAGTACTATCAGAGAAGTTGATTCATAGGCACATGGCGCATGGCGTAATTTGGTCACGTTATGTCAAACCCATCCAAAAGATCACAGCTCCAACCAATTGAAGTAGGTCCGTCAACTGCCTATGAATCAATTTCTTCGATGGTACATTAATATTATGCTTTGCTGTATGTAATACAGGGTGCAATTAAACCTTCCTGCCAAATTTTTTCCAGGGCTTAGGTATCATAAGGAGAGTCCATTTAACCAAAAAAATTGGGTGTTATTTTTTTTTCAATGACATATTTTATCCCATTTAAAATCGTTGCAGAACGGTCACTCGCGGCGCGGGGGAATGAGAGGAGGTGACGCGGGGATGACGCCGGGATGAAGCCGGGATGACGCATCGTGTCCATTAATTGTAGTGTTTTTTAGGAAAACTTTCGGAAGCTATTTCTCAATAATTTAGTACGGAGTGACTATAAAAGAAAAAATACATGTATTTTTATTTTTAACAAGGATCAATATATCAAAATTTGGCAGGAAGGTTTAATTGCACCCTGTATAGCTAATAGCACTCCTTAAATAGAGATTTTAAACACATTACGTAAATCTGTATCATAACGCCATCTATGGAAGTTTCAACACAATAAGTATTTTTTTTTAAGTTTAAAACCTAGATATTATCAAAAGAGTTTTTAGATTTTTGAAGGCATTAACTGGCCTCCTAAAATATAAACTGTTTCTTATGTCTGTAAAGTGTGCACCAAAATGTTTCAACATTATAACAAGTATTTCCAAGTCCTAATTTAGACTCTTTTTCCTATATAACATTTATAAGAAACAAGCAGCCATGTTTTGGTGCACCCTAGGCTGTTACAAGTAGGAGTTGTTTTATTTTATATTTCAATTTTCTGGGACAAAGTGCACTAGCACTGAAATAAATATCTTTAGAAACCTGGTAATTAATCGTTTGTTTAAATATCACGCCTTCTTTTTCATTAATATCTCAATATTTATAATCAACACCAGCTAGCCTCGGTGAAATTGGCTCTTAATTTTTTTAATGTTACTTAGGGTGGGTTTCACCAACTTACTTTAACTATAACTGTAACTTTAACTTTAACTACAATGCAAAATGTCAAATCTTTGATTAAAGTCAAAAATGGACGCCATATTTAACCATAACCATAGAGCTCGACCAGTCGTGTCAGACCAGCAACAGACATCTGTCAAATTCTGTGGTCAAAGTTAACTTTAACCTTAACTTTGACCACAGAATTTGACAGAAGACGTTGCTGGTCCGACAAGGCTTTAAATGAACCCACGTTCATGGGGGCGCTGCTCGTAAAGAAGAACTGTCAAAAATGGCGTTTTTGTATGATGACAGCGTTAGTTCCTTTTTTCGCCACGTGCATTTATAGCCTTGTCGACCTCTATGGCTATGGCTAAATATGGCGTCCATTTTTGACTTTAACCAAAGATTTGACATTTTCCATTGTATTTATAGTTAAAGTTACAGTTATAGTTAAAGTAAGTTGGTGCAACCCACCCTTAGACAATAATTCTTTTTTTAGGGTTTATACATTTTAAAGAGGCGCAATAAAGATGATAATATTTATTTCAGTACCAGTGACTTTTTAATTAAAGATTATGACTCCCATTCGTCAACATTTTCAAATATGGATGCAATGCATGCTTTCCCTTTCCTCATGTTTGCATGCAATTTTCCCCAAATTCAACATACACATACGCCAGATATTATAGTTAAATTATATATATTATAATTCTTAAATTATAAGTAAATAGATACGATATTGGAAAGAGTGTCTAAATCTTATTTTTCTCGTGGAAAATACCCTCACTGCTGCAATCAGAGACATTTTAATGATGAATAAACTTTTATGACAGATAATGTATTGGGCTTATGTAAAATCTTCATTTAATTACAGTCAAGTAATTAAAATTCGTCCTTGATTGCGGCAATTAGCAAACTTATAGACAAATAAAGAACACTAATTATTATGAACAATAATAACAAATTAAATACATCTTATCTATTTACTTAGCTTTTTACTTATAAATTATATTAATAAACATAAATAAATTATTATAAGGATTAGTACACCTGTAAAAAATATTCTGTTTAAATATCTGAAAGAAATATACATTAAATTACAGAATAAGAAATAGAGATTTTTAAATATTAAATACAGACATCTAGAGGCCCATTTGCGCAAGTCAAATATCACACCTTCTCTTTCGTAAAAACAAAGAACGTAGGAAACAATTTGATATTTAATCCACGATCAAGTTTAATCCAGACTAGCTCAAGGGGGCTTCAGGAAGGGGCCATAAGATTTTTTGTAGAAAGTCTTCTTGCCAAATCGTCTTTAGCATTTGCACTATACACAATAGATGCATGCTTGATTAACAAAAAATATTAGAATCATAAAACCAGAAAATATAGTATTGCGAATAACATAAATAAATAAAAATAATAATTATTATTTCATCAACGCCACGAGTATATCGCTTGCCAAAATATTATTATTATACCTTCTCTTTCTAATAATGAAAGAGATAACAATATCAACGATTAACTTAACGGCCGGTTTACATTATTACAATCCAGTGATCCAATCCAGTGCTGGGTTACTACTGGAATAATGTAAACGGGCACTGGAAGTGCATTCAATTCCATTGGATTCTGGAATGCCAATTGCTCATTCGTTCCAGTGTGCGTTTACACGGTTATCCAAAACTAGATTCGATCACTGGATAGGAATAATGTAAATACTATAAGCAGTGGCGGCCTTACCTTAAGTTCTTCTCGAGGCCCTGGGCGGCAGGTCTTTGCAAGGCCGAATCTTACAAAAAAATACCTTGCGAGGCCCCTGCAAGAGCGAGGCCCCGGGCGATTGCCCTGTTCGCAACCCTCTAGGGCCGCCACTGGCTATAAGCGTTGGAGAAATTGGCACTTTTATATCCGCGGACAGAAGAGTGTTGTGCACCAAGCGTGTTATGAATTATTATGATTAAGATGATGGTGAAAGTGAAAACATGTTGATTATATTTAACGTGAGATTAGCGATAATGACCGTAACCACCTCGTAATTTACGTAAATTAAGGTATTTTATTAAAATTGTTGTCTTGATTTTCAAGTTAGTAAAAATATAAGTTGAAGCTAGACTTTTCTAACTGAAAGCAGTTGGTAAAAAATTTGGCATATTTCATATTGTCTTTAAATTATCTTGTTTGAAGGTTATGCTTACTTTATGCTTAACGAAAAAAGCAAAGCTTTCAAGCTAATTTGTAGCTTATCAAGCGATTATAAAACAAGTTGTAAGAGGGTAAATATTTCTTCTTTTAATCGGCTCCTAGTACTTTACCGTTTTATACAAAAACTAGATGTTCCACGCGGCTTCGCCCGCGTAAATTAGGAATTTCAAGGAAAAGGTTCATTTTTCCCACAAAAAAAAACACGTGGTCATCTCTTTCACGTGGTCATCTATTTATCTGTGCCAAATAACAAAAAAAATTGCTCCAGTAGGTCGTGAGATAAGCCCTTTACAATAATTTTCCCCGTTTTTTCCAAATTTTCTTCTGTTTCTTTAGTCCTATTAGTCTTACCGTGATAAAATATATCCTATAGCCTTCCTCGATAAATGAGCTATCTAACACTGAAAGAATTTTTCAAATCGGACCTGTAGCTCCTGAGATTAGCGCGTTCAAACAAACAAACAAACTCTTCAGATTTATAATATTAGTATTAGAAAAATTGCCTCAGATGTAGAGTAGTAGTAAATTATTCAAATATTATAATATTATTTTTTCCGGGATAAAAAGTATTAGTTTTTTTTAGTTTATAAATTAATAAAAAAACGTTATTATTATAATAACTATTAGACATGCCTATTATAGATTTCTCTTCATATATTTAGAAATTTAAAATTAAACAGTTTTTAACTAGAACCTTTTCCAATTTTCAAGAATGTTATTTTGTTGCTGATTCTAGAGCTTAAAATCTTCCCGCTAAAGGTGACCGCACATTTATCAGCACGCACGCGCCGAACGCGTCGCATTTTAGGATTCGACAATTCGTTGTATGAAAATATGATTGAACCTCGCACATTCGTCCGCACCGTACGCGCCGCATTTCGTGTACTGTCAACTATGCGGTGTGACGCGTACGGCGCTTACGGTGCTGACAAAATATTATGTGCAATCAGCTTAACCCAAATAAAACCCATGGTTAGATAAAAATGTATGAATGTAAAGCAGTTTTTTACTTCTACTATTTTTCGTTGGGTCACAACGTTATAATAATAATAATTAATTGCAAAAACTATGAGAACGATGCAACTGCCGAATATATTCATTTTTCGTCAGAATATTTTGTTAAGGTGACGCCGCGTTAAGACCGGGCTGTCAAATTTTGCTGTGTTTTCTAATAGGTATTACGATCCCGGAAGACGATTGACTTAAATGAAATTGAGATTTATTTAATCATTGTATATTTATCTGATACTAGACGTTTCGGGCGGCTTCGCCCGCGTAAATTAGATATTTCACAGACAAATCAGTCTACATAAAATAGCCTATGATCCTTCACGTGGTCTACTTCTTATCTGACCCAAATAACAGAAAATTTGCTCTAGTAGTTCGTGAGATAAGCCCTTTCAAATAATGTCCCCCTTTTTTCCACATTTTCTTCTATTTCTTCGCTCCTATTAGTCTTAGCGTGATAAAATATAGCCTACAGCCTTCCTCGATAAATGGGCTATCTAACACTGAAAGAATTTTTCATATCGGACCAGTAGTTCCTGAGATAAGCGCGTTCAAATAAGCCCTTTCAAATAATTTCCCCCGTTTTTTCCACATTTTCCTCTATTTCTTCGCTCCTATTAGTCTTAGCGTGATAAAATATAGCCTATAGCCTTCCTCGATAAATGGACTATCTAACACTGAAAGAATTTTGCAAATCGGACCAGTAGTTCCTGAGATTAGCGCGTTCAAACAAACAAACAAACAAACAAACAAACAAACTCTTCCGCTTTATAATATTTATCTGATATTTGGCTAACCAAAAACACGATTCACTTATTTTGACTCGATAGTTTTATTTTTCGAAATTATGAATATTTCTGGGCTTTTCAACAAATATCTGTTACACTTATTGAGTTACTATCATTAAATAATTTGCACTACTACAATAACACACTTTATAAAATAATAGCTAAAGGAAATATTAGTATTGTATTTAATTTTTAAGTAATCATCAAAAACATTTTTGGGACTAGCGAACTTTACTTTCGTGCTATAATGCGCCGGACCGTTGTTACGCGATATTGTTCACTATTAGCTGCAGCGCAAAATACATTTCATGCGGGCACGATTCATGGAATCATTGTATCACGATTGGAGGATAGCGGGTGTGTAGGCGGGGCTAGCGTGTTTAGATAATTTTGGGAGCCCGGTCTTAAAGTAAAAAATCGTTTTGGATATGTTTTAGATCGAAATGGAACAGCAAGAAATGGAAAGGGCGTAAGCGACAAAATGGTTTTTGTCGCGTAATTTAAAAACCATAAATATATTTCATATAAGCTATGGGCAAATTATAGTGTATGTTTGAACTAATATATGTACAAATTTTGAAAGCTTAAATCACTCTCCTCTGTTGGCAAAATTAGAATCCCTGTTTTTATAGAGGTCTTTTTCATTAATTATTCTCTGTTATAAAAGTTGACCAATCGTGTTATGCTATGGGTAATTCAAAGATAAAGACATAATGAATACTGACAATGAACTTTAATTTCTTAGCTTTAGTCATTGTTGAGAAAAATCGATATCGCTGCAGCCAAATTATCAAGGCGTCACCTTAACGTACAAATACATAATACAATTGAGTAAAATCAATGTATGTCGTGAGTTTTGAGTGAACTTTACCACCGAAATACTACTATTTGTACTATTTTAAACAAAAACTTGTATGCCCAAAACATCATTGATTCTACCAAACCTGATAAGTAGTAACAGGAGAAGTTGATTCATAGACAAGGCGGTTCCAAATAATTTCGGCCGTCAGACCGCGTATTGGCTTGAAAATTACTACCCCACCAAATAACGTAAGTCCGTTTTAAGCGTATGAATCAATTTCTCTGATAATATATTGGATATTAAATTATAAAGTATTATGCACCTAGTGAGTGTGGCAAATCGTGTTACCTCGGCGAGTGATGTGTGTTAAGTGAAGATTTTCAATCAGCAGTATGAAATTATACCTATATGGCGTACTTGTCGCAGTGACGCAGTTTGCCACACTCACTATACGACCAAAATATTACCAAAATCCCATGTTAGTGACATGACCCATGAATGATGCGCGTGCTTTTACCTGGAAGGCGACACTCTTTCTGTCCACTGTACCCGGGTACTTGGGTGTGGTTTTGATGATCTGGACGAAGCTGTCGGGGACGTCCACAGCCATCTCCCTGCCCAGCAGCACCGGCGTGTCGAAACCGTTCTTGATCAGTACCGAATCCGTCCTCGCGGAGTACAAGACCCCGTCTCTCAGCACCGAGTCCGTCCTCGCGGAGTACATAACCCCCTCTCTCAGCATGGAGTCCGTACTCGCCGAGAACTTTGCTTCCCTGCAGTCCAGCAGGTCGTCTCCGTTCGGTATCAATAGGATCTTTTGACTGTCCGACTCCGATTCGCACTTCGCCGTCGAGGACTTGCTGACATCCGAAGTCCGCAGGAAGTCGGACCCCTTGCTGGCGTCCGACATGCGCAGGAAGTCGGACCCCTTGAAGTCGGACCCCTTGCTGACGTCCGAGGTGCGCAGGAAGTCGGACCCCTTGCTCGCATCCGAGGTGCGCAGGAAGTCGGAGCCCTTGCTCGCATCCGAGGTGCGCAGGAAGTCGGAGCCCTTGCTCGCATCCGAGGTGCGGAGGAAGTCAGACCCCTTGATGCCGTCCTTGCTGCTGGAGTCGGAGCGGGTGCTGTAGGAGGTGCCGGAGCCGGAGGAGGGGCGGGGCTCATCCCTGGGGGCGGGGCGTACCTGCGGGGGGCGAGGGGGCGGGTAGCGGGGCGGGGTCTTGTTGCGGGCGATGAAGCTGTCCGGCACGTCCACCGCCATCTCGCGGTGAGGGCCTGGAATTGAGAAGGAACGATGTTAGTTATGACTTATGCCAAATATTATTGAAGCCAAGCCTGATAAGTTATAGTAAAAAGTGAGTTAAGTATTGACCTAACTAAAACTACAGTGCTGCAAGGATTTTTATTAACAATCCTTGGAGGACTGTAGTATATGTAGAGGTAGAGGTGTAGGCATACACTTACACTAGTAGATTTGAAAATCAAATCCTTTTAGCACTCGTACGTCTTTGTCTCAACAGTTGTCATAAGTTCCTAGAGGGATGGATGTTAGCCATATATCTTCAATACTTATATTACTAAAATCCAGCACCGCAATTGGATTTTTACTAAATTTAATTCAATAACAATCCTTGCAGGACTGTAGTAAATATGTATTATGCCTTATCAGTCATCACGAACTGAGCGATGGTATTTCACCATCATGAAATTAAAGTGTCTCAAATCCTCGAAAAGGATTCAACCAATGATATTATTCATATAATATCATTGGATTCAACTTTCACGTAATTTGTAGATCCTCGTAAAAGAAATAAAATTATTTTTAAAAAAATATCATCAAGTCGTCAATCATATTTTTATTATTTGACTGTTTGGTCAATAAATATTTTCGTTACCTATTCGAATTTTCAAGAGATGGTTCACTTTACAAGCACTGGATGATGGTAAGCTTACAGTTTTATTAATTTTAGATATACTTTATAAGCAGAAAGAAACATGATAACGTTAAAGCAGCGCAATGAGGGATTATAAATCGAGCCTTCGTTAAAATTCAAAACTTTAAATACCTCGGTACGGGTGATCCTTAAGCCGTTGGCATAAAGGCTATAATGTGAAGGGGCAATATAAATATCCGTCCAATTTGTCGTATGAATGGGGGTAGTTACACGGCCGGTGGGTCGCGAGTAGGGTTGCCAACACTCTGGCAGGATGATTTTGTATCTAGCAACAATACAGGCGAAAATTGTGTTGCATACAGGCGAAAATTGTGCAATGTCAATACAAACGAAATTTTTGATTCACAAATTTTTTATTGATAGCAGATCTCTCGAGTCTCAAGATACAAAAATTATCCTGCCGGTTTCCCCGGATTGATGGCAATCTTAGTTTGGAGGATCCCATCTAAGGTATGTCCGGGCCGGATATTATTTAATGTCATTTTCTTGTCTAATTGTCATTTTTAGCTTGAAATCAGTTCATACGACCCGTTTAACCCATCATGTCTCAATTTTAAAATATCAAAGATGGCAAGAGGCAGCCCTAGTGAGTTGTGACGTCACCACCCTAGCCTCACTTTGGGTGTTCAGTCGGCTGCATCGAATCGATGGATATTTTAAACAGGTGTGCATTTTAAGGCAAGGTTGGGACTTGGGAGATTCTAAATATTGCTATACATTGGTTCTTACATCTTTATAATGGGAAACTGAATGGCTGGGTAAGAAATAAATGATGCAGGCAGTGCCTTCTAGGCACTATAGGTATAGGTGTCCACAAAAAAAAAAAATAGACCCAAGAGAGTTTAACTGGGGATGAATAAAATTATAGGCTAGCAATATAGTAGGCTTTTGCCTACCTTGCTACTTTTAATAATGATAACGTTTTTAATTTCCCAGAAAAAAAATATAAATTTTAGGTAAACTTTGAGAATATATATCTAATACAAGGGCAAAAAGTTAATCAAAATCGGTTCATTCCGTTTTATTCTTACGATGCCAAGAACAAATACAACTTTGAAACTTACACTAAAATTCCTATACAGTTTAACCCATCAATCCCCAAGCGGCAGCCGGCTACCGCTTGGGGATTGAAAAGCTATTGTGTCTGTGATACCCACGATGGAGGAGCTACATATTATGTAAATCAAATCATCAAATAGATAAAGATACAATTAGAACCGAAGTAGAATTGATGTGAACAGCTTAACAATAGAACAATTTATAGCATTCATTCATTGATTAAATTATATCGTGCTAAATTATACTGAATGTATTAAAAATTATTAAAAATAACCCCGTTACCCCAGCGCCTTGCTATTGTTTGACGAAGGTCGCCGCTTCTATACAAGGTGCATTCTAACTTAAGTATTCGATATAGCTTAGTTTATGAAAAAAAAAGTAGTAAAGAAATATTTACAGCCTAACAAAGAACCTACTCTTTTGAAAGTCGGTTAAAAATATGTTGCGCGGAATTCGTTTGTGTTGGTCTGAAATCCGTTTATTGTGCAGAAACCATCCTTTTAGGGAAAAAATCCTGAATAAAAATTATACTGTGTTCTATTCCGAGGCTAAAAGTATCTAAGTACATACATAATTTTACACGTGGCACAGTTTAACCGTGGAGAAGCGACAGACGGACAGAAAAAAATGGCATTTATAACAGTAGCGTGGATGTAAAAATATAGTTTTAAGCTATACGGGTTTTCACGTTGTCACTGGCCCTCGGTAAACAAAAACAATCAGCCATAATATAAAATCATAATAATATTATTTAATCCATACTGATATTATACATGCGAAAGTCTTGTCTGTCTGTCTGTTACCTTTGAAATTCGGTATGGAGATACTTTGAAATTTGAATCCCGGGAAATAGACATAGGATACTTTTTATCCCGGAAAATGTACCGTTGGCGCGCGATAAACGAATTTTGGCGCAGCGGATTTGCGGGTGTCATCTAATATAGGTACAGTAATTTTATGATCTAACTGACAATGGCGCTTTTTAATATATGATGATACTATTATGATCTGGGTTATAACGGTAGTTATAACAAAATATAAAATAATAAAAAGTGATAACACTTCCCGTAATAGTCCATAAGAAAAGCGGGCAATTTATAGCGGGCAGGAAAAATACGACGGTCCCTCATAAAATTTTATGTTACCCATCAAATATTACTTTTACTCCTGTACCCCGATTCTCATGTTTTCAATACAGCAACCAATATAAATAATGCTTCGATTCAACCCTGATCCTATCAAAATATAGATAGATAATATTCTCATGTTCTTCAAACAGCCGACAAACACATTGACGATCTCTGTGGCTCAGTTGGTGGGCTGTTAGTAGCTCAAGCCGAGGGTCGCCAAGGGAATCCCGCCGACGGAACAAAAAGTTTTCGAAAAAAAAGTTCCTGGGTCATGGATGTGTATTAAATATGTGTATCATATAATAAAAATCTTAAATATAAGTACCTATAGTATAAAATTATTAAATATATTTCCGTTGTTGCACGGGGCCAGACTGACGTGGTGTGAAGCGTCCATAGATATTATTATTATTATTAAACAATAGATTCTTAATATTAATATCTTAGATTCAGTTAGGATCCAATATCAAACAATAAAATTGTATTCTAATGTCAAACATCTTTGGAAATTTAGCGTTGGACATCATAATAATAAAAGTTTAAAAAACTAAAAAAAAACAAGCATTTTTTATTATTTTTTTCAATTTTTTTTTCAAATTATTGCATTGTCATTGGCTCTTAATACGTATGCAAAGTTTCGAATTAATTAGACTACTGGAAATAACTAGGTAAAATCGTGCTGAAAGATTCCGTTACATACTATACAGCCCAAGCTAATTTATAATGTTATTATGTTATATCAATACTGCATCAAAAGTTCAAAACTATATTAATGTTGGATTACAATAGCAGAATAGGGGTGCTGTTTTCATTTAAAACTGGAAGGTTGTTATTTTTATCTGAACACTATTTTTATTGTGCTTGATAGCTTTTCCGATCATAAACTTATTAATAGCCTAAGTTTAACCGATAATCGATCAGAGTTAATATAACCTTTATGCGAAGGATTTAAGGATTACTTTCACAGAAACTCCGATGTAAATTAACTCTGACCGCATTATAACTATGTAATAGCTCACAATAGAGCCGAAAATCGAATGTATACGTGTTGAGTTTTTAGCTCAATATCGTATTTCGGATTTTCATCTTAACGTTAATTCTAATAAACATAGATTTTTTTTTCAGCTGAAAAAATTTCGGATAATGTGAACATTATTAATCAATTTTGGTGATAGTCAGCATGTTTACATTTGTTAGCCAAATTGTATTGGCGCATTCTGTAAACAGATACAATCTGGCTTAATGATTTGACTGATTTCGAAAAACCTTATCCTGGCCATATTTCTCATTGAGAGAGCATGATGAGCATATTGTCATGTATGTCTTTGTCACCCAGATTGTATCAACGCATCTATTTTCAGTGCTATTTTTCGGCTTTATAGAAAAATAATACTGATCGGTGACCGGTAAACATGTTAAGTTCCTATTTGCATAGATTCGACCTTAGTAACCTTTCATTACTATCGCAAGGTTCTATTTTCGTGTTGTTTAGATTCGGTATACTGCAGCCTTGTGTGTGCTCCGCAATTTTGAGAACATGATTAACATATTGCCATATACCATCGAGGAAATTGATTCCTAGGCAGTTGACGGACCTACGTCATTTGGTCGGTTTATGTCAATTTAATGTTAGCTCATAGCTGTGATCGGTCGACGGTCGGATGGGTTTGACGTAACATTATTATTAGGTCCGCCATCTACTTAGATATCAACTTCTATGGTAGTACAATGTCTGTCAGCCAAATTGTATTTTTCCGGCGTTATAAAGTCCGGTATACTGACCGGTGTCGGTGAGCGAGAGCATGGTGAGCATGTCGGCCTCGTCATCCGGCGGCGCCTTCTCCTCCGCCCCGAGCACCACGATGCTGGAGCCCGACCGCCGCCGGGGCCTGGAATACACAAATAGAAGGGATTAGTATAGATAAAATGACATAGACATACAAAAAACAGAACAAAGATACATTTAAGTGGCGGACAACAGGTAATAGTCACACAACTTTACTATAGTTCGGCAAAAATGAAAGCGGAAGGCGCAGTGTTCGATTTTGTTCTATTTGGTGAGGCTAGGGGTGAGCGGATTTGATGCGCCCGCCCGTTGGCACTATTGGCAGATCAGTGATTTACCAATTCCTTTCCAGTTTACTGAATGATCTCAAAGTTGTGCGAGGACTAAAAATGTCCTCCCTCGAGGAATAGTCAGTGTCAACCATGTTTTTATAGAGTCACTAGACGTTCCGCGCGGCTTCGTCCGCGTAAATTAGTATTTCACAGACAAATCAGTCTACAAAAAATAGCATGATCCTTTACGTGGTCTACTTCTTATCTGACCCAAATAACAGAAAAATTGCTCTAGTAGTTCGTGAGATAAACCCTTTCAAATAATTTCTCCCGTTTTTTCCACATTTTTTTCTATTTCTTCGCTCCTATTAGTCTTAGCGTGATAAAATATAGCCTACAGCCTTCCTCAATAAATGAGCTATCTAACACTGAAAGAATTTTTCAAATCGGACCAGTAGTTCCTGAGATTAGCTCGTCCAAATAAGCCCTTTCAAATAATTTCCCCCCGTTTTCTCCACATTTTCCTCTATTTCTTCGCTCCTATTAGTTTTAGCGTGATAAAATATAGCCTATAGTCTTCCTCGATAAATGGACTATCTAACACTGAAAGAATTTTTCAAATCGGACCAGTAGTTCCTGAGATTAGCGCGTTCAAACAAACAAACTAACAAACTCTTTCGCTTTATAATATTAGTATAGATTTAGGCACAGATTAATTATTCTTTACAAGCTTGGATGACATTGCCAAGAGGTCGTAGGTGAAACTGTCTTTCATGTCATTTATAAGATGGTGCTATGGCGGACAGTGGCATCAGAACTTATGAGTTCTGATTTTGGACCTCTGTAAGATTATCCTAGTAGTACTGAGTGAACTATCGCGTTAAAATAGCAATCTGAATAATCATTATTCTATGCAATTTTTAAACAAAATGTTACTAACGTATTCGCTTTAAAAAAGGAAACTGTTTTAGAATTTCAAATGAACGCTGAAATTTTAAAGTTTTCCCAAATGAGTAAGGCAGAGCTTAATTAGAGGAACTGTTTATTATTGAATGCGTGGAAAAGAGGAACTGTACTATACTGTGCTGTGAACATGTACTGAACCAATTAGCGCTATGACACTGAATAGCGTTGTCGAAGTTTTCTGAGTTCGTAACTACATTACACACCTCAGCTATTACAGTAAACTTCGGTATGACACCCCAACACACACAAGGCTTTAAGCGAGTATCTCACACCCTTGGTGAGAGATACTCGCTTAGAGCCTTCCGCTTAAACACAAAATAAATTGTAAACAGAGCGAGCGAAGCGAGCCCTAGTATATCCTATAACCTGAACAGTTTTGTGGTACACTTTACGGAAAAATTATCACGCCTGTTGATTTGTGTTTTAACATAGTAATTTTCATCGGTCAGTCAAGGTTTGGTTACTATTCAAATATTTAAAAAAAACTACCTTAAAGATTATTACCACGCATAAACTCGACGCAAGCCCTCACAAAGCTCGGCTTTAGCTAGTTATTATTGAAGACGTAAGTAAATGAAGAGGATAACATTTAATAACATAAGGGCAATTACTCATTTTCACCCTTAAAATTTAAACAAACCTTGTAACTTTTCTACTTCAGCATCTATCTAATATATCTGCCTATAAAAAATCCACATTTTTTTTAAATTCAAAAACGAACATTTTCAAATTTTTGTTACTATCTTCATCCAGTATCCACTCACGTCTTTAATTATAGTCAATGCAGACAAACAAATCTAACGACAGAGAAATATAAACTTCATTGATACTAAAACAAACTCAGATAAAATCCATAGTATGTTTACAATGTAACGTATACGTATAAGAAAAACGCATTTCTTACGAGTATGATTACGTTGCGTGACACCCTAATATGTGCAGCGAATCTCCCTTATAAGGTACTGGGGCCGTACCACGAAACCGTTTTGAGACTCAAACAATCGTACGAGAATGCCATGTCCTACTCTAACAAACGTGAAATGACGTTGTTAGAGTAGGACGCGGCATTCTCATTCGATTGTTTGAGTCTCAAAACGGTTTCGTAGTAGGCCTACTGAACCGTATCTTTACAACCTTTATAGGGCTTAATAACATGTAAAGGGTTTTTAGATTAAATAGTGATAGGCCAAGAAAATCACGGTTCCAAAAGTTTTAACATGGTTAAGTTTAAGGTACGAGTTTTAGTTTTAAGTTCCTATCTTGATGGTGATTTTTAATTTCCATAACAGCGCAGCAACTTTTATATTTTGCTGTCTGTGTAAAAGGACGGGACTAGAAGAACCGTCATACCATATTTCATCAGAACCGTAACTACTTCGCGAAGAGGTTGCAGAAAACACTCATTCACATAATTACTACATAGTATAAAACAAAGTCGATTCCCGCTGTTTATCCCTATATTGCTTTGCTATACAACTATGTAACCGAATTTGGATAAATTTTTCGAGTATCAGAGTAAAGCGCAAAGTGGATATATTATATAGGTTATTCTTTATCGCAGAAAAAGGCATCTTTCCTGCACGATATAACTCTACAAAGTTGCAGGAAACAGCTACTTTATAATATTCGTATTATTTACAATAATAACTGCAGTGAATAACGAAATTGAGACAAAAAGGGAGGGGTCAGCGAGGCGCGTCGTTCCGCCCGTGACTATAACGGACGCACAGGTCGCCATCTCATTTCAAGTGTGTCTTGACACCGCATGAGAACTCATGTGCAGCGCACAGGTACTTAAGAGGGAACGCGGGTACAGTAGAATTTAAACGAAGAAACTATTGCCATCACGCTTCATCCTGCGCCCGCGCCGGCACGGTTACGTATTCCTCTGATTCCTCCTTCAAAATAGAGCCTATCTAATTATATTTTTTTTAAATATTTTATTTTATCTTAAAGATCTTTCGAAATTGTTTTATGGTCGGTGCATTGGCGGGATACGGGGCATTCATTTTTTGCGATTTTTGAAGGGTCATATTTTTTTTATATATTTGTAAATTTAGAAAAAATCGAACGTAGAAGCATAGTTTTAACAGATCCCAATATTGCATAAAAAAATCATTTGTCTAGACGCATTTTCCTGGGAGTAAATTGGGGAATACGTTTGTATGAAAAATCAGTACTGTTAGCGTATCCTCTTAACCTCTAAACAGGAGACGGTTATTAGGTAGGTATCATAAAGTTAATATACCTAGCGGAAGAGAGAAACAAAGGCCTGAGCAAGCGAGATGTCACTACTCACTATCAGTAACTCTGCGTGGTTATCAGTAACACACCGTTGCGCTAAAATTTGCTTATCGCGCGGGAACCGTACATTGTTCCGGGATCAAAAGTATCCTATATCCTTTCCCTGGGCTCGAAGTATCTCCATAGCCAGAAAATCGGTTCGACGGTTTAAGCTTGAAGAGGTAACAGACAGATATACACTTTCGCATTTATAATATTATATTATATGGAAGTATGGATATTGATGACTGAATTATGGAGAACAGGATAATATTTTCATGAATACATACATACCTACTTATAATTAAAATTAATTTCCAGAACATAATAATTATGTATCTACGAACTAATAACCCTCATTTATAATAATAAATTAAGAACACTGAGTAAAGTGTTCTATATCGGGGTAAAGCAAAACTAAGCTGCAGCTTAATTATTGTATGCAGTAGCTCTGAGAATACTCTGATCAATACTTTCAAAATAAACTTGCTGACCCGTGCTACGAGAACACGTGTAAACTTAAAAAGAGAAAGGTTAAAAATAAAAACAATGAGGACTGTCGAGCCTAAAGGGGTAATATTCAATGAATTTTCATAGTTTCTTACCAAATAATAACATTTTAGATGTGTTTAATTTATTAAATACTAAATGACGCCCACAACTCCATTGTGCCAAAAGTCAAAACCCGATTGTCGCGCGGGAACCGTAAATTTTTCCGGGATAAAAAGTATCCTGTATCCTTTCCCGGGACTCAAAGTCCGTACCAAATTTCAGCAAAATCGGTTCAGCGGTTTGGGCTTGAAAAATGAAAAGGTAACAGGTATAGTCAGACAGACAGTACACTTTCGCATTGATAATATTAGTACGAATGGGAATCACTTTTATACCGTTAAAATATAAGTAAAAATGTAATCAAAACTGTTGATTTGTTACATTTTTAACGTTTTATAAACGTTGGTGTATAACGCGTTGCGTCATTTTACATCATCTATATTCATCATTGAATTACTTTACATGAAAAATATTTATATTTGGTATTATCAATAATCCAAAAGATCTTTTATTTATCCATCTATAGTCATATCACCGCAAAATCTATTACTTCTGTCCCACCGTCCACTAACGAAGTCTGTCACAATCCGTCGCCGCCATTTGTTAATATCGACAATCACATTAATACAGATTTCACCCGACTAGCGGTGCGCGAAATTGTATATGGCTAATCAATAGTTTCTAGCCACAAGGCTTTCTTACAGGTTTATTTAGATTTTAGACCAACATTATTGTTGTTACAGAAAATGTAAATTGCAATTGATTTTCTGGTTTTCTGTAGTTCTCATTAAATTATAATGATAATGACACTAAATCAAAACAAAATCGGTTCAGCGGTTCAAGTGTGATGAGTAACAGACAGACACACTTTCATTTTTATAATATTTGTATGCATTTTATAACATGTCAAAGCAAAGTTCAAAATATTTAGCAAGAGATCTGTCAATAATGTACACAAAGTACAACGCAGGCCCCAGAACAGATCCCTGCGCTACACCCACATGATGGTGCGGCTGAATGGGCGTCACACTCGGGATCGGATGTCCGCTAGACAATACCCGGCGCTCCCCGGCAGGTAACAGGTATTGTGTCTGACCCATATAAAGCGTATGATACCGTATCAATGTGATGTGTAATTTAAATACATAGAAACGTTGCAAAAGTTTCATACATTTTAGGACCTGGTATCAAATATATCTTAGAGTACTTAAGCACATCTTAATTTGAGTAACGTTTTAAAAGAAGTTTTATACACTTTTTTCCACGAGGAATATTCCGGAATTTGTGTCTAGCATAACAAGTGTGAAGTTCCCACACCATTTTACCGGAGTCGTACGGACACGTTAATTCTTTATGCTAACGTCCGACAAAATATGGATTTTTCACGTTTAAATGGGGATTTAGAAGTATTGCAATCTATTTTATAAGTTAGAAAAGTTTTAAGTTACACGTTACCGCTACCAAAAACTTTGAACATTAATTATAAATTTAAGAATTTACTTACTTATTGAGTTTTAGGCACCGTTTGGTTAAATCTTAAAACAATAAAAGGTTTAATCGGAAGTCCTAATTTCACCAACCATTCGTCAAAATAATATTAACAAGATATTTAACGTATTAAACGTATTATTTAAACGATTTATACTAGTGGCCAGCGGGGCTAAAATGGTCACATAGCAATTCCTCTCAATCAATTCACAAAATGAATTGTCAAAACTGTCAAACTCACGAATGTCAAATTAGTACGAATTTAGACCAATTGAATTGGTCTAAATTTGACATTCGTGAGTCTGACAGTCTTGACAATTCATTTTGTGAATTGATTGAGAGGAATTGCTATGCGACCATTTTAGCCCCGCAGTGCCTAGAACTCAATATGTAGGTCAAATGATAAATGAATAATTAATTTTAAATATTGATGTAAAATCAAGCGGCAAGACTCTTCAAAGAGAATAGGAAATTAATAACTTCACATTTAATATTCTATCAGGTATTTAATATCTAATAATTTGGTACACTGTGCAGGTAAACTGGGCAAAACAGCACAGAAAATTCAATAGCTACTAAAGTGCAAAAAGTTTTTTAATAATTTAAAAAGTCTAACATTAGAATGCACAATTATTATCCAAATGAATTAAAAGTATAACAGCTCTTCTTTTAACCCAGGGTTATCTTTGACTCAGATTTGCGAAAATAGGTCCAAGACCTTAGTATTTTTTTAGTCAATGTCAGTAAACGATAGTCTTAAAAAAATACTGTTTTGTGGAGGATGATCGAATTCCAAACGTCCATACGTAAACAATGGTCACGTTTGCGGGGTTTTCACAAAAGCAGCGGCTCAGGTTTGACAGGAAACCAATTGTACACATCGTGACGTCACGTCCGAGTGTAAGAGAAATGGAGATATCTCGGTACTGCTTTAGCGGCAGTTTTCAGCGTAAGTGGTATCTAAATTGTGGCTAGAACTTCTCATCATTGATTGTATTAGCTACCTGTGCATTAGACTTTTTTAATTTAGAGGAATATATAAGATGTGATACTAATATTTTACTAATAAAATATATTTTATGCAAAATGATAAAGATTGTGATATAAAGTGTTCAAGCATATGGGCTTCAAATTAACCCTTTACTGCATAATATGAAGCCATTTATGGCTCTTCAGATTAAACATTTTTTTCTGCCTTTATTATAATGCGCATGGATTATATATTTTCACTCCTATATTAACTACTTCTTCGTGGATCGAAACGTATTTTTTTGCTGATGGCAAAATGTCATCTGCAAATGTAATCTCACTTTTTAGCGGCGCGGGCGCATGAAAGTAAAATTTTATGTGACTTTGACGGTAATATTGAAAAAAAATAAGATATTCGTATGTTAATATAAATTACCGTTCTCTAACCTTCTCTTATTCAAAAACAATAAAATCATGTTTATTGTGGCGATATGTGGAGGACCAACCAGCGTCACAATTCTGCATCGCACTATTGAAGTTTTCTAAACGTGTCGGATGACATATTCTTACATATTATGCCACTCCGGCCTAACCGAGAAAACACCCTTGCCTAGTCGGAAGGTCTTCCATTGCGGCCTCCACCATATTACCACATTGGTAACCTTTGACAAAAATACTTCTACTTCATCAACATTAATGTTTCGATCGTATATTAAAATGTGAAAATTGTTAGTTTTCTTATGCCTTAACGAGAAAAGAAACTTCAAAGACTTTTACAAAGCTTAAGTCTGTATTTGTTATGCATACGAAGCCATAAATGGCTTCTAAAATTATTTTCTAAAATAAGGTAGGTACTTAAAATTTTTTTCCCAATAATTTTCTTAATTACCCCATAAAAAGCATTTTTTTTGTCTTCATTCTATCATAATTCATGCAATAGAGGGTTAAAAAAATTAAATACTAATACTAAACTATTAAAAAAATAATATTAGTAGGGTATTATTAGGAATGAATGCAATCGCTTGCTTTGATAAGATAATTACAGTTGTGATAAATCAAAATACGACTACTAATAATTGCAACACTAAGATAATTTAACTACCTACCTGTCCGGATCTTTCGATGTAAATAAATCACAAAACCAAACTCTTTTCACCATAATAAATGATAACACAAACAAAAATAATTAAATGTTAGACACAACACATAAAAGAGGCATTTATTCTGCGTAAACCGTAAGGAGTTTATGCAAATATTTTATTGCACAACAGAGCACTAAAAAAAAGAAAAACCGTTCCAATTTCAAACATCAGAAACGCGTTAAAAAGTGGGCGTTCGAAATTCAAACACGCGTCTCCGACACAAGTATGTCTGGCCAACTAATTATTTCACAGTTAAGTGATAAATAAAATGTGGCAATCTGTGACGTCACATGTAAATACAACACTACAGTCTGAAACGGCGTATGAAACACAATATTATGTTTACGACAATTTTACAATCCATAACACTCCGGGCATAATAATTAATAATTTGTAAACTGGACTATTACGTGTTATTAATTATTATGTACGCATTTTTACTTCTTATAACTAGTTCTTTCTTAAAAAAATTATCCTGGACAAATAGATGCAGAATAATTCTAACTGCCGCACTCAGAGATGAACATTAATTACTTAAATGTAACGAAATAAAAATGTGTCCACATTTTAGCCCCATACATTATCTGTCAAACTCTTCATTAAATTGAAGGTTAATCATCATTAAATGTCTCTGAGTGCGGCAGTTAATGTTATAAGTTATTACTAAAAAGATGAAGATGAATTTTACAGGTAATAAGTTTCTTAAATGGATATTATGTATCATAAACGGTTTAACCTCATTAACCTTGGTTAATAATAGCGCGATAGTTTAAAATGGAGAAATCCTACCACACAAGACAGCTGTCACACCAGACACAGATATGAATAACCTAAATCCTATTCTAAAACCTAGTGCATATGAATAACAACAGCTATGTGAACAAAAAAGTTTGATTTAGGTTATCCATCCATACATATATTATAAATGGAAAGTGTATCTGTCTGTCTGTTACCTCGTCACGCCCAAACCGCTGAAACGATTTTGCTGAAATTTGGCACGGAAATACTTTGAGTCCCGGGAAAGGACATAGGATACTTTTTATCGCGGAAAAATGTACGGTTTCCACGCGATAGTACGAATCTTGGCGCAACGGAGTCGCGGGCGTCATCTAGTTTGATATAGACCCCATGTCACCAATTAGTTTCGCTCGGGGTCCATTTTAAGAAATGAAATGACCTTCGCGGTCCACACATATTGTAAAAAAATATTTATTTACATATCAACGAGAAAAGTGACAATTTTTTTTGCTTGTTTGGATTTGAATTGAATGAAATTGGTGCAAGCTATTGACATTAAGGAGATGGAGATGTTCATCAGTAAGTCGAGACCGAAATTTATTTTTAACGAAGTTCACCTTCGAAAATGCTTGGTCCGCACACAATGGGTCGGCGGCGCGGCGGTCCGGATGCGGACCGCGGTCCGCCATTTGGTGACCCCTGGTATAGACTATAGTTAATAGTAGATAAAATTATCATCGTCATCAGTCTTTCGCCTCCGGCAACGGAATAGTTCTTGCGTATTATAAATTAACAAATTTATAATTCGCCAGAATTTCTACTTTCAATTTCTACGTTTACGATTTAAACCACGACATGTGACTTCATTTCATACTTGGATATTTAAGAGCGGGCTGCCAAATTTTGCCGTGTTTTCTAATAAGTATTACGATCCCGGAAGACGATTGACTCAAATGAAATTAAGATTTATTTAATCATTGTATATTTATCTGATATTTGATAAACGGAAAACACGATTCACTTATTTTGACTCGATAGTTACACTTATTGAGTTACTATCATTAAATAACTTGCACAACTACAATCACACACTTTATAAAAAAATGGCAAAAGTATTGACTATTGTATTTAATTTTTAAGTAATCATCAAAAACAGTTTTGGGACTTACGACCTTTACTTTCGTGCTATAATGCGGGAACCGGTGTTACGCGATATTGTTCACTATTAGTTGCAGCGTAAAGCACATTGCTCGGGAGCACGATTCATGGAATCATTATATCACGATTGGAGGATAGCGGGGTGTGTAGGCGGGCTAGCGTGCTTTGAAATTTTTGGCAGCAGGCTCTTAACAATAACATTTTCTCGTCTCGTGGTTTAGAACGTAGTTGTATTCGAAAACAGGAAGTCAGCCGACATTTATTTATTTATTTTATTAATAGCATACGTGTAGCAGATCTTGAGGAAACATTAACTTTCACACTGACTCAGCTACCTAATAAAACCGTTATAATAATGTGTCAATATATTCTATGGGGACATAATAATGTGTTTATTAGGTATTGTATTTCATAATAAATTCGAAAATAAATCAAAAATATTCAAATCGTACCAACTCGTTTCATTTTGTACTAGTAGAAGTCGCCTGCGGATTAATCCGACAGAAATCGCACATTTTTCCGCAATAAAAAGTATCCTATGGGCAGGGGCCCGTGGTCTACTCAGTGTCCAATGTCCATTGTCCAGTGTCCAATGTCCAAAATGTCTAATGCCCAATGTCCAATGTCCTTTGTTCATGCCTAACAAATGGGCCCTACGTTTCGGAGCCCATACGATGTAAAAATAAACTTTTCCTTTATTTTATACATTACTTTTGTTTTATACTTTTTAGTTTTTATGGTATCCTAGATGATGCCGTCGACTTCGTTGATGCAAGAAATTATGCGGAAACAGATAATTTTCCCGAAATAAAAAGTAGCCTCCAACCTTGCGTTGACCATGGGAAGAAGGATACTTTTTACCTACGTCTGTGCCAAATTATATTAAAATAGATTAGCTATTTCCACACTGTGCCTTTTTTGTTCATCAAGGGCATGCGTCATAGCGCAGTCAACAGCGCGCGTGAGGCATGCCCGCGACGCATGCGCTCTGACAGTTGAAAGTGTAACGCGCGCTATGACACTCTTCTTTCTAACGCGGGTAGATTTCTGTGCCACAAAGCGTTCAACAACGAGACGGCGCGGCGGAGAAATAACAATGTTGGCGTTGCGTTCGTTGACGCATTCAATTATTGAATGCGTCAACGAAATTGAAGATGAAATTGCATAGTGTGGACATAGCTATTGAGAAACATAACAGCTCTCGGTGCAAATACTCAATCTAATCTCCATCCATTTAAGTATTAGCTAGGATATTCGCATCTATCAATTATTTACCGAAGTCAACCTAACTCCTTTCAGCAACAGATACTATTGCTAAAACCATAATTTACATTCAATATACCATTCAATTAGTTCCTATACTCCTACACAGTATAACACAGTACAGTACAACACAATGGGATGTCATCAAACAATTATTGGCGCACCCAGGCCGGGCGTGGGAAGTGGGTATTGTGAACTAAGGGCACGAACGGACGGGGCGACTTTCACACGACTAACGCGCGTGATGCTGCGAATCTCCACGGGTGGTGAAGAACAAAAGAAAGAGAGATTTCAAAAATTAGAAATGGTGACAAATACGTGAGGTTCATAAAAAGTACCTAGTAATAAAACCAGACGTGAGATAAAGAAAGCAAAGTAATTAATATTATTTGAGCTTTTAAAATCTATTGAATGAATAGAAAATGATGTCCTCTGCATAGTCATAGTTACCTTTTATACAACAGCTTTAATATACTTCATTGTAATGTTTTTTGGGTCGTTTTTATGAGTGTGATATTATGTGACGTATAACGTATTTTTCATGCATGTTACTTTAGGTAAATTAACTTATCATTATAATCTTAATTGAAAATAGGTATTTTATTTTTGAACACATTAATTAGTACTGATACTTTCAGAATAATCCTTTTCCCATGGGTTCGGGAACTAACCCGGCAAGAAGAACCAGCGTAAGAAACTACGTTTAAGGAAATAATTATTCATCATTTAAGACCGGGCTCCCAAAATTATCTAAACACGCTAGCCCCGCCTACACACCCCGCTATCCTCAAATCGTGATACAATGTTTCCATGAATCGTGCCCGCATGAATTGTATTTTGCGCTGCAGCTAATAGTGAACAATATCACGTTACAACGGTCCGGCGCATTATAGCACGAAAGTAAAGTTCGCTAGTCCCAAAAATGTTTTTGATGATTACTTAAAAATTAAATACGATACTAATATTTCCTGTAGCTATTATTTTATAAAGTGTGTTATTGTAGTAGTGAAAATTATTTAATGATAGTAACTCAATAAGTGTAACAGATATTTGTTGAAAAGCCCAGAAATATTCATAATTTCGAAAAATAAAACTATCGAGTCCAAATAAGTGAATCGTGTTTTTGGTTAGCCAAATATGAGATAAATATACAATGATAAAATAAATCTCAATTTCATTTAAGTCAATCGTCTTCCGGGATCGTAATACCTTTTAGAAAACACAGCAAAATTTGACAGCCCGAACTTAACTCAGTGTCCCAATAAATTTCATCAGGTTAATATTTTTTAAGCGACCCATTGCGAATTTAGTCGCATCGTATGCAAAAGGCCTAACTGATCAAATATGGTCGTGACTCGCGGCGGCAAAAAGCGCGAGAGAAATGTATCATCCGTCATGTCTGCCTGTCGCGCACAGATCCGACGTCGTATGATCGATTCTGACTTTCTCTACGCTATGGTTCTATGCCATGTTCGCAAAAAACTCTCTGGCCTAGTAGTGTGAAAATAATTGTTTTTTTTTTTTTTATTGAAATCTGATATGATCAAGATTCAAGAGTGTTCTCAAGTATTATACTTAAGGCCAGCCCCCGAGCAAACGACCTTGACCATACATTTGATGCGTTGCCGAGATCGCACAAAAATCCAATTTTTTTTACTTATCTTAGTTCAAAATTGATCTAAAAAAAATTTAAAACTGGGAATATGTAGTTAATGAAATTGTCTATCTATTGTCGTGTGTTTCAAATAAACGTAATTTGTAAATACTAGGGAGATGCTGAAAGTATGCTTCAATTTTAATAAATTAAAAGTAATACCTTTGGAAGCTAATATCATGAGTATAAAAAACAAAAATAGAAAATTTAAAACGGGGAAAGGAATGTTGATATACTGAAGATTATTGCTGTATTTTTATTATAACTTTGTAGCTTTTTAATATGAGTTTATAAGGCTCTAAATACGGTAAATTACGGAATCTCCGTAGGGGAAGGCCCTTAATCATCACCTCGCTTATGAGTGATGTCTTTTTATTTCTTAATTTATACTGATTCTAAACAGTAAACAAGCAAGACATTATAATAATACTAGATGACGCCCGCAACTTCGTTGCGCCAAAATTCGATTATCGCGCGGGAACCGTAAATTTTTCCGGGATAAAAAGTATCCTATGTCCTTTCCCGGGACTCAAAGTATCCCCATACCAAATTTCAGCAAAATCGGTTCAGCGGTTTAGGCGTGAAGAGGTAACAGACAGACAGACAGACAGACACACTTTCGCATTTATAATATTAGTATAGTATGAATATGGATTATCATAGCACCTATACCACAGAATATATATTAGTAGTACCAACCTATACTAAGAACCCAAAAGGTATGGCCGCGGAGCTTGGAGAATTTTATAATGTACAATACATATACATAGACTTATCGCTGTCTCTTTCTTTCACGTATATAATGTTATACTTGCGTCGTACACCTAGGAGCAATTACTGGCAGACGCGGGAATATTTGAATGAAGAATACTGCGGCATTCGAATGTGCTACGGATTTGTTTTTGTGATTTATTGAAAACAAGGCTCTTTAGCTTTGCTTTCAATGAGTCACAAAAACATCTAGATTTGAGATCTAGACGGGTATTTAGACAATTTGCATTCGATAATTTGACAGCGAAATTAGTAAACACAAACGCGTGTTAGCAAAGCAAACTCCATACATTTTTTTAGGGTTCCATACCCAAAGGGTAAAAACGGGACCCTATTACTATGACTTCGATGTCTGTCCGTCTGTCTGTCACCAGGCTGTAACTCAACTGTATGTGTTGCCGCTATAACAACACATACTAAAAATAAAATAAATTAAATATTTAAGGGGGGCTCCCATACAACAAACGTGATTTTTTTGGCCTTTTCTGCTCGATATCAATAATGGCAACAGGTAGGCACTTTAAATTTTCACAAAAGCCTTATTTAGATGTGTACTTCAATAATTTATAATAATATTAAAATAAAATAAAAAATTAAGGGGGGCTCCCATACAAAAAATAATAATTTTTGGCCTATTTTTTCTCTATAACGATACGGAACCCTTCGTGCGCGAGTCAGACTCGCACTTGGCCGATTTTTTTTACTTTGCGTATGATGGTCCAAAGTGAATAAGTCAACCTTTTGCCTATTTATCCGCTAATGAAATCAGAAGAAAAGAGAGAAAAGTTTTTCCACGAAGAGTTTTCGTAACGAAAACTCTTTGCGGAAAAAACCGGCAGCCGAACAAAAAACCTCCTTCTTTTTTTCAAAGTGAATTAAAAAGTACCTCAGTCTAATAAAAACTTCTTAAGTTTCATTACTAAAAGATCATTCTTTCTACTGATCAGTAATCACGAAGACAACAAATACTTCAATCCTCTTCTACTAGGTCATGGAAGCGTACTGCTATCATAAATTATTGCAGTCTCTTGCAATATTACATAACTCACAACATCAACATAGCCTTTGGACCGTGATGACAACGCATAATATATTATTATGTTATGACAATGCGTAATATGACAATACTATCTAGTATGTTTGCAAAACTAAATACCTAGGTAACTATACTATTCATTAGGTAATAGGTTAGTTACATAGCATCCGTTTTTGCTGAAAATGGTTCCTTCTAAGGGTCTATTCAGACCGCAACGCGACGCATAGATGCATTTCTAAATTTGTAGTGAATTGACAGATTTTGTGAGCGTGAGACGGCTTGCAAATCTGTCAAATCCATATAAATTTAGAAATGCATCTACGCGTCGCATTGCGGTCTGAATTGACCGTAACGCGTAAAATTTTCCTGCAATAAAATGTAGCTTATGTCATTTCTTTGCTACTCACTATTTAATATTCATTATGTGCTAAATTTCATGAAAATATGGTCTAGCCACAGACATATAGATCAAGATAGATACCGCATGTACCATTTGTATGAAAACGAGCGTGCCATTTTTTTCCTACCTACTGTGACGTCCCGATGATAAGAAACGTGTCCATTATCTAGGCCAACGTTTCTATTCGATTTTCTACAGCTCAATACAGCACAATTAGGCATTTAAGCATTTTTTAAATTCCGATTGACGATAACGGTGGAGCGCAGACTAAAGAACAGACTTTCGAAAGACGAGCATTGCTCATCGTTTGGGAACGCGATATGGCACGCAAAGTACATACACATGCGGTATCTATCTTGATCTATGTCTGTGGGTCTAGCAGTTTCGGGCTACATGTTTTGATGGTGCACTTTCTACCATGTGCCCGCCCGCATACAATCGTACTGAACATGCGTCCGCACGTTTCACCACTTTCTACTGTTTGCACACGTTTGCACTCAGTTTTAGGTTAGGTACTTTTTGGTTTTATCGAACTCTAAGGCCCGTATAAATAGTCAGTACTCAAGATGCATCTCGGTCTCAAGACACGGTTCAGGCTCTGTGATTGGTTGGCTGTCAAAATTTGGACCAATCACAGAGCCGAACCGCGTCTTGAGACCGGGTCGCATCTTAAGTACTGATTATTTATACGGGCCTTAGAGTTAGATAAAACGGTGAGACGTTTTCAGTTTGAACTATAATATTATGGGTATATGAGTGGTAGCCACAAAGGTAGATCTTCCGGCCGAGCGAAACTCGGTCACGCCGAAGCCCACTGTATGACTGTAGTCATTTCAGACGTTGTTCTTTATGTCGCGCTGATATCAAAGACTGCGATAGCGCGATTAAGGATTGTACGCTCTTGGTCCGCTTTCTTACAGCAGCCCTACGAATAGAAATGTGATATAAGACATCATAAGACATCAGAAATCACATAGAGCGTGCACAATTACAAAATTAAACTTTGAATCTATATTATACACAAAAATAATAATATAATAAACAATTTATTATTTATTATTTTTTTATTATTTATTATTTACAAGTATAAATAACTGAAAGAAGCAGGGGTCGTCAAGTCAGGAGATGGGAGACGACTTGAAACAGACAGCGGGACCATTCTGGTTGAGAGTAGCAAGGGACAGGAGTCAGGAGTCAGGACACATTGAAAGAAATTGGAGGAGGCCTTTACCAAACGGCAAACCGAACTTAACCTTTTGTTTTTGGAATAAAAGTCTATTATTATAAATAACTGAAAAGGGCAAACACGCTTCTACAGTGTGTAACAAAAATAAGTGATAATACTTTAGGCTGTGTACGTGTTTCTTGTAGAGAGTTCACTGTGAAAGTAGCAGCGCTGAAAGACGAAAATTTTTTTTCACTTTTGTATGAGCAAGGGCCCGAGCGTCACGAGTTTCCCCATACAAAAGTGAAAAAAAAAATTTGGTCTTTCAGCGCTGCTACTTTCACAGTGAACTCTCTACAAGGAACACGTACACACCCTAAAGTATTACCACTTATTTTTGTTACACCCTGTATAAGGACTGGATGCTTTTTGATAAGAGAAATCGTCTCAAACTGGGCTTCCCCAGAGGAAGCCCAGTTGGAGACGATTTCTTTTCTTATCAGACGGTCTTCCTGCTCATTTGCCTGTATAATTCTATCGTCGGTCATCTTCATTCTACTAATATTATAAAGGCGAAAGTTTGTTTGGATATATGGATGTATGGATGTTTGTTACTCTTTCACGTAAAAATGTCACGTACTGAATGGATTTTATTGAAACTATACATTAATATAGCTTATACATCAGAATAACACATAGGCTACAATTTTAACCGACTTTCAAAATGGAGGAGTTGTTATGTTAGTTTTTTATGTTCAACGATTACTCCGCCGTTTGTGAACCGATTTTCAAAATTTTTCTTTTGGGTATATAGGGTATCATCCTAATTTGGTACTATATTCACAAAAGTGGTGACCTGATGAAGGGATCCATAAGTAATCGAGGGAACTCCTCAAAATTTATATGGAAACATGTGGTGACTTCGGTTTCGTGAGAAGTATTCTAAACATATGCTACCAACAAGTAAGGTTTTGCACCGAGGTATACCTGGTATACCGTGGTTCGGAAAGTGCTGCGAGAACTCCTGATTCTTTATATATACACAAGTTTGGGAGTTTCGGAGTTGTTTTAAGAACGGAAAGCATAATATTATGATACTATGCAAATTACATTCATCATCATAATCATCATCACTACCATATTATACCATGCATCGTCCCATGAATTTGAGCCTATTATGACCCTATATTGGTACTTTACATAATCTTTTAGATCGAGACTCGAGTTTGTCAAGCGATTTAAAAAAAATCTTTACTTAATATTATAAACCTGAAGAGTTTGTTTGTTTGATTGAACGCGCTAATCTCAGGAACTACTGGTCCGATTTAAAAAAATATTTCAGTGTTTTGCTCATTTATCGAGGAAGGCTATACATTATCACGCTAAGACTAATAGGACCGAAGAAATAGAGGAAAATGTGGAAAAAACGGGAAAAATTATTAGAAAGGGTTTATGTCACGAACTGCTGGAGCAATTTTTATGTTATTTGGCTCAGATATAGAGTAGACCACGTGAAGGGACATAAGTTTTTTTTTTGCGGGAAAATGTACGGTTTCCGTAAAATTCCTAATTTACGCGGGCGAAGCCGCGCGGGACATCTAGATTCTAGACTCTAGTAGTCCATATAATACCCAAGATGGCGGATCGTGAGAATACATCTGACACCGACTATCAACTCGCAAAGTAGTCTCGAAGTTGGATAATGGTCCTTATGTCGACAGCAATAGAATCATGCGACGTGTAAAATAACTCTGAATGGATCAACAGATGTACCGCCTCATAGTGTAAGATCGCGAATAAGCCATGTGCCTCAATGCCACAAAATGTACAGTAGGTACGCGTCGTCCAGAAAAAAGTCGAGGTCTTATATATCTATCGCAGTCAACTGGCTAAATCTGCTACTTGATTGAATGACTAGGGAATTTATTGCATGAAACCATTTAATTTTGATATATTGAATGTACAGTAACTTCTTGGTGGAAATTCATGTTTCACAGAAATAATATACACTTTTTATGCACTTAATTCACTTTTATTAATTTATTTCATTACAATAATTATGTTTCTCACGACCGGTTTCGATAAAATCATCATCAGGTGTTTTTGTCAAAGACTTGACGAATTTGCCTTTAGTTTTGACGTTAACCGTTACAATCAAGACTTAGGGCCGTTCCCAATATTTGATCTATCTCTGGTTTTGCCCTACTAGAGATAGGAATAGCTCTCATTAGACATTAGAGACATATATTTTATGTCAATTCAATGTTAGCTGCGATCGGTCGTATGTCAAACCAGAGATAGATTGAATATTGGGAACGGCCTATAAAGAGTTGGCCTTTAGGCATTCAATTAAATGGTTTCATTCAATGAAATCGCTAGTCGTTCAATCAAATAGCAGATTCAACCAGATGACTGCGTCATATAAATACATACCTGGCTGGGCTATAATATGCGAGTACATAATCCATACTAAGATTAAAAATGCAAAACTGTATTAATTGTCTGTTACCACTTCACACTAAAACCAGTTTGATGAAATATTGTATGGAGCCAATGTCACAACATCTAAAGGCAAAGGGTGGAGCAGCGTAAAATCTAAGGAAATCGAAAAATGTCGGATCTACTGGCCGCCACACTGGGACCACACCGTTCAAAACATTAATATTATAATTATGTAATTTATAAATATATATATATATATATATATATATATATATATATATATATATATATATATATATATATATATATATATATATATATTATATATATATATATATATATTTTTATTATATATATATATATATATATATATATATATATATATATATATATATATATATATATATATATTTATTTCTTTATTTATTATATGTATATACTATATATATTTCAAAAAAAAGTCCATGGCGTGATGGACTACAATTAATTAAAATTAATAATATTATTTCAATAATTATCCTTGGTGCAAAAAATCTAAATAATAAAATAACAAAAAAAGGATATGGGCGAAAAGCCCATAGACGGCCCCAATTTTATAAAAAAAAAAAATTGTATGGACATACAGTCCCGGGAAAGAATCGTTTTTTTTTACGTAAAATGCCAGCTGCGGACATCTCAGTTTTACACTTTACAAGTGACAACGCCTGCAAGACTACACCACAGCGATACCGTAACAAAACCTGCAGCCGTATCACGTATCTTGCTAGAGCAATGCGATAGCAATTATTGCGCGATAATTGCTCCAAAATGACAATTTCGTATCACGATTCACGTATCAGCCAAAACAATACGATTGCAATCGATCGCTTACATGATACCATTGTTTTTTTATACCCAGCAATCGATCGCGCGATTATTGCTAGTGGATTGTTGATCGCTATTTTTACGTGATAGCCTAGGTTCTCTGTTACTTAACAATTACACATTTCATCTGGTAAGCAGAGCATTTGTAAAACGAGCGGTTATGCACCTGATATTACCCGCCATAATGAATATCCTTAGTCCTTACTAATATTATAAACTAGACGTTTCGCGCGGCTTCGCCCGCGTAAATTAGGAATTTCACGGAACTTGTACATTTTTTCGCAAATCGTAGTCTATGTCCTTCCAAGTGGTTTACACTATATCTGTACCAAATAACGTAAAAATTGCTCCAGTACTTCGTGAGATAAGCCCTTTCAAATAATTTTCCCCGTTTTTTCCACATTTTCCTTTTTTTTTTTTATTAATTGACTAACACTAAAAGAATTTTTCAAATCGGACTAGTAGTTCCTGAGATTAGCACGTCCAAACAAACAAACTAACAAACTCTTCCGCTTTATAATATTAGTATTTAGTATAGTAATCTAACACTAAAAGAATTTTTCAAATCGGACCAGTAGTTCCTGAGATTAGCGCGTTCAAACAAACAAACAAACTAACAAACTCTTCCGCTTTATAATATTAGTATTGATGCGAAAGAGTATTTTTCTGTCTGTAACCTCACGCTTTAACTTCTGAACCGATTTCGATGAATTTAGTACGGTGGTATTTGAGAGACGAGAAAGGATAAACATGTTGCGGAAAAATGTACTATTCCCGTGCGATAAACAAATTTCAGCGCAAAGAAGTTACGACTTCGTCTAGTGCTGTATTTAAATTTTTGTCTACTTCTTTACAGCAAACACTGACAAACACTCAGCACGCAGATTCGTTAAAGTAAAAGTAACAAAAAATGTAGTCTTTAAAATAGCAATTAACAACCAATTAAGAATTTCACAGCACATGTTCTGAACATTAAAAAAAGTAGTTTTATTTTTAAAATGTGTTTAAAATGCATTGCACTTGTGATAAAGACCCACTTCGCCACTTGTGCATTTCGGTGCTCGAGTTTGTAACAAAAAATTTAACAAAACTTTTTAGGTCAATGTGACCAGTTCTATTTTAAAATTGTGCAGCTTAATTAATTCTGCGAATGTGGAGTATAATGTTGGTGTGCTTGTGCATTGTCTTGCTTTTATTTCAAAATTGTTGCAATTGGCTTGTTGCAGGCTAGACTTAAAAAATATGATAGAAATATGACCTAAAAATTATATTTTGAGGCTGTAAAAGTATATTTTTGTCCATATCCTCTATGTTACCTCTTCGCACTTATTTACTTATTAAGGGTGTGTTGCACCAACTTACTGTAAGTTGTAACTATAACTTTAACAATAACTTTTAACTATAACGCAAAATGTCAAATCTTTGGTTAATATTTAAGGACCTTTTGTTTACTAACACTATGTAAAATATGGACGAAAGTCTGAAATAAATAATTTGAATTTGAATTTGAATTTGAATATTTAACGATAACCATAACCGCTCAAACTTATATCGAAATTATTTCGTGTTAATTTACTATGGCTCACAATGTTGTTATAACAAATATTTATATATATATATATTTATTATTTATTGATAATTCATTTTTTATACTCTCAATCGAGTCTCAATCCCATTAACTGTAGCTTTAACAAAAAAATGAACGCAACAGACATCTGTCAAATTTCGTGGTCAAAGTTAAGGTTAAAGTTAAGTTAGCCTTAACTATAACCATAACTTTGACCATAACTGTAACTATAACCACGCCTCTGGTGCAACCCACTATAAGCTAAGGGATAGGAATAGGATAGTTTTATCCCGAAAAACTAATTTTGTAGCAACGTACATATACGTATATACACTTATTCTAGGTATTAATCATCATTTTGTTTCATGTAGGGTCAAACGCAAACGTTTTAATATCCTTTGACCTTTCCCATAGACCATTCTAGTAATACATTTACAACTTGAAATGCCTAAATGAAATGAAAACTAATGATTTTGTTTAACAGCTAAAGACTTTAATATATGATAATAATTTGTGCGTGGTGCTGGTGTGTGGTAACTGGTGAGTAAGGGCCCGGCTATGTTCATCAACCGATAACGCTTTGTTTGCCGCGCTATCGTGGACGCGCCCTAATCTCCGCCCTGAGGAATGTTGCTAGGGTTGTCAACGAGAAAAAATAATGGGTCATAGCTAGTAAATATTGATTTGGTTTATTACGGTAGTTTTAAGCGAAATATAACGAATGTTACTTATTTGCGCTTTATGCCTGTTGGCGCTTTCTGATGAAAGTCTAGGTTTTGTTATAAGAATACAAGTAACAATGTTAACAGTTAACAAAAATGAGAATGTTACGTGACAGCCATCGTTCTATTTCACAATACTTTGTACCGTATTTCGACACTAATAAGTAATTCGAAATTCGAAAATTCAAATTACAAATTTAAAAAAAAAACCCAAGAAGGTATTTTCTATACAAAATTTTTAAATCATAGAGTACGTTATGCCTGCCACTGATTCGGGAACTATCACCAAAGTATCACTAATTAAATATACCTATGCACCAGAAATTGTGCAAAAAAAGTCAACTCGAAAAGTGAAATAGATAATGTTACATAAGCCCTTGCTTCGAGTGAAAGTGTATAATTTACTTAAAAATTATACCACGGTGTGTGACCAGCTTAAATACCCGACGAAAAAAGTTCGGGTCAATGGACATTCGAATATGGCGTGAGAACATTTTATACTCAAAAAGAGTTAATAATATTAAAATAACTAATATGTTGCCTGCGACTAGATTGATGCACAGAAAATTTTACGTCGCGTGACAATATAATACGCACATACTGTCTTTTCAAGATGTTTTTAAATATTATTATCTTTATCTAAATATTCTTAGTCGTTCAAGCGTGAGGGTTACATTTTCTTCTTTATCTGCCTGTTGACAGACCGTCAGACATAATTTTTATTAAATTATATTATATTGTTAACTAGTAAGTAAAGAAAGAAAGTAGAATATATTCATCTGATAAAAAGCACGATCTCCTGAAATCTAAATGAATGAAGTGTGCCGGTAAATATTCTCCTAGATTTCCCTATTAGAAATAAGAACGAGTAAGTTAAGAAAATAAGTCTGTATTTAATTTTATATCTAAACTCTAAAAAGAAACAATAAAAACACTAATAGCGCCAGCCCTCAGTTTTCTATTCGTTATTAAGGCGCGTTAGATCCCGAGGCACGAAGTTTTCCCCATACTGATCACGTCAAACTTCATATTAAAATACTTTACCAATATTGTTACGTTGTTTTAACGGACGATATTGGTTTATTATGGCTTTATAGTTAAAGCAGGCCTTAGATAAATGTATTTTTGGTGCAAAATACAGCTCAGAAGTTACTATAACTACATGTGTCTATATAATAAGTAAATAGTTTGCGAGAGGGTGCCTTATTTTCCTGTTCTGAGGGGTGCCTACTGTGAAATAATCTTTACTGGTACTTTTCATTTATTTTGGTTCACTATAAGGTTAATTATAGTGAGATGAGAAAAAAACTTGTCTAGACACCAGATGCCCGGTAAGACAAGTTTTTGTGTCGTTCAATTGATAGTTTCATGTTTATTCTTTCATTAAACTATGTAATATCATGATACATTGTTTTAACAAGGTTCTTTGGCGAGGAGAGTTAATTTTTTAGAATTTTCGTATGTTACGTACCTATTTCTATGATAACTGAAAAGAGTCGGATTTGTATTTTACAACACAAGGAACAGACAGTAGAATAACTTCATTTTATCACCGTAATATCTATTAATTTTCATATTTAAAGCATTTTTTGTCAACAACAGACAAATTCTTTGTATTTATTTTAACCCCTACGGCCTACAGCACAAGACTCTTACGGCCGTTCCCAATATTTGAACATCTCTGGTTTTGCCCTACTAGAGATAGGAATAGCTCTCATTAGACATTAGAGACATAATATATTTTATGTCAATTCAATGTTAGCTGCGATCGGTCGTATGTCAAACCAGAGATAGATTGAATATTGGGAACGGCCGTTAGTGTAGGGGTTGTGCACCTAATTTTGTAATATTTTGTACCTATCTTTTGTTTTGTTTTATTTTCTTGATTATGTATTTACTAAGACAATAAACTTATTATTGTTATTATTTAAACTTATAAACACATGTTTTATGGTATAGTAAAAGTTAATCCCATTCCTATCGTAAAATCATAACAATGTTTAAAAACAATTTAAAAAGTCGCAAAAAAATTTGGGGAAACGATGAAGACGGTCTTTCCCAGGACGGACAAAAGCCGCTAGTGCGGTACAAATTATCGACAAACTAGGAATTTTGGTATTTTTTTACATAGATAATATATTATAGTGTTAATTTATACACATTTTATTTATTTCAATTTCAATTTTATTTAATTTGCATGAATGTACATAAAATAAATGTCATAAAAGACTTATAACTCAGTGCTTAAAAGTAATAAATAATAATATTAGCACCATACATTCTGCCAGTAATGTGGCGTGCAAAGTCATAATAATTGTTATTATAATATAATATTATTTTATTTTAATATGTATATTTATTTATAATTTATATATTATAATTTACATTTATTTATAATTTAATTTAGTATCTGCAAGCATCTCAAAGAAATTGAGTATTATGTAACTTTTTGCAAAAAATTATATTGTGACACGCGTTGAAGTCTTTTGAGAGGAAAATATTTTATTGCAAAAAAAAATACTTCTTTTAATTAGTCTGCTAGAAAAGAACTACCTCGAGAGTATTTATTAGATGATAGGTAGGTTCTTCAGAAAGAAGCCTTAGTCTAGTTTTGGATGACAGTCTTTAAAATTCAAAGGCGAGTTAAGCCGATGGGGATATTAGTGTTACCTAACACGCCACCCAACGCCACTGGAAGTTACATTTATAGAAAAATGAAATATTTTAGCATACTTACTTATTACATTGAAATGCACGTAAAATATAAAAATAACGGGAATGGTCTCAGAATTTTATTACACTATTTTGTGTCTCGATTTGCTGTTTGGAGTTTAGTTGGATAAATCATAAAATTAGATACACCAGCATTTATAACCAGGTATTCCAATAAAAAAAAAAAAACAAAGACTAGTACACGTGATATTGATTACAAAAAAAACTATCGACAACAAAACTGTCGCCGCCCTACAATAAAGTATCCAAAAACAACAAAAGCAACAGAAAGTCCGCATTCCACGGTAATGGACGGTGATCCCCGCAGGTAAGATGACGTCACTGGATACCAACAGAGATTCTACCACCAAACCCTTATGCCAAGGCCATAAGAACTATTTTCGTATAAAGTCGAGGTAAAATTACTCTGAAGGCGGAAACAATTTTCTGTTTTGTTGTTTATTTCTGTTATCCTTATCAATGACGTCAGAGAGCAGCAACATTTAGGCCCGTATTTTTGGTCAGTACTCAAGATGCATCTCGGTCTCAAGACACGGTTCAGGCTCTGTGATTGGTTGGCTGTCAAAATTTGGACCAATCACAGAGCCGAACCGCGTCTTGAAACCGGATCGCATCTTAAGTACTGACCAAAAATACGGGCCATGTTTTTGAAGTGAAAATTCATTTAGCGGCGTAGTACAGTCTTTTGGGATGGGTCCAAATACTTATTTTAAAGTCGCGTGTTCTAATACGTGTAACGTAACCTGATCAAAAATTCGTAAGACGGAGGGAGAGCCGCTGATCTTTTGCGTCAGCGCATCGAAAATGTGTGCCTGCTTGCTGTTTCGTTTTTACTTCTGCATTCAGTGACATCACCAAACCCAAAACATCGTATTTGTGAATTTTCATGATAGCCTCAAAACCGTTTTTGCTAACCTTTTTTTAAAGGGGTTTTTATCGTAGCCCTCGCATCAATCATACATACTTTGGTAAAAGTGTATTAGCGAAAAAACTGGCTCAAGAGTCAAGAGGCAACTCAACCTCTAAATAAATAATGCCTAAGTGGATTGAGCGGTGCATAATTCTCACGGACTCCGAGCTACGCATTCTGACACATTTCTGTTGGATCGCAAAGCTACAAGGTTGTTCTGAAATGACGTTGTCATGGGACCATGGATGAAATAGCTGCCATAAAAAAATACGATGTTAGTTTTAATTTCTCGAGACTCTAGAAATCTTGTCTGATCTTGTCTCTCTAGAGCAGCTATCCCCAACCCGCGGCACGCCGGGACTTTATCAGTGGCCCGCGTGATGTTAAACCATTTTGAAATTAACGCCCACCGGCAAAATAATCTAAATTCGTCGTGAAAGTCGTGAATTTTTATCCACTGTTAAATCGTTAATTTTGAAGAACGTTATTTTTTAACCCTAAAATTTTTTTACGACTTTCACGACGACTTTACATTATTTTGCCGGTGGGCGTGAATTTCAAAATGGTTTAACATCACGCGGGCCACAGATAAAGTCCCGGCCGCGGCGGCGGGCCGCATGCAGCCCGCGGGCCGCGGGTTGGGGATAGCTGGTCTAGAGAGACAAGATCAGAGACATAATTTTTAAACTTATCTGTTTTGGGCATGTTTGGTTTCTAAGATACCGCTGAGTAACACTACTGTATGTTATGGTTGGTGCATGATATTACTTTTTCTAATACTAAAATAATTAAGTATCTTTTTCTTACATAAAATAAACATTTAATTCGTATTTCCCTTCGTCAGTGGCCACGGGAGAACTGCTGGATCAATTGTGATAAAATTTGACGTAGATATTTAATAAACCACGGGACATATCGACACCGGAAATATCACTTAACGTAAGGGACATTTTGGCGAAAATGAGTTATATATATCATTGGATTCAGAATTTCGAGCTCTATCGTTTGGCATACTTGAAATTCCGCTATCGTTAAAAAAATGTCCCTTGCAGTATACATTTTTGAAAGTCTAGACAGGTTTTTTCCTAAAAAAATTTATTTAACGGACGTAAATATTTTAACGTGTTAAAAAAAATAACGTAAATGCTTCTAAAATACAATTCAGTCCCTTACGTTAACCTTTAGCTTAATGCAATTCTCTTAACATATCCTTTACGTTAATAATTGAGACATAATTATTGTCATAGCTTCAATAAAATTTGTCCCTTACCTTAATCTTAAATATCATTTTTCAAGTAAGAAGATAATTTTTGGCACCTTCTCAAAAAGTATTATCCGTAAAAGTTTAAGGTTTTCTATAAAGTTTAAGTGTTTTAGCTATACCTTTAGCCTTTAGGTATACACATGTAAAGCGATCAATTGTAGATAGCTAGCATTAAGGATGACAATACTCTCCTAGCTGCAAATGAAGTCGAGATGCAAGAACTGTCTTAGAGAATTAAGCAGATGATCAATTACTTGGGCCTCTCAATTAATAAAGGGAAAGCCAAAAACATGGTCATAGACAGAAACAACACTCTACCTTTGACTGGCGCGCTAAAATTGGAAGTGGTTAGCAAATTCGTCTTTGATCTTTACGAACAACGGCTCCTGTGAATCAAATATACGTAGAAGAATCGGGATGACTAACAGCGCCATGTCTCAAATGCATAAAACCTGGCCTGACAGGAAGATTTCGTTAAAAACCAGGACGAAACATGTGCACATACTCATATTCTTCATTTGTCTTTGAGGATCCAAGACATGGACTCTGAAGTCTGGAGACCGCAAACGTATCGACGCCGTCGAGGGTGCTGGAGGAAAATGCTCTGAATTCCATAAGCTGCTTTCAGAACCAACACATTCATTCTTGCTAAACTAAACATAAAAACAAGGCTCTCTACCATCTGTCTAATAACGCATCTTAGAATATTTCAGACACATTACCAGAAAAAAGGAGGCAACCTTGAAACCATGGTATGGCAAACTCATGATAACTGGCATGCGTTGGTCCGATCAAATCTGCACCACATTTGAGTCCACTGTATACGACGCTCTTCGAGTAGCCGATAATAGGAATAGCTAGCGTAACACCATAAGAAGGAAGGTCATAGAAGGGGAAGGTCACGACTGGCGAAGCAGCTCTAGCAGGTGCGATAAAAGAGAGCAGTAGCTCCTGTTCCTGATAAGGTGAAGTGTGAAGTTTAATGCCAGGTCAAGAACGGAGACTCAGGCTCTGCGTCTAGTTCTAAAAGCTCAGAGAATCTCTTACCTTCTGCCTTACACAGGTGCTCACCGGACTCAGAATTCAGGAGAGCCTACGTCAGCCTGCCACGAGTGTACCTCTGTGGAGGACTTGTGGTGTGCGATCGCTAGGTCATTCTGCGCTGCTGTGAATCCATAATTTCACAGAAAGAGGCCGCAGAGCGGAACAGGGAGGAAGATCCTCCTTCCATTCGGCTCAGGATACAGATTTCGGTAAGACAAAAGAGCAGAGACGTGGTTTTGCAAAGTTCCACCTTGTCTAAAAGGGCTCTGGGTGTAGATGGGAACAGTCCCGGTGCCAAGGAAAATGCTTCAGTCTGCCAAAGTTCCCTTATTTTGCTGGAAATCCTATCCTTTACGTGGTAGACCAGCCAGTCGTGGTGGGTTTATTGTGTTAGATAGTTTCAGGAATCTCTCCGTTATACGACTGATGGTAAATGGTTTTAGTGGGTCAGCTGGCGCTACTCGTCGTCTATTCCCCCATATCCTCGGGATGCTTTATGTAAACTTAATTAACAATCAACTGTTATATACTTAATATTAAAAACATAAGGTCCAAAATTATATAAAAGTTGTTCTTAACAGTTTATCATACATCAAACTTCCTCCAAAGCATAGTATTTTTATGTTCTTTACAGTGGATTTGTGTCATAGTTTCATATTAAACTTGGTGCTTACTTTAATATGGCATAGTTTACATTGAAAAATTCAGTGCCGTAAGGGACAAATAAGCAATTTTTTTTAATGTAAGGGACATGCTATTTTCTAAACGCGTAAATTTACGAAAATATTTTTTTATAGTTATATAACCGGCAAAATTCTAAGAAACTTTGCCATAAACACCTTTAAGATCGGACTAAATGAAAAAAAGTTACAGACAAATTTGTGAAAAAAAAGTTGTTTTTTCGCTCTCCTGAAAAGTCGTGTTTTGTCCCTTACATTAAGTGATATTTCCGGTGTCGATATAATTAGCTACCTTATCGCTTGAAATACACTGCTTCTACGAAAATTAATAAATGAACGAAGTGGCGGTAAACAGCATAATTTTATATCATTCATGGAATCAAACGTACTCAAAGATCTTGACATTGTGTATTGTCGTGGTTTTTTGTATCCCATACTAGATATCACGACTATGCAAAAATGTGTTCTATGAGGTCATGTTAAGGTTTATATTGTGTTGTCAGTGTTTACATTTGTATTCTGCTCGCCTATTCGGTCGTGAGTCGGGATTAAATCTGAATTCCAGGATAGGAAATCGCCCCTGATGGGTGTAAAAAATATTTATTAGGCTACTGTTGCTTTTTGTTAACTTTGAAAGTCGAAAACTGGCCTATGCTTAAAAATCTTGAAACATACCATATTTTTATACAGTATCTAGTTATTAGTAATTTCTAAGATAACTTTCTGTATTAGGTATAGGAAAACTAGATGAGCGCAACTCCGTCGCGCCAAAATTCGTTTATCGCGCGTATACGATACATTTTTCCGGGATAAAAAGTATGCTTTGACCTTTCCAGGGACTCAAAGTATGTCCATAACAAATTTCAGCTAAATCGGTTCAGCGGTTTGGGCGTGACAAACAGACGGACAGACTTTCGCATGTATAATTTTTTATGTAAATTTATCGGCGAGTTAAGTGTGAGCTTCGTTACTTCTTACAGTGAGTAAAGTTAGCTAGCTCAACAACCACAACCTCAAAGAGAAGTAACAAAAACTTATACTAATATTAAAACTAAAACAATAATTACGAACCTATTTTAAAAGTCCTAAACCCGTTCTAGAGACAACTGCTAAGACTTTTCTTGCTGTTTCTACCTGACACTGAAATTCGAGTCACAAGAATCAGGCCCTGGCAACAAACGGAGTGACAGTATCCAGTATCGACCACTAAGCCCCGATTTAATCCGCTTACCGATATACAACCTCTAAGCAGTAAGCTCATTTTGGGCACAGCATTATGTAAGCTATAAGACGATTTAAATATGGGAGGTCATCTAAGTCCTATGATTATGATTATTGATTCGATAGTATGCCGAAGCCCGCATGGCTTAGTTTACTTGGAAAACTTGGAAGAATAAACGGAGACCCTAGTGATTTTAGGAGAACTAATCAGCTGAACTCAAAGAGTTATATTATTTTATGCGCCATCAAAGAAGTTGATACATAACAATGTGGTGGACCTACGTTACTTGGTTGTGTAATATAAAGCCTAGATGACAGATCTCGGCTAACCTTGACTTTGGGCTCACAATATATTTTATATCATGACTCCTATTGTTTTGCTTTGCATAATATAGGCAACTTGATGATGCCCGCAACTCCGTTGCGCCAGAAATCGTTTAAAGCGCGGGAACTTTCCTTTTTCCAGGATAAAAAAGTATCCTATGACCTTTCCCGGGACTCAAAATATCGACATACCATAAAGCAAAATCGGTTCAGCGGTTTTGGTGTTAAGACGACATACAGACACACTGTAGCATTTATATCCTACTAATTATAAAGGCGAAAGTTTGGCTGTATGTATGGATGTATGGATGTTTGTTACTCTTTCACGCAAAAACTACTTAACGGATTTTAATGAAACTTTACAATAATATAGCTTATACATCAGAATAACACATAGGCTACAATTTTAACCGAGTTTCAAAATGGAGGAGGTGTTATGTTCGTTTTTTTATGTTCAACGATTACTCCGCCGTTTGTGAACCGATTTTCAAAATTTTTCTTTTGGTGTATAGGTTATCATCCCAATTTGGTACCATATTCATAAAAGTGGTGATCTGATGAAGGGATCCATAAGAAATCGAGGGAACTCCTCAAAATGTATATGGAAACATGTGGTGACTTCGGTTTCGTGAGCAGTATTCTAAGCATATGCTACCAACAAGCAAGATTTTGCACCAAGGTATACCATGGTTCGGAAGGTGCTGAGAGAACTCCTGACTCTTTATAGATACAAGTTTGGGAGTTTCGACGTTGTTTTAAGAACGGAAAGCATATGCTACTATGCAAATTACATTCATCATCATCATCATCACTACCATAAACCATTATAGAACCATGTATCGTCCCGTTTTGACCCTATTATTGGTACTTTTCATAGTCTTTTATCATATATCACTTAAACTACGGGTAACACCGCGGGGCACAGCTAGTTTATAATAATGGCTTATATCCGTTCGATTCCTCGGAGTGCGCGCAAAGTAATTGAAGTGAGCAGAGCCTACCTTCATGTGAGTACAGCAACAGTATGTTACTATAAATATCACGACTATACGTGACGGATTGTCAACTCACTTGCCGATCAGAGCACGTACACTGACAATAGTTAAATAACTTAGCCCGAAGTATATCCAGAATGATCAAACTAAGAAACTAGAAGTTATATGGTGAACATAATCATGGTAGAACACGACAAAAACAATATCAAATAAACAATAAACAACGCAAAATATGCGTTTTCTAGAGGAGGAGGATTGATAAGATCGTTTTTCGAATCGAAGAGAAAACAGGAAACTCCAAAAAAAAAACAAATTTTGTGAAATGCAGGACTTACTAAGATACCGAATACACATACCTAACACTTTCGGAACTGTCCTTATGCCTATCGGTTCTGAAACTAAACTGCCAAGAACCTTATCAGTAGCTCCCTTATAACTTAATTCCTTTTGTCAACTTTCACATTTTAGAGATCATCATTCAAATTTCTACCTATTATACAGGCTAGATCATCCCTCTGAATAACCAGCCTTTACCACTTATTTGTATAATATTTTACGTCACGCCCCGTCAGTTATATTATAATATGTCCCTTTCGTATTTCAGTATCAAAATTACTAAAATGGCCCTTACCTTTTGATTGATTGGAAGGTTATGTTACCTGCATCATGCATACAGGTAGTCACATATTTCTTTAATTCAGATATTCCTACAAGATTACACGATTCTTTAGCACCATTCTAGTCAATTTATGTAAAGTTTCAGTTAGCTTCAAGTTTGACGTCCCCACTGATTTCTCACTACAGAAACGCAAATACTTAGGTCTCAGACTACCTATTAAGTCTCTTGAATGTTTTACAAACTATCAAACGACCAACTATTAAACAATTTAAGTGCACGCATCCATGTAGGAAATACTTCGATCAAATATTTCTGAGGTAATAGGAAGGTACCTCTATTAACACCGCATCGTCACGTAAAAAATTAAATGCTACAATCTCATGTTCTTTGATCTTTCTCTAGTACCTTTTTATCTAAATTTTGCCTTATGTACCATTAATCTATCTACCTAATGTACCATTAGAGAGTTCATGGACCTCTGGGCTCTGTCGCTTGGTCACATAATATCAAGTCAATTTTGTCGTCTTTTCAGTTTTTAGTGTCTTTAACTTTACTAGTATTTAACATTGACTTGACATAACCCGACGAAATAACTTAGGTCTACCATCTAATCAATTTCTCCTATAGTACTCCTGTGTAGTATAACATACCTATCCGTTGTAATTGTTTTATTACCAACTTAACATTAGTCATCTTCAACTTACAATCGTCTACGTCACGTTGGGTTTAATTACGTGAGTAATTAGTAATCATCATTACTGACGTCATGTAATGGTTAATTATTACTAAAACGGTAAGTGCAAATGACAATATTGGTATTCAAAAACACTGGTAGGTACGGGTGCTAAAGCTGATTAACAAACCTAGTGTAATCATTTTCTCTTAGTTGTTAAGGTTCCGTACCCAAATGGTGATTTAAAAAGATTTTAAAAGCTAATGCCAGAAGGCACTTTGCACTCCTAAGCCTGAAATACTTTGCTAGAACTACATAAGTACTTTTAACTAAACTTAAAACTTTTCTTCTGCATTGCTTCCATAAACATTAAAAAGAACTAAAAGATTTTTCTATATTTTCAGCAGTTATGTAAGCGTAATTCCAGGATATTTTACTCGAATATACCATACAACTTCTAGTAAAACATCTTCGTTAACCCCTTAACCGGTATATCAACAAACATAAAAACACTTGAATAAATACCTTTTGAACAGTTTATAGTGCATCCTGAGTAAACTTTATCACATAGTATCACAGCACAAAAAAATACACTAACACACGCGTGCGCTCCGTGCGAGCGCTCGAAAAATTTTAAATGAAGAACCAAGTGTGGGAGCGAGACGGAACAAACAGGTCCGATGCGCGGGCGCAGGTGACGCGACAGGTAAAGCCACCCCGTGCAAGTGTTCCCCAATGCCATCTCTTTGTTATTTCGAATATTTTAGGATAAGTTCCGTTAATTCCTTCTTAAAGGATGAAAGGAAAGAGTTAAAGATATAAAATGATATGAATAGAAGAACAGACGATTAAAAAGGCTAGATGACAGAACTCGGACATGAGACATTATATTTTGAAATGATAAGTCTACAGACATTTGAATTAAAAAGTAATCGAGAAACTATAAAAAACTATTTAAAAGTAATTATTAGAGTAGTAAAGGTCTACCAGAATCTGATGGCAAATTTTGACAGCAGATTTTCAAAAAATATCCTTGATCATTGGACAAATTTATATATTTGCATGTTTCACACACAGAATCAGCCGCTATAAGGAAAAAAAAAGGATCAAAATGTTTTATTCCAATTACCCCGGTATTGCTAGAGTCAATTTACTTTCTCACTTTTTTCCATCAGATTTTGGTAGACCTATAGTAGGAATTAATAAAATTGAAATTATACATTTTACATAATTTGAATTGTAGTAAAAGTCCCAATGAATATTAAAAAATCTAAACTAAACTAACTGTACTTACAGCCACAAGAAAGCAAAAGAAAATACTATCAAACTGGTCAGGCTTTCATAGTATGTTTTACTTTGCATGATTTGGATTCAAATATGACCCAGTATTCCAAATGATTAGAAAGTGATATGACGAGTTTAATTATAAATATTATAGTTGTAAATAAAACAATTAATATTTCATACTAAGCAGGTAATGACATGTTATTATAAAACCATGTTGTTATGCAACGCGACGTAATGCAAAGGAAATAAGATTTTTGACAAACCTTAAGAAAACCAAAGCAATGGTCCATACTTCATTCAATATATAGGCAGACATTTTCAAAGATTAGACTTTATGATTTTTTTAAATATTTATATTTTGTAAAGCCTATGAAAAGCTTCTAGCTAGGTATATGATATTATTAATTATAGGTCTACCAGAATCTGATGGCAAAAAGTGAGAAAATAAATTGACTCTAGCATTACCGGGGTAATTGGAATAAAACATTTTGATCCTTTTTTTTTTCTTATAGCGGCTGATTCTGTGTGTTAAACATGCAAATATAAAAATTTATCCAATGATCAAGGATATTTTATGAAATTCTGCTGTCAAAAATTGGCGTCAGATTCTGGTAGACCTATAATTAATAATATCATATACCTAGCTAGAAGCTTTTCATAGGCTTTACAAAATATAAATATTTAAAAAAATCATAAAGTCTAATCTTTGAAAATGTCTGCCTATATATTGAATGAAGTATGGACCATTGCTTTGGTTTTCTTAAACGGTAAAATGTAATTAATGAATTGAATAAATTGACGTCATCGCGCATCTAATTTTACTACAACACTGCTTTTAATATGTAAACATAAACCACAATAGGTAAAACCATTATATACTGTACTCGGTGAATCATGGCGATAGCGGTCATTGACTGCCTGTCAAAAACTTGTCATTTTCTATACAAAGCCGCGATTGACAACATCTGACACTTCATTGTCAATCGCGGTTTATATAGAAAATGACAAGTTTTTGACAGGGAGTCAATGACCGCAACCGCCATGTTTCACCGAGTACAGTATAGTCACTTGTCGCTTGTTTAAACATTAGATTTACATTTATTGTACAAAATGACAATAATTTTCTTGAGTACGTGGTTCATGGTTGCCAAAATTTCCAAATTCCAATCCATTTAGACTTTTTACAAACTTTTTTCTCACGTTTTATTTTTAAAACTGCATCCACGGCCATCTAGATTGCTGTAATTTAATTAAAAATAATCCGGTGTTTGTAGAAATCGCCAAAACCTACAAGCGCCAAAATCCCAGCTTTAGCCAAATCTCTTTAAATGGCATTATCAAAATTGTATTTAGTTCCTAATCTTCTAACTTAATTGAAATGACCTTAAGTTAGTCTAAAGTCATCACGGAGAGCCTTCAAATACTTCCTAGCTCCTTTCTCAAATACCTTCTGACCACTAGATTAGTGATAGTAGTTTTAGTCTTAAGTCTAGACTCGGCAGTAAATTGTTTATTACTTACTTCCTTTAATACAATGGATAGACCGATGCGAGTGCTTAATTATTCATTTTATTCGCTATTTATGTCCACGGCCACGGTCTCAGATCATTTATGTATTTGTATTAATGCCGCAAATTATGTAAGGCTAAGATTTATCAGAAGTATTGCGAGCGAGCTTGTGAAAAAATGTGGAATAGGTAAATGCGGCTTATTCAGAGGTTTTTTGTTCATTTACATGAAGATTACACGGCAAATATCGATAAAAAATCAACTGAAATCGAATGGATCGCGTTAAGATTCTAATTCTGCTAGGTCAATTATATGACCAAATTGCAATTTAGATGGTGAATTTTCTCTGTACCACTTAAGGCTAAAATAATCTGCCCGACCGCGACGGAATAGAAAAGAATTATGTTTGTAGTAAAAACTAGAGCGAAATATCTAGAATAATCTAGAACTTACCCTTTATCTCCTGGCGCTAGTTTATTATTGTCTGCGGACGCCGCTCTGCTCCTGTGGTCGGGCTGTTCGCCCAACAGCTTCTCACAACGCCCGTTGTTCAGTTGCTCCCTAACAGCATTGAACGCTTCACTTTTCTCACTTTTCACTTCACTTTTTTCACTTTCCACTGCACTTTTCTCACTAGAATCTATCTCGTGCTTCTCCGGTTCTACTTTTTCTTCCCTCTTCTCCTGTATACCGTTCGCTATGATCGGGGCGGGCTTCGCTTGGAGCGATTTCGGTTGCGTTTTCGGTGACGATATCGTCGGTTTCGTTTCTATCGTGCCATTTTCGTTGATCGAAGTGACGTAGACGGTCGAGTTGGCGATGTAGCCGTTGAGTTCCTGTCGGTTCTCCGGTTGAGTTCGTTTTCGTTTGTTCAACTGAAAAATAAAGCATACATAATTAAAACATGGAATACAAATCCCAATTTTACCATTGCATGGCTAGTCCACTTATCTGACTAAATCTTTAAGTACTCGGCTAGGATTAAAAGCCGGGACCAACAAATCATAACGTTCAAAAGTCGTAGAAAATTTAAATACTTTTTAACCGACTTCCAAAAAGGAGGAGGTTATATGTTCGGCTGTGGTTTTTTTTTCTTGTTTTTTTTGTATGTTCAACGATTACTCCGCCATTTGTGAACCGATTTTCAAAATTTTTGTTTTGTTCTATTAGGTTTCCCTCCAATTTGGTCCCATTTTCACAAAATTGGTGATCTGATGATGGGATCTATGAGTAATCGAGGGAACTCCTCAAAATTTATATGGAAACATATGGTGATTTTGGTTTTATGAGAAGTATCCTAAGCATATGCTACCAAAACGCAAGATTTTGCACCAAGGTATACTATGGTTCCGAAGATACTAAGAGAACTCCGGATTCCTTATAAATACAAGTTTGGGGTTTAGGCGCTGTTTTAAGAACTGAAAGCATATGCTACTATGCAAATTACATTCATCGTCATCATCATCATCATCATTATTACCACGTCAGGGTCATCAGTGTCACATGGTTGTATCCATATACAACCATGTGACACTGATGACCCTGACATGGTAATACAATATGCCACAACACCATAATTATATCATCACGTTATGTCCTTATAATAATTGGTACTTTTCATAGCGATTTTAATAAAAATATAATGTTGTTTTAAAATAAATGATTCAAGTTCTAAGCGACGTATGTACCACAAAATTGAACATAACAAAGTCAACCTTAACTCCAGAGCGTAAGGCACACATTTGACATTACTTTTGAGATTCGAAAGAAAAAAGAGAAGTAAATTGCTTCGATAGGTACTACACTAGTTTAACTATTAACCCATCAAGCCCAAGCGGCACCCGGCTGCCGCATAACAATTAAAAATCTATTGAGTCTGCGATTCCCACGATCGAGGTAATAAATTGAACCCTTAGTATGAAAATACTTACATAGGAAAACAATCTACATCGTAATAGGAATAAGAAACACAATCGCATTGAGTGTGACTCTTAACAAATTGTAATAAGATACGAAGAATATACGCGATGGTTTACTAGGTAACTAAAAAGAGTGAAATTATTATTTTTAACAAAAAATTAAAACCGACTTCCAAGGTAAAAACAATAATAAAATCCTTATAATATGAACTAAAAAATATTAAATAATGTTTCCAATCTAATAGTGCCTTTTTCCGAATTCGGCTAAACCTCAACTATTTCTGTACTCAATATTCATAATTTTGAAGTCGGTGCCAGTTCCAAAAGTTTCAAATATTCTGTCAGAGAACTGAAGATTCAGCTACCTGGTACCGACTTCAAAATGATGAAGATTGAGTACAGAAATAGTTGAGGTTTAGCCGAATTCGGAAAAAGGCACTATTAGATAGGAAACATTATTTAATACTTTTTAGTTCATATTATAAGGATTTTATTATTGTTTTTACCTTGGAAGTCGGTTTTAATTTTTTGTTAAAAATAATAATTTCACTCTTTTTAGTTACCTAGTAAACCATCGCGTATATTCTACATATCTTATTACAATTTGTTAAGAGTCACACTCATTAGGCGCAATAATTGTTGTAAGCTCTATTGTTTCTGGCACGAAATTTAAACCAAAATCTAACATACCTATATACTAAACAACAACTATTTCGTGCTTACTTATTAGTTACGTTCCTTCAACAGAACACATTGTCCTACGCATTATCTCCTACATTACAATCAGCTGGTATGTCTCATACTTTCGTCTGGTTCTGGTTATGTCACAATCGGTGTTGTTGCGCTGATGAGCTATTGTTGTCGCGGCTACTTTGTTAGCCGTTCCTTACAAATGAGTTTAGTCAACAGATTGGAGAAATTGGATGTGGTATTGTTTTAAAGATAAGGATTAACAAAGAAGGTTTGGTACTACTTATATATATTCTGTGGCCCGGTCCATTAGTAAAGCTGAGTATCCCCTAGTGGTCTTTTGGTGTTAAAATATAATAATTATCTCTTCAGGACTAAAGCGTTGATACTTGGTGTAAAAATGTTTACACCAAGTATCAACGCTTTTTTGATAGGTTTAATGAAATCTGAAGAGTTATCCTCAATGGACGTTAAGGGATACTTAACGTTTAGTTGTCGGTTGGTAAAAACTAGCATGAGTCCAAGTTCCAACGCTTACCTCTAGAAAGAGTTGGACATAAAATTGACATGATTGCCGGGAGTGATCGCTGCGGCTTCGCGCTGTTCGCCGAGCGAGAGGCATAGATATGGCCTTCTCGCTCCTATTCTTTAGGTTGAAGAGATGTTCTTACCTCTACCACAGAATATATATTAGTACAAGTACCTCTACAAGGAGCTTGGCAATGTTACCGGTGTAATATCCACTGCTTCTCCACTGAGGCCTGAGGGAGAGCTCAGTTGACCAGTGCTGGTATCGCCATCTCGCTCCTACTATTTAGATTGAAAAGGAGAGATGTATTACCTCTACAGAGAGCTTGGATGAAGGGGTCAACGGGGGTGACATCACTAACTGCGGCGCATGGTCACTACCAAGCAACTGGGAAAGAATAGCTTTTCGCTCCTATTGTTCTCTACTGAACGAGAGGGCTAGTACAGCTTCCTCGCTTCTTCTCTCAGGCTTACCTCTACAGAGAGCTTGGACATGTCGACTGGTGTGATCCGCTTGAGCGCCGACAGCCGCTGCAGCCGCTGCTGCGCCTGCTCCTCCACCGCGATGAGGAACGCATCCTGGACTATGTTGGGACCCAAGTCCGATACTGGAACAAAAATGTAACATGTAAGTCAGATATAATTTATGAGATGTTAGATGTAATTGCTAATTATTACCATAATCAAAACTTTGAAGTTACTATAAATGCAAAACTATGCATGTTTATCTGTTTGCCACCACTTCCCGCTTATACCGCTAAATTGATCAAGTTAAAGATAGAGAGATGTCACGGGCTGCATCTAGTATTATATACAAATTTAAGATTTGTTAACTAACACGTTGTAAGTAGTTCAAGCTGGATCCTATAATATTGAATCATCAAAACGGCATTTAAACTCTCTGAATTAAAATTCGGAGGTCAGAAAAACGTGCAGGTACATAATATGCGAGACTAGAATCCTGAAGTATTCAACTTCTTTAATCTAAAACTCCATAAATTCAATTAAATTCAAAAGTCAGAAGTCAAATCTCTTGAAAATCAAGACAAACGACTCGAATGTCTTGAAAGTGCAGGAAATGAAGAAATTCTAGTTAATAGTCCAGACGACGTAGCATCGTAGGAGACGTTAGTTTCATAATTCCATTACAGTTGGAGTGCTGGCGCTTTGATGTCGCTAATATTTTACTCATGCAATAAGTTCAAGTCAAAGTTGGAATGGGTAGCAATAACTGATAAGTTACAACACTTCGAAATCAAAATTGTGGTGATGTTAAAGATGATGTAAAGTAATGATACTTTACATTTTATGCATACTTAGTTGTTTAATTGCTATCTATTAGGTATTTTACATAGGCTAACCCTAGCTATAAGATAAAATTCTAACATCATAATATTTAGGATTATTTTAGTTGCAAGAATTCTTATTTTAGTTGCAAGAATTCTTTCTGAACTGCAGTGCCTTAATACTTCTGAATCATATTGAATACCTTCGAGATTTAATAATATGACCCATAAGTACCAGGCAAAAGGATCATATCAAAGGTATTAAATATATATTTTGACGACCTCTGTGGCTCAATTGGTTGAGTGTGTGGCAGCTCAAGCCGGGGGTCGCGGGTTCGAATCCCGCCGACGGAACAAAAAGTTTTCAATGTTCCTGGGTCTGGATGTGTATTCAATATGTGTATCATATAATAAAAAATCTTAAATATATGTATAGTATAAAAGTATTAAATATATTTCCGTTGTCTGGTACCCGTAACACAAGTCCTTCAGGTACTTAGCACGGGGCCAGACTGACGTGGTGTGAAGCGTCCATAGATATTATTATTATTATTATTATTATAAAGGTAAATCATAGTATTTTAAAAAGATAAAACCGACTTCAAAATTGTACGTACATAATTGAGAATTAAAATTCCCTATCTCAAAAACTACTGAACCGATTTTGATTAAACTTGCAGTGTTCCCTAAGTTAAGCAATACCTAGTACAACAAAAAAATCACTTCAATCGGACTTAGTTCCGGAGACATGCGAACACAAACATAAAAACATACATACACTTTTGAAATTTGGCACATTTGTTCAGACGCTGATATAGACTAACATATACGAAAATTGGGCAATTCTGGAAATATTACAAACTGCGGGTCGAATTGATAACCTCCTTTTTTTGAAGTCGGTTAAAAACCATGAACACGTTTAAGATGCGAGCCACGTGTTCGATCCCTCGCGTCGTCACATGTAAGTGAAACAAATGTCGCGAATGAAATCGATAGAAAACCTCCAAGTGATTTGTAATTTTCCGCTGCCGGCTAATCCCATGTGGAAATACGGATAAAATAATTCTGACAAAAACACAACACTTTATTGTGACAATATCTCGACGAATAGACGAAAAAATTAGATGCATTTTTTAATCCATACTAATATATTATAAATCTGTAAGTGTGCCTGTCTGTATGTGTGTTACCTCTTTACGCCCAAACCGCTGCACCAATTTTGCTGAAAGTCATGGGTCAAAGTCAAACTTTGAGTTCCGGGATAGGATACTTTTTATCCCGGAAACGGAATTACTGTCATCATCTTGTTCATTATATTAAGTTTGTCCCTCAAACTGATTTTATATTTTTAGAGCGAGAATTGGCGTTTTCGAGAATTGAGAAAGTACAATTGCTAGAAATAATATTAAAACATAATATTGCAACCACAATATTCAATGATAGCGCTAAATATGTCCTTAATTCGAATTAATCAATAATTTCTTTTCATATTTAATTCTTTCTATCATTTCTTATTAGTACTTATTACCTATTCGCACTTATTACAGCCTTCTTATTTTTGCCTAGACTTTGTTCAACCTTCTAAGTTTGTGTCAAAGCATCCAAATAATAATCATTAAGATTTCAAATAAACTATTTCAAACCAAGCAGACATCCGCAAATTCGTTTCATTATGAGTCACAAACCGGTTCATAATCGAAACCAACATTATCTGTAATGACTATAATATTCAGATAACAATGGCTAAATTTTAATGTACTCGTATACATTAATTTTGTGAGCATGTGTGTGTTAGTTACACAACTCACACATTTGGACGTGGTCTGTATTATGGTTTGCTTACAACATTCTCAAACACCGAACACGACTTCATTAGGATTAGGTCTCTATTACAAAGACAGTATAATATGACTTCTAGCATCTTAGGCCGGTATAAATAGTCAGTACTCAAGATGCATCTCGGTCTCAAGACACGGTTCAGGCTCTGTGATTGGTTTGCTGTCAAAATTTGGACCAATCACAGAGCCGAACCGCGTCATGAGACCGAGATGCATCTTGAGTACTGACAATTTATACCGGCCTTAGAGATTTAGTAGTTACTAGATGACGCTCGCTAGTCTGTTGCGCGAATATTCGTTTTTCACGCGGGAACCGTACATATTTCGAGGATAAAAAGTATGTCCTTTTCCGGGACTCAATGTATCTCCATACCGAACTTTTGCAAAGTCGGTTCAGCGTTTTGTGCGTGACAGATAGACAGACAGATGGGCCGACAGACACACTTTCAAATTTATAATAATATTAGTATGGAAGTATGGATGTTAGTTTTAATTGTGCATAAAATTTATAATGTAACTTTGGACAAAGTTGACCAAGTTTATAAACCTAGTATGAAAATGAATGGCGCTGTGTTGCCTAACTTAACGTATAATATTAATGCAAATTAAACTCTTTTGTATTGGCATAACGTTTAAAGTACAATGCAGCTATTACCTAACTGTTGAGTCATTGGAAGTATGCAGGGTTGCCTGCAGAATATATTGTATGGAGACGATGATAGAATAGTCTATGCTTCAATAATGGCTATAGACTATATCTATATCCATTATTGAATACTTTATAGTATAGAGAATTCTAGAGAGGCAAACTTTAAACTTGCAAATGATTTGAATACAGGGTGAATATTTAGAGGAGCAGAGCAAAATTGAATCTTGCTTAAGTTTAGGATAAAGCGTCCATATTGCCGTCTATATCTTATAAGTACGTTGGAAACCAGTAACCACCCAAGCTATAGGATTAAGTATGTCCTATCTTATTCTTACTAACAGTGCTCCTACAGAATATAGCAAAATAGCGGTTCTAGAGATAGAGCCTAAAGACAGTCAGACACACGGACAGACGAGGTCTTAGTAATAGGGCCCCGTTTTTACCCTTTGGGTACGGAACTCTAAAAATAATTTCCAGATTTGATTGCTAAGTTACAAAACCTATTGTGAGGAGTAATGTAGAGTTCATATTTTCAAAATTTTGTTGATTCGACTACCATATTATTAGAAATTGATTCATGAAATCTAATAATGCAAGTTTTTGTTCCAGATGAAAATCGAGCTTGCTACTCCTAATATCTTTCGGTACCAGCATTGCCAGACGTCCCGATTTTGGCAGGACTTTTAAATCAAAACTATCCATAGTTTTAGAGTCCGCTTATCATGGCCTTATTAAAAATTCCTGTATACTGAGTAAGAAAATCCGTAAAGTGAATCTGAACTCTGAAGATGCTCTAAATTTGAATTGCTAAAACTTTTATTTGAAGATAAATGTGTTTGTGAAGTCTTGCAAATGCAAGAGCGGTGCGATGCCACGATTCTAGTATTTTAATCCAAAATTCATGCTGCTGCTGCTTCGATCCAGTCTTTAAAATTTCTGTTTATTTCTGTCTGTTTTTAGCCATTGTTCTTTGCTTTCCAGTTTTTTGATTCGCTATTGGTATTCTCCAAAATTCGTAATTTATGCGTTCTGATTGGTCAAAACTCCAAAAATTTGCCGCTTGGCGTTTGCGTTGCTTTGACGCGTATGAATACTGTTTTACTATTTGATAGAAAACGAATTGGATCAAACGAATCACAAAGCTATATTTATATTTATTGGATTTTAGTAAAATATTCAAACTGTTCCTAAGGGTCCGTGAGTAGGGAAAGGGCCTGACTAGGTCGAGGTATTGCCGTGTCAAAGGTCAGAGTACTAAGGCTTCAGGAAGACTGGCAAGTGCTCACAAGTTACAATGTTCTAGTCCTATGCCAATAGTATTATTACTCGTTTCTTGTTTCCTGCTAAACTTTTTTTAAATTATTTTGTTAATTCCAGATAAATGCTTAGTTTTTTCTCGGTCATCTGCAGTACTCTTTTGAGAGATTTTTTCTTTTGTAGCTTGTAATTTATTTAGTTTTTTTGAAACAGTGCTTTTTTAAATTAAATTTTAATGATATTTTTGTTATATTGATAAGAATAATGACATGATCAGTATTAGAAAGTATAAGATTCAATGTTTGTCTGGGAAATAGCATCTTCAAGATCTAGTAGTTTGGTCTTCACGAACCCTTAAGACTACCCGATTCTGCTATTTAAGTCCAAAATTGAAACAGCTTCGATCCTCATCCGATCCAGTTCGTTTTCTAACAAAAAGCAAAATACCTGCCGAGGAGATACAGTAGAGTGGCGAGACAGTGCTCTCGGCCAATTTATAAGGCCTGATTACACCTACCGATGTAGAGTGGCGAGACAATGCTTTCGGCCAATCAAATTGATCAAAAGCACTGTCTCACTCTACTCGGTTGGTTGTAAAAAGGCCCCACGTCTTTCACTTTCCGCTAACTTAAACAAGAAGAGAAATTGGATATCTCCTACTCCTCCTACCTTTCTTCTGATTAATTTCATTGCGGGTCCCAAGACAGATTTAGATTGTCCCTCGGGCACCCTTGAGATCATATCAAACGGTTTTCGTGGTTGGTTACCACTGTTGATCCTGGCGACACAGGAGTTGCAGTGGTGGGAATGTGTGGTGGGCCATTTGCCAAAAAAAATAACTAAGGAAGGTAAGTTAGGCTTATGTAGCTCAGCAAACAGTTAATGTTAGTTGTTATCAGGCGGTTTCGACTGTCTCCACTACCTCCACTAGCGAATAGAGCATTCCTTCACGCTACTCAAACCACGATAACTACTATCTCAAAATCATTAGCAATCTGATCTTACATACCATTAACCTTTAATTCGATTGCAGTAAGGTTGAATTTCGCTCGCACAGTTGCTCGAAGAAATGCACCGCACTCGAAAAGATACTCATTGCAAGAACTCTTAAGATTAATTTTTGATTGCACTGTCCCACTGTTGGTCATTTACAAGCGACTTAAGAACCAGTTCTCGCTTAACTCGAGTATGATTAAAGCTTTATGCTCCACAAAATAAGGACGGTATTGGCTTGGGAGTTGAGCGCTTTATTTATAAAACGAAACATTCCAGCACTCCTAGAACGGTATAAAATAGAAAAAGAAAAATTTTATATCTGCCAGGTATCTTTGAGCCAACTCCTCAATATTATGATCGTCGTGCTATAGCGTATGCAATATGGGCAAAATTATGTATAACTTTAACTTAGATCCATATGCATATTAATATTATAAATGTGAAAGTGTGTCTGTCTGTTACCTCTTCACGCTCAAACCGCTTAAATAATTTTGCTAAAATTTAGTATGGAGATGCCTTTGAGTCCTAGGAAAGGACATGTTACCTTATAATATGTATATCTATATGATTTTACTCACAAAATTGTAAGAACTATAAAATATTATAGTACGAGTAATTTTCACTAGAACGATTTTCTTATCAGTGGTACTAACAAATTTTTATATAACCACAACGATGTGTATTACTCATTTTTTAGTTCTAGGTAAACATATTTCATATTACCTATCTAAAATACTAATGATAGTAAAAGTAAGGCCTTTCTAAATAAACAAACTAAACATAAGGGTCCAAAATTGAACCCTGCAGTACACTACACCTGACTTATCGTTATCCTAATAAACTTTACTGCCGCACTCATTGACGAATATTAATTACTTAACTGTAATTAAATGAAGATTTGACATAAGTCTTATAGTATATAGTATTAAGGTTGTAGGCGGTGGTAGGCAACATGTAGTCTGACATTCTGAAAGCATTTGATTGTTTATTCAGAAGTAAAATATTTTTTATTTATTTATATTATATAATATGTCAAACTCTTAATTAAATTGAAGTTTAATTATCATTAAATGTATCTGAGTGCCGCAGTTAGTCCTAATGTAGCGTATCCCTACCCTAATAAAATAATAATTTCAAGGTAAATCATGACATTTATAATAATTCCAACCGCAAAAATTCATCACCAAAATACCATTAGAGCACAATAAGTGGAATTACGCGCGAGATTCGTCATGATGATTGATTGTGGCCTCCCCACGGACATTTGTCTGCACCGAAACACTGACTTGTATATTGTATGCAATAAAATATATTCTGCTCATATTTTAGTAATCAAAAGTATACAATTTGGTATAAAAGTAGGAAAATCTGGATTGAGCATATACTTAAATTATATTGTTTATTAAATTTTGATCATACGTTTAGAGGCCTTACTTCCAGTTATTTTTTTACGTAACTTTTTTTTTCTGTATATTCATGTTACTGCAGGGTTTTCATCTTTGGTCTTAGAGGGGCCTTATATAGTTTTGGAACATGTTTCTTATGGTTGCAAAACTAAAGAATAACAGCTAAACCCCTTGACAAAGTTCGAGCTTCATAAACTCATTTATTGGATTTACTGCTCGCTTAAGTCAAATCATAGGCTCTATAAAACAGGAGTCAATATCAAAGAGTCCAGAAAAACTACCAGGAACTCATAGCATATAATCGGAGGAATGTCATAGGGACAAGTGTTATAAAACGATGATGACCCATGTGCTCCTCGTCCAACTTAACAATAGTACAGTTACGTGGCGAATCGGCCGATAACCCGCCGTTACATGACGTATGGCATGTATGTTGCCTTGGTCAATTTCCACAACATCACGCATCAAAATAAGTTATGAAGACTCTTTTTGCAGGAGATGCAGTAGTAAATTCTGATGATTCTTTTCAGAAGTGATGCAGTGCTCAACTTAAAATTTTTGTGTCTCAGTAGAGGCGGTGGTAAATAGAAGTTTAAGATTCTTTTCGCAGAAGATGCAGTGGTAAATATGGAAGTTTATAACGTAAGGAATCCTACATTGCAACTCCAGTAGCCCTAGCACGGCGACCAATGGAAATGCGAAAGTATAGACAAACTGTGGAGATAAACTTAAGGTGCCGTTCCGATCCTTTTCGTTACGAAAAATTCAATTTAAATGCCACTTTATGACAGACTATAGTCACGAACTGTGGATATAAACTTAAGGTGCCGTTCCGATCTTTTTTCGTTCCGAAAAATTCAATTAAAATGCTACTTTATGGCATATAGTACATATGTCATAAAGTACTGTAGTCTGTCATAAAGTGGCATTTTAATTGAATTTTTGTCGGTCGCGATTAGTCGCGGTAAAGATCGGAATGGCACCTTAAGTTTATGTCCACAGTTTGTCTATAGTTTCGCATTTCTACTGCCGTGCTAGCATACGCCAACGAGAAAATTTTGTCTACACGTTTTCTCGATGTTAACTGGTTTATCTCTCTATTGACCCTAACATGACATACATTTTTTCTCGTACGTCGTCAAAATTAGAGATAATTTTGTTTTTTTATATGTGCTATTTTTGTCTATATACTAACGAACTATATACGAACGAGAAATTTATCTCTCGAGTCTCGACGTACGCATGTTAGCGAAAAAGAGATATATATCGATATCGACAATATCACTACGCTCGAGAGTGAAATATCCACGAGATATCTCGTTGGCGTATGCTAGGGGGGCAGGTCGCCGTGCTAGGGCTACAGGAAAAATAACCTTTTCCATATTTACCACTCCATCTTAATAGGAATTTGTGGTGGGCCAATAGCCTACTACGTTTGCCTAAGAGTGGAGACCACGCTTAGGCAAACGTAGTATAGACGTCCTACAGCACGGTGGACCGACGATTTGAAGAAAGTGGCTGGCAGCGGATGGATGAGGGCTGCCCAAGATCGGGATGGTTGGCGCTTATTAGGGGAGGCCTACGCTCAGCAGTGGACGGCAATCGGCTGATAGTGATGATGATGATGATGATGAATAGCCTTAAAAATGTTGTTTACCATGTGAGAAGGTCGAAGGAGATAGGTTTTCGAGGGTTCATCTAGGTAGGGTGTGTCTTCGAGTCTTTAAGGGGCTTGGAACTTGAAGCATACAATTTTGAGCAACCATAGACCGCGTTACTTAAGCAAAATTTCCTAAGGCAAAGAGTCACCAACAAAGTTTAAACAAATAATATGCCATCATAAAGAAAATGAGAGAAAGACGAAAATTATCTAGCTATAAAATAAACGCGTTCATTGTTTCTTCGGAAAAATTTCATGCAAACTCATTTCCATCCACTTTAGTCAAAGGTACAAAGAAGTTGATAGTTATCAAAGATCCATGAAAACTTGCTATATAGATAAAGCAACAATGTTGTGTTAAGTTCAACATCAAAAGACGCATGCAGTATTGCAAATCTAATCTACTATAACGGTATGCAAGTACGGGGTGCTCAATCAAAATGTAATAAAAATGTCTATACAATAAATATGCCCTGTTGTATGTAACTCTGTAACTACTTGATCGATGCTATGGTTAAGGGCCTTCCCCTACGGAGATTCCGTAATTTACCGTATTTAGAGCCTTATAAATTCATAATTTGAAAGCTACAAAGTAATAAAAATACAGCAATAATCTTCATTATATGAACATTCCTTTCCCCGTTTTAAACTTTCTATTTTTGTTTATTATACTCATGATATTAGCTTCCAAAGTAATACCAATTTATTAAAATTGAAGCATACTTTCAGCATCTCCCTAGTATTTACAAATTACGTTTATTTGAAACACACGACAATAGATAGACAATTTCATTAACTACATATTCGCCGTTTTAATTTTTTTAGATAAATTTTGAACTAAGATAAGTAATAAAAAAATAGGATTTTTGTGCGATCTCGGCAACGCGTCAAATATATGGTCAAGGTCGTTTGCTCGGGGGATGGCCTTAATGCCACATCCTTCATCATTGGGGAACCGGTTAAAAAAAATTAAGGGTGCAGATGAATGTGAATTCGAATAAAAACTTAGCTTATGTGCTGTTTTTGAAGTTTTTTAAAAGAGTTGATTGGTTAAAGTCTTCGTGATAGCCAATCGAAAGCAAATAGATAACATCAGTTATAGAATCTCGGAAACTAGGCGTTAGAAATACATAAATTGACTTGAAATAGGAATATTAAAGCTTCAATAGGCATCACTGAAAACATATTATAAAATCGATGTTCTATCGATTTTGACGCTATTTCATCCAATAATATTGCTATTTCCTTAATATCGACTTAACGAAACAGTACCACGTCATTTTATTATTGACTGCAGGCTAGAACTCATGAATTGATGATTCCATATCGATTTGTAGACATAGTAACATATGATATCTTCACCTTAAACCTGTGCATATATTATATAAGCTGGTCTTGCCAGCAACTATGTGTACGCAAAAGAGATAAAAATCCCGCTGGAAGTGTACATTTTACACCCCTTAGTCTTTCTCGGTAGTGTGTAGATAATATCTCTGTGCCGATTTGTGTCAAAATCGTTCAATTAATTTAAATCTTATTCGATGCAAGCCAACAAATCTTCCCTCTCATAACATTAGTATTGATATTTTCCAGGGTTTTTCCTTTTAGAAATTTAACCACCTCATAATATTATTTCATTTACACATCTACCCCGGCGCGTCCGGAAACTTTATTAGCGAATTGTCAAGGTTTTGAGACCTTTCAGAACCAGTATTTCCGGTATCAAGTACTGGGTTTTCAAGATACCAATAATACCAGACTTGTTAAAGCTACTGTATTTTTAACCGTCTTCTTAAAAGTTAAAAGGAAGGAGGTTTCCGTTCTCTGAAATATAGCCTTTAATAAGTTACTTTATTACGCTGAACCAATTTCTATAAACTCTGATTTGGAGATACTTTTAAGTTTTAACACAGAATATATAATAGTACCTTACGGTAGTTTTAATCCCGGAAAAGGAATTAGGGTACTTTCTACCTCGGAAAATGTGCGGTTTCCGCGCGATTTGTAGATGACTGATGTTCAATAAATATAATCTGTCCCACAGCTGTCTTTGTGATGAGTATGTTTAAATGAGTATGTATATTGCTTTAAAGTAATAAGGCCGCCTTTGTGTGCAGTTCAATTAATTATATTATATTTGTATTTGTAATGTTATCAATATGTGCACAATAAAGTATATTTGTTTGTTTGTTTGTATGTAGTTCTCAAACTGACTAAACAATTTTTATTTTAAATTCTATTTTTTAAGCTGCAACGAGTTGTGTCTAGCCTATTTTGCAAACCAAATCGCAGTACCTAGGTTATCTAAGATCTGCGTCAATACAACACGTGCTATGACTCACACGCTGTTGCGCGCTACAATCTTAAGTAGAAATTAAATATCAAACTGCATTTTAAGTCGCCAATGCAAACCTTCAAGAAGAGAGCGTCGCGTCCCTCTTATAAGGCAGGCAACGCACCTGCAGCTCTTCCAATGTTGCGAGTGTCCATGAGCGACGCGACGGTAGTTGCTTTCCATCAGGTGACCATAAAACCTTCGCTCTAACTAAAAAGTGCTCGGCATTCGGCAATCATTGTTTTACATGCACATTTTACATCTATCATTTACTATGGACAATTAAAATTTTTAAGCACTGTTGACAGAATAATTGTTCTTGATTGTGCTGTACGATACCTATATTTCTAATATATATTTTAACTTATATTTTATACTTTCAATGTTGTAGAACAATATGAATGAACGTCTTAGTTAGGGGCTCTGGAGTTCGGTTTCAGCCAAAAATCGACCTTCAGACTTCAGTCGGACACTACGTTGAATCCACCGTTAAAACTTAGCAATGAATTAGACGTATCGTTTTTTGTTCGACCTCCGTTTTCGGAAGCTTCGTCTGCTAAACCAAGGCTGTCGGGTTTTTGCGCTGTACAGAGCATACGTTATTTTACCTTTGATAGGATTTTAATGCTATAAACATAAGGTTTATAATAAAATATTCGAGGCACAGTCATTACATTTTACAATTGTTTGAAGTTCACATGCAAATATTTCCTCGTACATGTTACAGATGATGTTAATGTTTAAATTGTATCTTGGACTACACTGTTTGACCTTACTTGTCGATTGGTAGGTAAATAGGTAATTTCTTTAAGCTCCAAGCCCCATACGGGCACCGGTGGTCGCGACAACAATAGAATACAATAGCATTTCCAAGAATCCGCGATCGAAGGGTTAACTTCAAAGTACTAGGGTATCGAATAATTCACCATAATTAGGGCGAGCTAAGCGAGCCCTTGTATATCCCACAACCTGAGCACTTTACGGAAAAACTATCACACCTATTGTTAAATGTGCTTTAACATTGTAATTTTTATTTATATATCAGGTCAGGTCAGGTCAGTCAAGGTTTGGTTACTATTAAAATATAAAAAAAAATTGCCTTAAAGATTTTTACCACGCAGAAAAACTACACGAGCCCTCACAAAGCTATAGGATAAAATGTAATAATTAAAAAAAATAAGAATAAAATACAATAATTAAATATAGTTTGAACATTAAAATAAAGGGAACATTACACATAATTAACATAAGGGAACCGGTGGTAGGCACCACGTAGGACATTCTGAAAACATTTATTTTAAATTTATTTAGAAATAAAACAATTTTGATGTTGATTAAAATTTGACTTTCAAGTGTTCATTTTTGACTCCCGACCTCGATCGCGTTGAAATCTTTTTCTCTACATAAAGAAAGTACACATTTTGGACTGCCTGTTTTGTCTTAGTCCATAAGGAATTATTTTTGAATCCTATTCTATATTTATATTTCTAATTTCTTTAATTAAAAGTTGAATTATCAACAAGTAAACATTGTTATTATCATAGCTAATGTAAATATTGTTAATAAGGTTGAGTATTATACTCGTTTAACTTTCACTAAAATAGTGTTTGAAGAAAAAGTGAAAATAATTCACACTTCTCTGTGGCTCACTATTTAATCAATTGATCAAACAAATTTGAAACGTGACTACAAAGTTTGTCAGAAATTTTAAACGCTATTGAAGTTAAAGTGCGCTTATAATATAGATAGAGATGTCATTTAATGACTTTTAACTATTATGTTGATGAAAGACGAAACTGATTGAAAACAGGCCAAATTCTTACAGCTAAATCTTGAAATTTTTCACACTTTTTCTTTTTTCAAAATTCCACCATGAGGTGTTTATAGGTGATCAAACTCTACATAATACCTCAACAGTCTACACACGGCTAAAGTGGTGGGCAAAAGTTATGTAATAATTCATTAATCAAATTGAGCAGGAACTAAGGAACACCTTAATCTACATGAATAAAAATGAATTTTCAGTCAAGTCTGGGTCATCTGATTAACTGATAAAAAAGAGATATTATATAGAGATAGATAAATAAAAAGAAATAGCTATATTATATTTAATTTTTTTGAAAGTACTGATTTTGTAAATATCTCGGAGTTGGTTTATATGTGGTACTTAGTCGCACATTTACTGTGAGAACATAACTCTAATTTGCATGTAAGTAACATGATCGTTAAGATGTTATTAATTTTTTATGAGCTACCTAAGTACTAAGTATCCTGTTATTTTTCATTTTTTTATATTTTAATGTTTTTAAATTAAGTAAGTGAAACGACGTGACAAAAGTTAGCAGTGTTTTGTAAGTGTTTTAGTGAAAGACGTATAATTGGACATAATATTATGACATAATATTATGTATTATCATGCCGAATGTCGAATGAAAAGCGTGACCAAATGTCCCACTTCGCAATTGTTTATGGTCATATTGATACTTGAAGAATGACGTTTTATGCCTTATTTTATAATATTACAAAAACGTTTTCTTAAATCGAGGATTTTGAAACCTTTAGTTACAGATGCAACTTTTCAAATTGTTTAAATACCTTTTTTTTTATAAATGGGGGCAAACTCGTCACCTGGTGGAAAGCAACTACCGTCGCCCATGGACACTCGCAGCTTTAGAAGAGCTGCAGATGCGTTGCCGGCCTTTTAAGAGGAAATACGCTCTCTTCTTGAAGGTTTGCAGGTCGTAATTGGTCCGGAAATACTACTGGTGACAGTTCATTCCAGATTTTTACAGTGCGCGGCAGAAAGTTACTTGAAAAACGCACGGTGGAAGACTGCCACTCATCAAGGTGATAAGGATGGTATATTTTTCGCGTGGAACGATGGCGAAAAGTTATAGGAAGTATGATTCTGAACAATTTCTCAGAGCACTCCCCGTGATACAACTGATAGAGAATGCAGAGTGAAGCCACATCTCGGCGTCGTCGCGCGACCTTTGATTTGTTAGTTTTTATTGGTGAACAATATAATAATTATCTCTGTTCAGTTCCAATCACAAATTCAAAAACTAAACATAAATAAGTCATTTTTCAAATTCTTTGCATTTTTGACTTACGGCCGCACTCAGAGATATTTAATGACCATTAAACTTCAATTTAATGAAGAGTTTGACAGGTAATGAATGGTCAAAATCTTCATTTATTTACAGTGTTATTGATATTCGTCTCCGAGTGCGGAATTAAGAGACTATTTAGATCACAGATCTAACTCACTAGTCTCTACTCTCTATTTTTGTTGAAACTAAGGACAGAGAGAGTAACTAGAGAGTTAGAGAGAGAAAGAGTAGATTTTCGAGTACCTTCTGATTCTATACCAAAATGACTCCTACTTATACCTCTATAGTCTATGCCTAATGCCTATACAATGCAATTTTTCCAAAATGACTCCAGTAAAACTGCATAGTATGGCATAGAGGTATATAACGGGTTCAATTCCTGCCGGACCGGATATATTAAACGTTTTACTGGCTGGCCTATTGCCTAGCTGACGCCGAGCTGTTTTGCAAACAATCTCACAAACTTACTAAAGTAAATGTTTGCAAACTAAAGATTGAGTAAAGTAGTCGTGGCAGATAAAAATAAGTGCTATTTTTTATACTGGGTTGCAATGAGCAGATCTACATTACGTTCGTGGGAAAATGTACAATCACGTTACTGGCAACATATATATTTTATTGTTTTTTTTTTTCATAACATTTATTGTTTTTTCCTTCTTATGGTCAATGTTACTGGCCAGTAAAGTAACACATAGGTGGTATTATTTTTCCGAGAATTTTAAATTTGGAACAAAGGTTATGCTCGATGTCTTTGACCGTGCATTCCATTCATAAAAAATCGCACTCACATATCCAAATACGGCCTCCGGGCGAAAGGTTACTGACCCCAACCACTGCACAAATCCACTGCACCAACCACTATCACTATAAACACCACTAAAACCACTAAACTTTTAGTATTCGTGAAATAATTGGAGACGAAAACCCCACCGGTAGTGTTGCGCGGATCGCGATGACTCGTCAAACAATTTTCCTTCTCTTTCGCTTAGTTTTATTCGGTGTTGCCATGGTGATTGAATAATTTTCCAACATATTTAAAGATTAGAACTGTTAGAAGTCAGTAATTATGTAGTATTTTATTGGTTTATTGGGGTCGATTAACCAAAACCAAAGGCTACGAATTTCAGTATTAGGTACTCGCTTAATTAGGTTTTGATAGCTACTACGTTGATAAAGTACCTTATTATTTCCTTGTCCGGTTAAAGTATATTACATATAATTTAAACGAACTACTTTAGTCTTTAGCTTTAGAAAATAAGTAATTTCTTTTTACTTTCATTTTAATGTGTTTTATGATTATCTTGCAGATTCCAGACATTTTAAATTCCTTTAAAAAAGGTCCAGTGCTTTCTCAAATGGCGTTTCTCAATCCATCTACCTCTATTTATTTCATTTTGATATGCCACCAATATAAAGATTACATAATATTTACCACACAGTAAAGAAAATGCACAAATTGCACATTGATTTGGTTGGTTTTGAAATTAAACATAAAAATTTACAACGAAATTAATGGAAAGAAAATAAGTTAAAAAATAAAATAATTTAACAATAAACAAAAAAATGCTAAAAACATGGAAAGCACCTAAAACATAGCAACCCTAGCGAATAACCTCAAAGGCTGTGTCCAGTGGATACGTAGATAGCGCGCTCACAACCGCGAATGTGGCTACGTTCTGTACGCTCCTTACTTTGACAAGGTTCCATCTGTTGTACAATAGTATAGCGGATAGATCCATATCATATTAAACAACTTAGCCGGTTTTGTATGCATGTTCGGTTTGAGTAACTCACTGAAACCGATTTTCCGCTAGTTCGTAAATGCCGCTCGAATTTGAATCTTATTATTAATGGAATAGGGAAGTCGGATATTGTGGGAATGAAAATTTTTATGTTGCAGTATGAAACAACTCGCGCTTACCTCATAATTATATTATAGAAGGATCACACGATGCAGTTTACAGTAAGGATACTATAGTATGCGCAAATTACACGTATCAATACACAGACTAAAACCTTTAATCTCTATTTTTATCAATTTAACAGTTATTTCTTACGTGATGTAGTCAGAAACTTTCAGATCCAGATTTAAATTCTATAGAATTAGAATTATAAATTTACCTATTAAAAAAAACAATTTGTACTTGCATCGAATTGGCTCTACAATACAGATAGTATAATGAATAGAGCTACGGAGACTTACGCGTGCTGACCACGCGTTTTAAAAGTTCTAAGGATTTTTGCGACATCCTTAGAGCGCTTGCAGACGAACGGCACTTGTCGACGGCAGTCGATGGCAGCCGTCGACAGTTGACGGCTGCAGTCGACGCGTGCCGTTGGTCTGTAAGAAGCCTTAATGTCCAAAATAAAAAAGTACTTACAATATTTGGGTTCTCCTCTCCTCTTCACTCGCAGCTTGATCACACACGACGAGATACACTGCAACACACAGACAGACAAATTCATTAATATAGGCATGTACATTCATACAGACATACAATAATGCAATTGGAATACAATCACTGACGCCAGTAGAAACCCGCTATATCAAAGAAGTTGGAAGCTCAAAATTTTTCTAATCTACCAGAATCTGATGGCAAAAAGTGAGAAAATAAATTGACTCTAGCGATACCGGGGTAATTGGAATAAAACATTTTGATCCTTTATTTTTCTTACAGCGGCTGATTCTGTGTGTGATACATGCAAATATAAAAATTTATCCAATGATCAAGGATATTTTTTGAAAATCTGCTGTCAAAAATTGCCATCAGATTCTGGTAGACCTATATATTTTATGTAAAGCATATAATATTGTGACAAAAAAAAAACAATTGTCAACATCAATTGTCAAAGGTTAATAACTAAGTACAATATTGACCCCGCTTTTGCTTGAAAATAATTTCAAAAATGTCCCAATGTAGAGTCGCTTGCAATAATTGTTATTGTGTTCCTCGAAAAGGGTCGTTGTGTGACGGCCAGCTAAATTGAACACGATATTGCTTATGTTGTTAACTGTCCATATTAAAAAGTTAATTTTCCTGTTACACTGGTGTTAGCAAATTGTATTTTAACAACAGTTTAAAAGAGTTTCATAATCTTGTGCAATAGTGTTTAACCCTGACAAAAAAGAGAGATGTGCAATAAGTTTTAACCCCAACGAAAAAAAGTGTTATAAATTTGACATGTCCGACTGTCCATCCGTGGCATCGTCGTAACATCCAAACAAGTGGATTGATTTTGATCTAGTTTTTTATTTTTTGTTTGAAAGCTGATAAACTAATGATAATAAAATATTATGTTTAGATTAACAATATTAAGAGCGCGCTGTGAAAACGCTAGCCCCGCCTACACACAACGCTATCCTCCAATCGCGTCTTGATACATTAATTCCATGAATCGTGCTCCCGGGGAATGTACTTTAGGCTGCAGCTAATAGTGAACAATATCGCGTAACAACGGTTCCCGCATTATAGCACGAAAGTGAAGGTCGTAAGTCCCAAAACTGTTTTTTGATGATTACTTAAAAACTAAATACAATACAAATATTTCCTTTAGCTATTATTTTATAAAGTGTGTGATTGTAGTATTGCAAGTTATTTAATGATAGTAACTCAATAAGTGTAACAGATATTTGTTGAAATGCCCAAAAAGATTAATAATTTCGAAAAATAAAACTATCGAGTCAAAATAAGTGAATCGTGTTTTCCGTTAGCTAAATATCAGATAAATATACAATGATTAAAATATATATCTCAATTTCATTTGAGTCAATCGTCTTCCGGGATCGTAATATTTATTAGAAAACACAGCAAAATTACACAGCCCACTCTTAATAAGCATTAAAAATAATAATAATAATTCCCAAACCGGTTTCGGTGACGGTGGCCGGTTTCATTGAAACCAGGCCAGTTACGCAGGAGTAATTTTATAGTGGCCAAGTGTGTGCGCAGTACACAAGAGCACTCTCTATTCCTTTACTCTCATAACCCAGTGGGACGGACGACCGACACGACTGGCTAGAGATCAGGCGCAGGAGTCCGCAGGACCAACTTTTTACATGCCCATTCGACGCATGGATCATATTACTTGCCAGACAATCAGGTGATCAGCCTGCATTGTCCTAACCAAACTTGGAAATAATATGTTACCAACGCGGGAATGGAACCCACGACCGAGACAAAAGCCACACTCTAAACCACTGGACCACGGAGGCGTTTTTAATAAGCATTATCAGCCCGCTCAGTGCTGAAAAATTTGTGCTCATCTGTTTTATGAAATGTTGTAAGCGACTTCAAATGATCGGTTAAATATTTTGCTTTTGGATTAGAGTTGGCTTGAGACACTTATTAGAGTTTTGTATCGGGTCTATTTTTAATATTTTATTATTTTAATTTTATTATCAAATGTCACAAGTATCCATTACACAGTATTTGCATACTGCGTCGATAATAACTACATGCAGTACATTATTATGCCAATTGGTTGCCATCAATTCATTGAACATTTTAATACGTGGAATGTAGGTCACTCAGGGCTGTTGGCTGAATCTTTTTCCTTTTACAAACATGGCAAGAATAATAAAAATGTGTTGAAATTTCCAAGGGCCCTGGTTTATTATATACCTACGTCCTACACCCAGTGTTTTAAATGTAACTTTATTTGTTAAAGTTATAATAGCTGTAAGCTGACCCGGCAAATGTTGTTTTGTCATAAACTATGTGGGAATATTCTGAAGAGCCTTCCTTCGAGGCACTACCGACTGAGTTAGGAGTTGCAATAAAATCTCTTTTCAGACAAACTTCGATAGCGTGATGCAGGACTGTGCTTCGTTTGGTGAACTACAATTTTATGTCAAGAATAAAAAATTATTCTCACACAATCGGTCCAGTCATTTCGTAGGAGTTCGGTAACAAACACCGCGTCACGAGATTTATACAGGGTGAAACAAAACTAAGTGATAATAATACTTAGGGTGTGTATGGGTCCCTTGTATAGAGTTCACTATGAAAGTAGCAGCGCTGAAAGCGCTTTTTTTTGGACATTTGTATGGGCAAACGCCCCAGCGTCAATGAATTTTCCCATACAAAAGTTTAAAAAAAGTTACTTTTTCAGCGCTGCTACTTCCACAGCGAATTCTATACAGGGTGCAATTAAACCTTCCTGCCATATTTTTTTCAGGGCTTAGGTATCATTAGGAGAGTCCATTTAACCAAAAAAATTGGGTGTTATTTTTTTTTCAATGCCATATTTTATCCCATTTAAAATCGTTGCAGAACGGTCACTCGCGGCGCGGGGGAATGAGAGGGGGTGACGCTGGGATCAGGCGCGCGCGCGGGAGCACGTCACGCGCGGCCGACGCATCGTGTCCATTAATTGTAGTGTTTTTTAGGATAACTTTCGGAAGCTATTTCTCAATAATTTAGTACTGAGTGACTAGAAAAGAAAAAATATGTGTATTTTTATTTTTAACAAGGATCAATATATCAAAATTTGGCAGGAAGGTTTAATTGCACCCTGTATAGGGGACCCATACACATCCTACAGTATTATCACTTATTTTTGTACACCCTGTATAGAGGTATTAATTTTAGAACTATAATTAGTCGTCCATACTAATATTATAAATGCAAGAGTGTTTCTGGCAGTCTGTCTGTTACCTCTGTACGCCTAAACCGTTGAACTTTTACTGGGTATGGAGATAATTTGAGTCCCCGGAAAGGACACTTCTTATGCCGAAAAAATGTAATGTTCTCACTCGATAAACGTTGTCGCAACAAAGTTGTGGGCGTCATCTTGTTCAAATATAACAATCCTTCTGGCGTAGTTAGGTAAAAAACGTAGCTAAGCTCAAACCTATGCAAATTTCTCGTTTGGCTTGCCCTCACGGCTCACTTGGCATCTTGCCAGTGCTGCCAGTACTGTGAGCCATATCTCCACTAATTGCTGGAATAAAACTGTATGAGCCGGGCTATTTCCCGTATGGTAAATTAAACTTAAAATTAAACACTGAAAAAACTGTTATGGTTTTTTAAATTAGCTACCCATTTTGAGTTTTAACTACTGTCGAGGAATTCGATATAATAATGTGAATTGCAAAACGTTGTTTAAAAACTGGTCAGTTAGTTATTAAAGAGAATTTATATGCAAAAAAAATAAAACATTCTTTTATTTTGAATCAGCCTACAGAGCGTTGAAAAGAACTTCATAATTTTACTGCCGATAAAAAAATAGATCAAGTCCTAAGACGGCCATTCTCCGGAGAGCAAAATTTACGTGTCCCGGGTTTGTATACTCTGTAATATTATCTTATTCAAGTATGCAATATTTTTAAACGGTAGATATCATCAGTATCTAGCTACAAACTTAAACACAGGCTTCTAATTTAAGTAATTCAGACTAAATTAATTGAAGTCGTGTTCAAAAACCGTGTTTTTCTAATTACCGTAACGTGTCCCCACGCCATCTTAATCTCTAAACTTGCTTGTAATTTTTATAACGTACATATTTACTTTAATCTATTCATCGTTTTAAACGCTTATAAACATTGGTTATCGCATTGCAAAATATCGACTCGATAGGCCCAGCCTATAAATAGTTATCATGAAATAATCGCTTGTCCGATCAAAAGTTTTAATTACCTTAACACATGCTGTTTTCGGATGGCCACCCAAAAATAACAGGATTTAGCACATTATAAGTGCACGGGTCGCTTCTCCTTAGTGTGTGCCACGGCCCATCAGCGGTCCCACGTCGTTAATGTTAGTGTGCTGCCGATAAAGCACGTGAGTATCTAATTACCGTAGATTTGGTTACAATTTTTTCTAATTACCGTAATCTTTATTTTTAAATTATATTTAAATTAGATTTTTATTATGTATATTATGTTTATATTACATGATTTGGCCTACGTACGTTGCCATAAGCTAGTTTTTGCAAACTGTGTCGTTGTACCGTTACGTAAAACATTACATTTGTCTAATTACCGTACCCATAAAATTTTTAAATCTTATTATCTAAAAAACTTTAATTAACTGTTACATGCCTCATTTATTGTTGTGTTCGTATCTTTAATTTCTTTAATATTTCAATGTGTTCAAGTGAAATCAACGAAGAAGAAAAAAGGTTACGGTAATTAGGCAAATAATGCCAAACCGGAGAATGGCCGAAGACTAGTTTTACAAGTTGTAAAGGTTTAAAACGGGTAGTATTTAATCGAGTGACTGTAAATTACAGTTTTAAGTGTCAAAATTAATTAATTTGGGTTATAGAATTACTATTTGAGCGACTGACTGTGAGTCGAGAAATTAACAGAACAGCAACTTACAAATTATTTATTTGAGTTACTTAAAATACAAAATGAGCAGCTTCATAATATTTGAGCGACCTAATATCTGTTTGAGTGTCAACGTTACGTCCTGCATTTTTTTCAATATTTGGCAAATGTATTTTTTATACTGAGCGGCATTTTATCATAAATGAAGTGTTTCGAATACTAAAACCACTTTGAAAAATACACTAATGAGCAGAGAATAATGAGCTCACATTAAAACAAAAAAAAAATGAATATGAAATAACTATTTGATGAAGCACAGGGATCCCTAGAACAGTTTTTTTTTTTTGATTACTATCAAGCAAATTTTTTGTGAGTAGCTTCATTTGGATAAGAGGAACAACAATTTTATCTGTGAAAAATTTCGAAAGTGGTAGCTAACAGAGATAGAAAGGATTTCATACTTTGATTTGCTGATCCCAAAATATGTATTGTTCTCTTTGTAGGAACTTAAATTATATAACGGTAAAAGTTTAGAATCATGCCCAACAATTTAGGGGGGGGGGGGGGGGGGAGGGAGGAGAGCGGAGGGGAGTAAACCTATATATAAATATATGTATTTAAATATAAAAAATAAAAATCTATACATATAATAAAACTGTAGAAATGAAAGTTCTGTACGTTAAAGATATTCAAAAAATAATAAGCGGGGGGTGTTACTGCATCGCTATGGAAGCCAAAAATGTGGTTACTTTTTTGTCTGTCTGTCTGTCTGTCTGTATGTTTGTTCCCGCATCACACGAAAAGTACTGATCCGATTTGAATGCGGTTTTCGCAGATATATTTGTCTTCTTCCAACTTAACATCTGGTGTATACATTTTTTTCCCCCCACCCCACTAAGGGGACAAAAGAGGGGGTCAGATTTTGTATCAAACTTTTTTCTTTAACACGTTAACTACTGATCCGATTTGCATACGGTTTTCGCAGATAAATTTGTCTTCTTCCAACGTAACACCTGGTGCATAAAAATATTCCCCCCCACCCCTCTAAGGGGACCAAAGAGGGGGTCAGATTTTGTATCAAACTTTTTTCTTTAATGGACTTACTTCATGTTATTTACTGTGTTTTCCAGCTTAACAAGGTATTAATTAATAGTAAATATCATAACGAAATTATTCTAACCTAAACAAAACATCCACTATTTGAGTGTAATTTAATTACTAGGCTTCGCCCCCCCAGCCCCCCTACTTAGTGGCTGCGCCCTCTTCCTCCCTGAAAATGATGGTTATAATAAAACAGTGATTAATATGGGGGGAGGGGGGGTTTTGGCTCAGGACAATACTTGGGGGGCTGCGCCCCCCCGAACCTCCCCACCCTCCTGAAAAAGTAGCTTTTATCAAAATGGTGCTGCGTCGTTAATGTTGAGTTTTATAGGTCTACCAGAATCTGACGGCAATTTTTGACAGCAGATTTTCAAAAAATATCCTTGATTATTGGATAAACTTTTATATTTGCATGTTTAACACACAGAATCATCCGCTATAAGAAAAAAAAGGATCAAAATGTTTTATTCCAGTCACCCCGGTATTGCTACAGTCAATTTATTTTCTCACTTTTTGCCATCAGATTCTGGTAGACCTATAATCCTCCTCTTTAGGAACAAACTAAGTTAATAATTAAAAGTGCAATTATTCTAACCTAAACTAAACATACACTTTTTGAGTGTAATTTAATTACTATGAGGGGGACTTCGCCTTCCGAGCCCCCCTACTTACTGCGCCTCCTTCCTCCCGCACCTGGAAATGTTGCTTATAACAAAACGGTGTCGCGGCGTTAGTGTTGCGTTGTAATTCTCCTTTTTAGGAACAAACTAAGGTATTAATTATTAAAAGTAAATATCATACGAAATTATTTTAACCTAAACATACAGATTTCGAGTGTCGTTTGATTATTATGCGGGGGGCTTTGCCCCTGGACACTACTTGGGGGGGCTGATATTATAAATGCGAAAGTGTGTTTGTTTGTTTGTCCTTCCTTCACGGCCTAACGAAGCAACAAATCGACTTGATTTTTGGCATATACTTACTTGAAAGGATGTAGAATAACATAGTCTACTTTTGGTCTTGGAAAAACATCATGTTTCCAAAGGAGGTTTACAAGAATATTCGTATTTTACGCGATTTTTGAATTCCACGCGAGCGAAGCCGCGGGCAAAAGCTAGTCATTAATAAATTATTACATTACACAAATTATAATTCTTAACGGAACGTTAAAGAAATGGGTAAAAATTTTAATGGCGACCTATACCAAAAAAAAAAAAACAACTGGCTTCAATTATTATGAGTCGACGGACGTTACTTCTGGGTGGTTCACAAAAAAATAACCACGATGGCTAAAGCTTAGCTTTGGCTTAGCCATCTAACCTAACCAAAAAAAAGTCGTATTGGGCCAACAACACGGAGTTCCGGAGTTAGACTTTAGGCCGCGTTTCCACTGACGCGAATCCATATTTTAGGACCATCAAATCAAAGTATGAAATCCTTTCTATCTCTGTTATTCACTTTCGAGATTTTCATTAAAAACACGTAACAAAATATAAAATATAAACCCTCAAATAGAATATCAGTAACCAATAATCATTAATAAAGCAGCTCACAAAAGTTTGCTCAAAGTGACCTTTTTAGTAGTTCGTAATGTATAACCTCACTAAGAAAAATTGAATCTATCTTTAATATTGAAGTTGCCCGCTATGTATTTCCAGTCGCTCACTTAGTAATACAGTCGCTCGGATAGAATTTTAATATCTGAAATAGATTAATCACGATCCACTTTTTGTAAGCTCGTTCTGGATTTTATTATAAATCAATATTAGTCGTTAGTTTAGTTTATTTTTCGTTTACTCAAATTTATACCGCTCATGTTATTAAAACAGTATGTTCATCATCAGTCGCAAAGTAATTTTTTATCTATTATTTCCCGTTTAAAACAACAGCCAATCAACATCACTATTACAGAGATAAGCATTTAACACAAAACATCTTGAAGCAGGAGATGGTTGGTATCACGAAAGGTGGTACTGAGATTCCCCCAGTTGCCCGCTGACGGTGACCCTGGGGGAGGAGGTGGTACTGACCTCGTGGATGTGCGTGATAACCTCCGTGTGCGTCATGTCCTCCAGGCGGGTCTCGTTCACGTCCATGATCTCGTCCGCCAGCTCCAGGTTCTCAAAGTTGCCCGCTGACGGTGACCCTGGGGGAGAAGGCGGTCAGTATACCCATCAGCTCTTATCTAATACTCATCTATACTAAATTCAAAGAGGTAACGTTTGTTTACATGGAATTATAGGCTCTGAAACTACTGGGCTAATTTTGACGAAAGTCATAGACACAGAGCAGACCACGGGAAAGGACATATAATATTTTGAGAAGATGTAAGATAACCGCAGAAATCGGAGTACTGTTTTTACGCGGAGCTGCACGCAACTTCTAGTACTTACCTAGTTCTAGTTGCTAAGAAGTGTGGTTTTGGTACTGTGTTTATTCAAAATGAAAATATTATATTATACCATATATGTTATCTGGAGTTTTGACTGCTGTACGGAAAGGCACTTAAGCACTTGGCTACGTTTTGTCACTAAAGATTTTCAGAACATTATTTTATATTTCTGTTAAGTTTTGTTACGTACCATAAAATAATAAAACAAGCTAAGCTGTTACGTACAGCAATTTAAAAGTTTTACAATTTTCTCAACAAAGTTGTAGTTATGTCAACAAGCTCGTGCTGCTTGCTGTGATATATGCACGAAGCAATAAAGCAGGCAGGGCTCGGAACCGGTATTTTTTAACCAGGTTAAAACGCTCTTTAACCAGGTTTTTGGGTAAGTTTTCGTTCGGAGCGAAATCGAGATGCGAGCGGTATTGCTTCTGAAATTAACCTGGTTAATTTCTCGCGGAAAGTAACTAGTGCAGTGATATCTTCTATCCCTTTCTAGTGTACCATCTAATAGCCAATAGGCCATAACTTGTTTATGTGTAGAGAATGGGTGATGGTCGTGGTGTGTGTGAGTGGGCGGGGCGAACATAACCGCGAACGGTTCTAACCGGTATTTTGAGCAGTGAGCAATTTCATTTTGCTCTTAGAACAAAACCAGGAATAATTTCGGTCCGTTCAGAGTGGTTCATCGAAATGAAAACGCCCTTTTGGAAATGTATGGCGTTTCTAACGAACAGGATCGCGAAGATTAACCAGGTTTCCGAGCCCTGAAAGCAGGTGTACCAGTTTTATAACAATTGTGCCATATTGTAAAGAAAATATATCTAAAATCGCAAATACACCAAAGGCCTAGCCAAGACGTTTTCTTTATCGCTTCTTTACAGTATCTTCAAACAAAATATATGGAATTAAAGGAAGAAAACTAGGTGTCCTATGTCCTTTCCCGGTATTCAAATTATCTCTATAGTCTATACCAAACAGCTAAATCGCTTCAGAGATTTGGGCGTAAAGTGATAACAGACAGACAGACACACTTTCGCATTTATAATATGTATACTGTATAGTATGGATGTATAAGGACAAACTATACTATCGGGTAATTCAATCTTATTATAAGTACTCTACGCTGTGGGTCCCATAACTCCCAAATTTTACTCCTCAGAAAATAAGCGAGATATGTGCGCTGTGGGAACCTTGTCTATAAAGCGACATAATATAATAATATAAATGTTAAAGTGTGTCCGTCTACCTGTATGTCTGTCTGTTATCTCTTGACGCCTAAACCGCTGAACCGATTTTGCTGTTTGGTATGGAGATACTTCGAGTCCCAGGAAAGGACCTAGGATACTTTTTACCCCGAAAAAATGTACGAGACTAGACGTTCCGCGCGGCTTCGCCCGCGTAAATTAGATATATTAAAGACAAATTAGTCCACAAAAAATTGCCTATGATCCTTCATGTGGTCTACTTCTTATCTGTGCCAAATAACAGAAAAATTACTCCAGTAGCTCGTGAGATAATCTCTTTCAAATAATTTCCCCCGTTTCTTCCACATTTTCCTCTATTTCTTCGGTCCTATTAGTCTTAGCGTGATAAAATATAGCCTATTGCCTTCCTCGATAAATGGGCTATCTAACACTGAAAGAATTTTTCAAATCGGACCAGTAGTTCCTGAGATTAGCGCGCTCAAACAAACAAACTCTTCCGCTTTATAATATTAGTATAGATATACCATTGGCCTCTCAGAAAACTGGCGTGAAATAACGCCTGCATTGTTTTACACGAAAAAAGAAAAAACACAGAAGCGTCTCTTTGTTTTTTGGATTTCATTTTTTTTATAACTGTTTTAAGAAAAAAGAAAAGACATATTTTATGTTGCTATCAAATAGCATCCTAGCACCTGCGGGCTGCGAATTTGTGAAGCTCTACATGGAGCTATACTCACTACTTTCATTGCAAAATTTTTGTATCCTCATTTCAATAATGTGTAAAAATGTCTGTATGTCTGTCTGTAACCTATTCACGCCCAAACCGCTAAACCGATTTTGCTGAAATTTGGTACGGATATACAGTTTACTGTAAAGCTAGTAAATTATGTCTTATCGCTCTGGGTTCTGGGTCTAACAGGTAGGCACTTGACTAGGTATATGACCAAAAATACTCAATTGTAATCATACTTTAATAATACTCACTACGTGTTAGAAAGGGGAGGTACAGCCTGGATATGGACAGACAGACAGACGGACAGGCTGAAATATCTTTGTGATTGGGTCCCGTTTTTACCCTTTGGGTAAGGAACCATAAAAGGAGAAAACTATCCATCTTTGTTATTTTACTATGCTGACGCGGACGAAGTCGCGGGCAACAGCTAGTAGAAAATAAATTCTTGCAATATTGTTTTCTAAGGCGTTATTATTATTTTATAAATTAATTTATAAAATAATAATAACGCCTTTAAAAATAAATTATTAACAAAGTTATATTTAAAGCGTCCGTCCGACAAAAGTTTTGGCCCATCAAAATAGTCTTACACCATAATTATGATACTAGTTTAGAATAATATTCTACAAATTATATATAAATATTAGCCACTTAAAAATAAGTAAACTAAGACTAATTGTTCGTCAACTTTCTCACCTGGTACCTGCCCAGGTGTCACACGTAGAGCTCCACAAACACGCAGGTATTCTAAGTACATGAGGCACTCCTAAGAACCTATGGTTTCATGCATCAGAGAGTAAGTTATGTCTGATCCTTCTAGGATCTGGGTCTATAAGTCTAATGCTCTTTTTCTGACGTTTCATTGCTATCTTTTAACTAACTTTGTTGATTGGTTAACTTTTGACGTTAAAGCTAATCAAAAGCGATAGCGAATTGATAATCTCGTATTAAAAACTCAGGAACTTACAGACATTGTAGATACCGATGTCACCTACCAAGCCCTTTTTAAAAATTCACGTATGTAGTAACTATGTATTTAATGTTGTGTTGTGTTTTAACTTTTAACTGGTTTAAATGTGGAAGCAATGATAAATTAACGTTTTCTTACAAATTTTACTTTTAGTAGTTTATACCTATTTATGTCTAGGTCTAGGTCTGGCAAAGAGCTATCCCTTTTACCTAACTACTAAGGTAAAAAGATACCTGAAATTAGTAACTCATGGTGTTAGGTTATTCATTAAAAACTTACCATACAACTTGATCTTGTTATCCTTAGTTTGAACCACAATGATCACATAGCCCTCCAAGTCAACCGTTTTACATTTCACTGTAGTCATTTTGTCGATCGTACTGATTTGTGTGGTGGGCGCATTGAAAGTATTCATTTTGTCTATTTCAGTTAACTATCGGGGAAGAATATTATTTAGATATCGTCCAGCGTTTTCGCCAACACCACTTCAAGCAATTCTTTTTGAAACGATTTGATTCGAACATTTTAAAGTCCTATTCACCCAGGCGAGAGATCCGTCATATTGTTATTTTCGTTCCTACGATGTCCTTTCGTACGCTGTACGAACTATGGGAACTCCTAATGAAAAACATGAAGGTTTTTCGGTGCTGAGTCTAATATTTTCTGCTCCAAATCGTCCTCTAGGAGCGCTGGGGGGATTCTCATCGGATATTTTCTCTGAGACTGGTCACATTTTCCGCACGTTTCACACTTTGACACATAGAAGGCACGTTCTATTTATTACTCGTGTTGTACGCATGTTTAGTACGAGTTTTAATTGATATTTTGGTTATTAAACTATTATTTTAAGCGTATTGAGAGTGTTTAGCGGCACGGACGTCTGCCCAGCGTAGCGCGGGCTGGGTGGCCGCCGCGAATGATACGGCCATCCCATTTTCGCTCGATCAATAATGCTCCCTACCCAGCATCCCTACAGCTCGCAATGGAAAACAAAGTGTTCGTGAATTCGATATTTTTACCTTATTCGTTCGTTTTTAACTAGACAACGCGTATAATGGCTTTTAAAAGATAAAAAAAATAGAGCATCTACAAAATGGGAATTCCAGGTCCCACCGAGATTTGAACTCGGATCGCTGGATTCAAAGTCCAGAGTGCTAACCATTACACCATGGGACCGCTTGAATGCTACAGCCAAATTACTAAATATATCATACATCTTACTATACTTTATCATTTTCCAGGATTCTGGGTAAAAAATTGATATAACTACAAATAAGACACTAGATGCATACATTCATACCACATAATATTTTAGTTCCCTGAACACAGTCAACGTATTCATGCTATACACGTATATTGAAAAGTTTTACATTTGCTCCTCAAGATGTCTCTGTTCCACAAAAATCAGAGTTTATTAAAATAACATCCCGGGATAATACGAATGATAAAAACTAAGGAAACGTAACCGGTAACTCCCATACTATTACCGTTTAAAATTTGGTTCCTTTCGAACTGTCATGAAACGTCAGCCTGATACCGCTCGCTGAAGGCCACCTAAATATTGCAAATGTATTGAAAATGTGTACATTATAATTATGTACATATTTTGGACAAGTATTGTAGAACATATTTTTGACGGAGTTACTTTTCTTTAGTTCCTCCTTTTTATTATTCGTAGCCGCTTACACGTTTATTGGGCTATTTCATATTTGTATCGCGGCCGCGATACAAATAGCCCAATAAACGTGTAAGCAACGCCATCTATGTCGGCCCATATAAAACTGATTGACGTGTTAAAATCAAGAGTGAAAAGATAATAACCAAATATAATTTTAAAAACTATTGCAAAAAGTACATATATATGTATATTATTTGTGATAACATATTGCAAATGTTAATTAAATAAATTTTTAGTGAACTCATAATAACAACAGCTGTCGTAATTTTATCTTTTTACTGAAAATATTTTGAATGGTAACACTGCATGACAGTTTGTCACTGACTTCGCTGTAGTGTGGTTGTCATGTCATTCGGTCCGTCTATTGAATAACGCGATAGATGAATGGAAAATAATTAACATCATCACAGCGAAGCATAAATTCGATCTAGCGCCGTGAAAACGACAACCTCAAGAGCGCCTACAAAGGATTAAACCCACGGCAAACGCTTCAACACACCGCCATGATCGATGTGGGAAACAAAGATGGCGGAATAATACGGTAATCGTGACCAAAAGTCGTCGAGTGCGGTAGTTATGTACGACGGTGGGCGGCGCTCGGCGCGGTGTCGGGGCGCCTGAGCGAGCACGCGCGGGATGGCCCGGCCGGGGTGATGCCGCCGCGGCCAGCGGTCGGCCGCGCGGCTATGGCGGCGGAGGAAGACCGTCCGCCGCTCCAACTGTTCACGGCCGTGTACGACTACGCGGCGCAGGGCGAGGACGAGCTCTCGCTGCGCCGGGGGGAGATCGTCGAGGTGCTGTCGAAGGATGCCACCATCTCGGGCGACGAGGGCTGGTGGACGGGGAAGATCGGCGACCGCGTCGGGATCTTCCCGTCCGTGTATGTGACGGAGGAGGACCCGCTGGCGGTGAGCTCCGTGATCGGCGACGTGGACCCCCCGCGCGTGTCCTTCTCGGAGCTGAAGCTGGAGGAGGTGATCGGGGTTGGGGGCTTTGGGAAGGTGTACCGCGGGTACCTCAACGACGAGGTGGTGGCCGTGAAGGCGGCTCGCCAGGACGCCAACGAGGACATCGAGATAATAAAGGAGAATGTGCTGCAGGAGTCGAAACTGTTTTGGATGTTGCAGCACGAGAACATAGTGTCGTTGAAAGGTGTGTGCCTGGAGGAACCCAATTTGTGTTTAGTGATGGAATATGCCCGCGGGGGGCCCCTGAACAGGGCGCTCTCAGGGCGGAAGATCCGCCCGTGTATACTGGTGGACTGGGCGATTCAGGTGGCACGGGGCATGGCGTACCTGCATGTGGATGCGCCCATCTCCCTCATACACCGGGACCTCAAGAGCTCTAATGGTAAGTTGCTATCTTTTTTTAAACAAAGCTATGTACTAACATTAAACCAGCCCTGCACCACTGCCCGGTATCACTTGATTCTGGCGTATTATCAGCAATGTAAGCATTTCCACGTTTTAGAAAGATATTTCAATCCAGTCCATCACATTGATTAATTATAGCTCCGGCTACTTAATCGATTTTAGTTAAAGTACTACAGTTCGAATGTATTTAGCACTACTATTGGTCAAACAATGTATAGGTCTACCAGAATGTGATGGCAATTTTTGACAGCAGATTTTCAAAAAATATCCTTGATCATTGGATTAATTTTTATATTTGCATGTTTAACACACAGAATCAGCCGCTATAAGAAACAAAAAGGATCAAAATGTTTTATTCCAACTACCCCGATATTGCTAGGGTCAATTTATTTTCTCACTTTTTGCCATCAGATTCTGGTAGACCTATAATACCTGTTACTGGCCATACTAATTGTTACATGTTTAGTGTTAAGTTCCAAATTGTAATAAGCTGTTGGTATTCAATAAAGAAGAAAAAAAAAAGTAACTATGTTCATGGAGGAGGCCTTCACCTGACAAGGGACCTATACCACACACGAAGGAGTGTGGAGGTTCCGGGGACACAGGTACTGACGGGCTATGGTGTCAAAGTGATAGATTACCTTAAAAATCTGCCACTTTGCTCCCAGGGTCTGTCTCGGCTTGTGCTACTTAAGTATCCACTGTGCCTAGCCAAGCCACATGAAGATCATAAAAAAAACATATAATTCTAAAATGTTAGTGTAATTTTAAATAGAAAATAAAGGCTTTTTTATTTTATTTTATTATTTATACATGGGAGAGCCATGCTTCGGCACGAATGGGCCGGCTCGACCGGAGAAATACCACGTTCTCACAGAAAACTGGCGTGAAACAGCGCTTGCACTGTGTTTCGCCGAGTGAGTGAGTTTACCGGAGGCCCAATCCCCTACCCTATTCCCTTCCTTTCCCTCCCCTATTCCCTTCTCTTCCCATCCCTACCCTCCCCTATCATCCTATTCCCTTTTAAAAGGCCGGCAACGCACCTGCAGCTCTTCTGATGCTGCGAGTGTCCATGGGCGACGGAAGTTGCTTTCCATCAGGTGACCCGTTTGCTCGTTTGCCCCCTTATTTCATAAAAAAAATATTTAACTATGTTCATGAATGTTGCTTATTGTTTTGAAATACAAAATTAATTTATTGTTGGGTACTTCACATTAAGCTGCAGTAAAAGCCATACTACATCCTTATCTAGGCCTTGATGTATCTTAACCTAAATAAATTGGTTCAGCATAGGTTTCGTGTTAAGAGTAACAGACAGATGGACACACTTTTACATTTATAATATTAGTATGGATTTTTTGTTGCTCTTGACCTTTAACTGCAATACAATAGTACATTTTAATATGAATGTTTTCTGATAAAAAATATTTATTAACAGTTTGTTTTTGTTACTTTAAGAAAAAACTTAACCCGTCGATCGTGGGAAAACGAGAGACAATAGATATTCTATTGTGTCTCAGTCACCGGTGACCGTATGGGGCTTGATGAATTAATTGTAAGCATTTACACTGTAAGTACTAAATTTTGCTGATCTTCATGTTTATGGGTTCAACGTAATGAACTTATGGGTTCATTACGTTAAACCCAACACATAGATGCTTTTGTAACGTGTTTTATTGTATCAATTCCAAATACTTTTGTCTACCTAAATGTAAAGCAAATTTGTTGATGTTTAGACTTCTAATTGTAGAAACTTGTTAATAGTGCATAGAAATTAATCCATCAAGCCCCATACGAGCACCGGTGCTCGAGACAACAATAGAATACAATAGCATTTCCAAGAATCCGCGATCGAAGGATTAATCAGCTTTAATTTTAATTTATGTTTATCACTGTATGTTTACCGTGCAAATAAAAATAAAATAGCAAATTTCTGATGAGTAGTCAAATTCTATAAAATAATTATTTAAATCTCAGTGGTATCTAAATCATCAATTTTATTCAACTGTTTTCGTAGCCATAGGCTGGTGTTGGCAGTTGGGCACTTAGATGCCAAAATCACTATTACACAATAATAACAATACATACTATGTACATACTTAGCCAATGTCAAGATCTGAGATAGGCCTGTCAGATTGTTCCTCCCACACTAAGTTTTAATACGCACTCACCTACACAAGAATCAATTATTATAAATACTAAAGTTATGCAAAAGTTACTTTGTATGCCCTTCAATCGATATGAAATGTACTATAGTTGTGTACTCTATTCAGATCTTATTTGTTAACATAAAATTAAAATGCTTTGAGTTAAAATTAGTTGTTGCATTTTATTATTGAATCATAAATAGGTAATAAAGTGAATATAAAAAGAGAGTTATTATAGAGTGCTGTTGTCATTTTGTTTACATTGACATTCAACTGGAACTCAAATAACTATATTATGTATGTATATTATATAATATGGTACAGAGTATAATTCTTGGTATTAGGAAAAATAATAATAATAATAATAACAGATACATAATATTATGCCACTTTCCTTTAAATAGGAAAAGGAAGTTTATTTTGAAAACTCAAGTTTATTAATTTAACATGTTGACGGAAGCCTACTTTATAACTTAACAAACTACCTTTTGCTTGTCATAATATCGATGGCCCAAACAAATAAACGTGCAATTTAAAAATGACAACTTTTCAGGAAGACAGAAAAACGTTTGGAATCAAATAACTTTAATATTAACTACATAATAAATAAACAAATACAATGTGTAATCAAATTAAAAGTAAAAAAAAATATCTTTCATCTCATATATTTGTCGTAGATAATTTGTTTTATTTAGTCCTTAGATTTATTTTAAGAACCGGAAGGAATTTTTAATTAATTTTAGCGGATGTTAATTCTTATTTGATTTGAGTTCCGGATGTTAATTAAATTAATTTTAATATTCACCGGAAGGAAGTTAGTTTAAGCGAGCACCGTGACGTCACATCTTGTGGTGGTGGCGGCATGTGGACAGAGTCGGAGTGGGAGTGGTGAGACTTCTCATTTGGTTGAGCAGAATTATCATGACCGTCGAGAAGTGAACACTACTTTGCTCCGAAACTGTCGGTTCGCAATTCGCATAGTTTAAATTAAAGTGATTTGTGCACTAAATAATAAATCAGTGTTAAAACAAGTGTTGGAGTTTGTTATTTGATTTTACAAAATGAATCCTGATTTTCCTGCTGTCGATCACGACGAAAATACGGATCCGCCATCCCTGACTCCGTCATCAGAAGTTGGATCTGATACCCAGTGGCGCGCCCTCTTCGAAATGCAGCAGAAAAACATGATGCTACTTATTGAAGCCATCAAATCGCCGACGACTCCTGTGATTATCCTTCCTGAAATCGACCCGGATCAACCAGAAGTGGACGTACAGGCTTGGTGTAACACGGCTGAAATCTGTTTTGGTGACCAACCTCCACAAGGTTCATCCCTGGTTATAGCGCTGAGTAAAGCCCTGAAGGGCAGCGCTTCAACATGGCTATCACAAATTTCACATGCAGGTATGACTTGGCAACATTTTCGTGAACTATTTCAGGCTCGGTACGAATTATCAGAGACGTTAGCGGCAACGCTTATCAATTTAAACAGCGGCCGGCCAAAAGAAAACGAATGTCTTGCTGCATACGCTAGTCGACTTATGACGTCATTGACAACGAGATGGAAAAATCTGGACATTGAAGAAATAGTGACGTCATATGTTTTGGCCCACATTGCCCAGTATGATCCCCGTGTTTACCGTTTGGCGTTTACTACGGAAATCAAAACTCGCAACAAGTTATTGCAGGAGGTGAAGGCGTGTTCGAATTTGAAACGGCGACTTGGCCCTGAAAACACATCAGATGCAAAACGTTTGAAGATAGAACCCAGTACCCAATTCAAATGCCATAATTGTGGTAAGCTGGGTCATAAAGCAGTCAACTGTCGTTCTGGAGTCCGCAAGAATGCCTCGAATATCGGGTCGGCAGTACAGACACAGACGGCAATCAACAAAGACAAGCAAGTAATCTGCTACCGTTGCGGTGAAAACGGACACATTGCATCGAAATGTCGCCGTGGCGTTACCAGCAAGACGAGTGAGCTTCCCATGTCGAGTGGCAGAGCAGGCGTAGCTCATCCGACGGTCCAGCAGCGAGTGGATAGTTGTGAAGTGTCAAGTGTAGTTGGACAATTAGAACAGTCAGGTCAGTCGTATGATTTTTATTTTGATTCTGGTGCCGAATGCTCTCTCGTTAAGCAATGTGTTGCTAAAAAATTAATGGGCACGCATTCCTACGTGCCGGTGTGTATAAAAGGGATAGGTAATTCGTTTACAGAATGTAGAGAACAGATTTTATGCAACGTAATTATTAATGGTCACTCTTTGCAAATTTTATTTCATGTTTTACCGGACTTTTCTTTAAAGTATGACATCATGATTGGCCGCGAAATATTAAAATTAGGTTTTCAATTATGTTTAACTAGTTCCTCCCTTACTATTACGAAGCCAAAGTCGGTTAATTTTTGTAAACAAGTAAGCAATACTTATGCAAATTTTGATAACATCGATAGTGACTTTGAAAATAAAAGCAAGTTGATTTCTTTGCTATCTGAATTCTCTTACGCTTTTATTAATGGTTTGCCAAAAACTAGAGTTACATCCGGTGAACTTAAGATCACACTTAAAGATCCAAATAGAACCGTTTATCGTCGACCCTATAGACTTAGCCAGAGTGAAAAAGAAGTAGTACGTTCTAAAGTAAAGGAACTTCTTGAAGCCAATATTATTCGTCCAAGTCACTCCCCATTCGCGAGCCCTATTCTTCTTGTGAAGAAACGAGACGGTACCGATCGTATGGTTGTAGACTATCGTGAATTAAATTCAAACACGGTGCCCGATAGGTTTCCGCTTCCTCTCATAGGTGATCAAATTGCTAGGCTATCGGGGGCATCCTTCTACACCTGTCTAGATTGTGCTAGTGGCTTCAACCAAATCAAAATCGAGCCTGCTAGTATTGAACGTACAGCCTTTATAACACCTGACGGGCAGTTCGAATACCTCGCCATGCCGTTTGGTCTTCGAAACGCTCCAAGCGTTTTTCAAAGAGCTGTTAGTAATGCCCTAGGTGAATTACTCCATTCGTATGTAGTACTTTATATTGATGACATTTTAATACCTTCTGTGTCTGAAGACCAAGGCATCGATAGACTTCGTGAGGTGTTATTAGCTCTCACAAAATCTGGGTTCTCACTGAACATTTCTAAATGTTCCTTTATGAAGCGCCGCGTAGAATTTTTAGGCTATGAGATAACAGCTGGTGAACTAAGACCGAACCCTAGAAAAATTGAAGCTTTAACTAAACTTCCTCCTCCTGATAATGTCCACCAACTTAGACAGTTTATAGGACTTGCTTCATATTTCCGTAAATTTGTTAAAGATTTTTCCAAAATTATGGCTCCATTGTTTTTATTAACTTCTAATAAAAGATTTGATTGGAAACCGGAGCACGAATGTATAAGACAGAAAATTATTTCAATTTTAACAACAAAGCCTGTATTGATAATTTTTAATCAAAATCTCCCCGTTGAATTGCATACTGATGCGAGTGCTGACGGTTACGGTGCTATTCTTTTCCAAAAAGTTGACAAGCTTCATGTGGTGGAATATTTCAGTAAACGCACTTCAAAGGCCGAATCTAAATACCACTCTTACGAGTTGGAGACTCTGGCTGTAGTGAATGCTGTAAAGCACTTTCGTCATTATTTGCAAGGGATTAATTTTATTGTTGTCACTGATTGCAATTCGTTAAGGGCTTCCAAAAATAAAATCGATATTACACCCCGGGTTCACCGCTGGTGGGCTTTCCTTCAAGCCTTCGACTTCCAAATTTTATACCGCGAGGGTCGCCGTATGGCCCATGTCGATTTTCTTTCCCGAAACCCTATAGAACAGGTACCTGACTCTACCAAATTTTTTGAAAAGGTGACGCAAAAACGTGTCGATCTTGCTTCTTTGTCAGATAATTGGTTATTAGCTGAACAATTAAATGATCAAGAAATACAGTCGATTGTCACCAACCTTAAAAATCATAGTATACCTTCAGATATTTCAAAAACTTACGAGATTCGTTCAGGTATTTTATATCGCAAGGTACAAAGAAATAATCGCACGCGTTGTCTTCCAATTGTCCCGCGCGCATTTCGTTGGTCCGTAATAAATAACGTTCATGAATCTATCATGCACCTCGGTTGGGAAAAGACCTTGGAGAAGGTATATGAGCACTATTGGTTTGAACATATGGCCAAGTATGTACGTAAGTTTGTTGACAACTGTATTACATGCAAAATATCAAAATCGCACTCGGGTCGAATTCAAGCTGAACTCCATCCTATTCCAAAAATTAATGTACCATGGCACACGGTTCATGTCGATATTACCGGAAAACTTAGTGGTAAAAACGACCTTAAAGAATACGTCGTTGTGTTAATTGATGCTTTCACTAAATTCGTCCTACTTTACCACACAATAAGAATTGATACTGCTAGTGTAATAAAATCTCTCAAGTCTAGTATATCTCTATTCGGAGCCCCCACTCGTATCATTGCAGACCAGGGACGATGTTTTGCCAGTAAAGATTTTAAAGATTTTTGCGAAACCCATAAAATGTCTTTACATTTAATAGCTACAGGCTCGAGTCGTGCTAATGGACAGGTAGAACGGGTGATGAGTACTCTGAAAGGCTTGTTATCGTGCGTTGAATCTTCGAATAGATCGTGGCAAGAGGCTTTAGAGGAAGTACAGTTGGCTTTAAATTGCACTGTCCACCGTGTCGTAGGAGCGAGTGCCCTGGAGCTTCTAATAGGTCGCGTAGCTAGACCTCTAAATCTGTTAACGTATGACGAAACTGAAACTGAAGTTAACATTGCCGAAGTGAGAGAGCATGCGGTAGCAAACATTTTAAAATCAGCTAGTCATGATAAAGCTAGGTTCGATAAAAATAAAGCAAAGCTTATTAAATTTAAGGTAGGAGATTTAGTTTTACTACAAAACGAAGAGAGAAATCAGACTAAGCTAGATCCAAAGTATAAAGGGCCTTTTAAAGTTGTTGAAGTGTTAGATAATGATCGTTATCTCTTAAAATCCTTAACTGGAAATAGAACTTATAAGTATGCTCATGATCGTCTCAGAAAGATGCCTTTATGTAGTGCTCCTATTGATTCCGATGTAAGTGACAATGATGTGGTGGATACCGGAGATGTCGAGGCGAGTGTTTCGTTACAGAGTTAGACACATATTCTGGCTACATGGTCATGCTTACCTGTTTGTCTGTAGTCGTAACTGTGATTCACTTGTGAGTCATTCAGGGGGCGATGGGCAGCAAACGGTATAGTGAAAGACCTTGGTTGCTATAGAAACTATCGTTAAAAAGTCGTGGACTCGATATTTTTGATAGTTGGTATTATTGTATGAAGATGTCGGGCCTTAATATGTGATCTTATTGATGTTAAACACAAATTGGAATAAGTTAATGTAGTAATAAAACTAAGTTAAAGTTGTAAATTTATGGTACAAAGGCACCTTTCTTTGATGAATTCATGGCATAATAATTGTTAAACTCGGTCAGGCTGGCCGAGGTTTCATGTCCTACATTAACTCCAGATAGTTCTTTGTTTCTTTTCAGATAACCACGAGGACGTGTGACTCGTCAGGCTGGCCGTGTCGTAGATAATTTGTTTTATTTAGTCCTTAGATTTATTTTAAGAACCGGAAGGAATTTTTAATTAATTTTAGCGGATGTTAATTCTTATTTGATTTGAGTTCCGGATGTTAATTAAATTAATTTTAATATTCACCGGAAGGAAGTTAGTTTAAGCGAGCACCGTGACGTCACATCTTGTGGTGGTGGCGGCATGTGGACAGAGTCGGAGTGGGAGTGGTGAGACTTCTCATTTGGTTGAGCAGAATTATCGTGACCGTCGAGAAGTGAACACTACTTTGCTCCGAAACTGTCGGTTCGCAATTCGCATAGTTTAAATTAAAGTGATTTGTGCACTAAATAATAAATCAGTGTTAAAACAAGTGTTGGAGTTTGTTATTTGATTTTACAAAATGAATCCTGATTTTCCTGCTGTCGATCACGACGAAAATACGGATCCGCCATCCCTGACTCCGTCATATTTATTATAAATAAAATAAAATCGGTTTACTACATATTTAAGAAAAACCATATTAAATTATTATTCTAGTGAATAATATGTGACTTGTTAACATCATTGTATCATTTCACGTTTATTTGTGTCATAAATGAAGCTTTTAACAAGTGTAGTGAAATTTTGCATGGTTACTTGACTTTTTTTTTTTCCTGAGCCTTGCTCTGGTCAGCTGTATTAATTTTGCTGCTTTTACATGTTTGTAAAGATATAAGCCCGTATATTTGTGTTAACAAAATCGACTCATTATTTATGTAATACGATAGTGCATGGTATAAAATGTAAATTAGCTAATATTTTTTTGTTAAAGGTTCAATGAAAAATATTGTTAATAATAATAATTTCTCAGGGACCTGTCAACATTATGGCTCCGCATTGATTGCGACGACCTCCCTCGCGTCTATGCGTGCCTCTACAGGTCCCGTAGTAGTGACCCCGAGACGGACCGACTCTTTGAACACCTGCAAGCTGCTTCAGATTTAGTGCAGCAGCAGATCCCATCCGAAGAAATCATACTACTTGGCGACTTTAACGCCCACCACGCCGACTGGCTCAATTCTAGTAAAACTGATCATGCGGGGAGATCTGTCTGCGACTTTGCCCTTGCGAACGACCTGGCATAACTGGTTGCTACGCCTACACGAATCCCAGATGTGGACGGTTAGAATTCTTCCTTGTTGGACCTTCTGCTGACTTCAAAATACAGATGGCTATCAAGTATCCGTGACCGCACCACTTGGTTCATCGGATCATTGCCTTATTAGGAGTTCTGTGCCACTTACGAGGGTATTGCGACAGCGCGGCGTGCTGTCAAATACCGTCGTGGGTGGCACTATAAGTTAGGTTAGGTTTGGTTCATCCTCCAAAATAGCTTCTCGCCAGAAGCAGGAGTCTTACCAATCCTGGGCCAATGCAGTGTCTGGGATTTAAATGCCAGCACATATAAAATGGAGTACAACCTTGCCTCTAGGTCCTTCAAGAGAGAGATCACTCTGTCAAAGAAACAGCACGTCAATAGAATTGGTGAGACCCCGTGAATTCTAGTCTCTGGCCAAAGCTATTGAAGGGAATTTCTGCAAGCCATCCCTACCATCCTTACAAGTAGGAAATGGATCGTTGGCCCACGACGCAAAAGACAAAGCCGATCTTCTGGGCAAGCTCTTTGCATCAAACTCGACCCTAGATGACGGGGGACAGAAACCGTCGACCATACCACGATGCACGAGCATCATGTTGGATATTCGGTTTCATCAGCGCTCAGTGCGAATAGCCCTACGTTCCCTTGATATCCAAAAGTCGAGTGGGCCTGACGGAATCCCTCCTATTGTGTTGAAAAAGTGTGCTCCAGAGTTGGCTCCGGTCTTAACGCGTCTTTTTCGGTTCTCCTACTCTTCTGGCATTGTCCCGGCTTCTTGGTGTATCCGATCCCCAAAAAAGGTGATCGCTCAATTCATTCTCGAAGATAATGGAATCCATTATCAATAGCTAGTTCCTTCGATACTTGGACGGCCAGAGATTACTAAGTGACAAACAGTACGGGTTCCGAAAGGGTCGCTCGGCTGGTGATCTCTTGGCGTACCTAACTAATCGTTGGGCTCAGGCGATTGAGTCGAAGGAAGAGGCATTGGCTGTTAGTTTCGACATTGCGAAGGCCGTTGATCGGGTTTGGCACAAAGCGCTGCTATCAAAGCTTCCATCATATGGATTATGGGCTCCCCGAGAATTTATGCAAATGGGTTACAAGTTTCTTAGCAGATCAATGATATGTTACAGACCAACGGCATTCATTACTATGCGGATGATAGTACACTAGTACAGGTGATGCCCTATATACCGGCTCCCCCCATATTTCTCGGCTAAATGTCATTGAGAGTCGAAACGAAGTTCTGTCTAAAATAGAGAATTAATTGGAAAGTCTATGAATGAGGTAGACGTAACTTAGTCCAATTCAACTCCGCCAAGACACAAGTCTGCGCGTTCACCACTAACAAGTCACCAATGGTCGTATAATTATATCCTCGTTTTCAGGGCACCTCTTTAACAATCTACCCCAACATTGAAATACTTAGCGAAACATATCGAGTGAAGTCCAGTTCCGATGTCATCTAGAGGGTAAGGCCCAGTTAGCCTCGAAAAAGCTTGGTGTTCTTAACAGAGCGAGATAGTATTTCCGTCCGGACCAACGCCAACAACCCTACAAGGTGCAGGTTCGGCCTCATATAGAATACTGTTCTTATCTCTGGGCAGGGGCACCAAAATATCAACTACTCTCTTTGGATCGTATCCTACGAAGGGCCGCTCGAATTGTTGACTGCCATTAGCCATAGTGTTTCAAACAGGCTGGACCACTTGGAATTACGCCGAGAAGTAGCTTCACTCTACATCCTCTATCGGTTGTATCACGGGGAGTGCTCTGAGGAATTGTTCGGTATCATACCTAAAAATATACCATCCTCATCACCTTGATGAGTGGCAGTCTTCCACCGTGCGTTTTTGTTTTTGTCCGGAAATACTGTCACCAGCAGTATTTCCGGACCAATACGACCTGCAGACCTTCAAGAAGAGAGCGTATTCCCTCTTAAAAGGCCGGCAACGCACCAGCAGCTCTTCTGATGTTGCGAGTGTCCATGGGCGACGGTAGTTGCTTTCAATCAGGTGACCCGTTTGCTCGTTTGCCCCTTATCTTATAAAATAAATAAAAAATAACTTCAAATTCATGAGCGAATAATAGGGCTTAAACGTTTACAAAAATAGAAAAACAAGAGAAATTAGTAAAAATAATAGAATAGCTGTAATTATTATATTCAAAGTTTTACCGCCTGCAATGAGGTATTACTGATAAAAGTCGCTTGCATTTTTGACACGAATAATCGTGCAAGAGTTATTACCCAAAAGAAAGGATAGACACGAGCGGCAGATTGATATAACACGTTTATTCTGGTGAACTCAAATAATCTGCAATAAGCGCATGTTTTATTATTCATGTGATATCTATACTAATATTATAAAGCGGAAGAGTTTGTTAGTTTGTTTGTTTGAACGCGCTAATCTCAGGAACTACTGGTCCGATTTGAAAAATTCTTTCAGTGTTAGATAGTCCATTTATCGAGGAAGGCTATAGGCTATATTTTATCACGCTAAGACTAATAGGAGCGAAGAAATAGAGGAAAATGTGAAAAAAACGGGGGCAAATTATTTGAAAGGGCTTATTTGAACGCGCTAATCTCAGGAACTACTGGTCCGATTTGAAAAATTATTTCAGTTTTAGACAGTCCATTTATCGAGGAAGGCTATAGGCTATATTTTATCACGCTAAGACTAATTGGAGCTAAGAAATAGAAGAAAATGTGGAAGAAACGGGGGAAATTATTTGAAAGGGCTTATCTCATGAACTACTAGAGCAATTTTTCTGTTATTTGGGTCAGATAAGAAGTAGACCACGTGAAGGATCATAGGCTATTTTTTGTAGACTGATTTGTCTGTGAAATATCTCATTTACGCGGGCGAATCCGCGCGGAACGTCTAGTATGTAAATATTTTTTCCGTACAATAAACGAATGTTGTGCAATAAAATCCTTATTTTAAGTTTAAAATATTCAAAATAAAATTATATATGTGTATTTAAATAGGCCATGCAATTGAAAATACGAAAAAAAATTTTTGGGTAAGAGCTCTTGCACGTTTATTCGTTGGGGCCATCGATATTATAGCTATACTAGCATTTTAACCCCAGCTTTGTTGTTTTTTATGTAGCACATATTCTTTCCATTTATTGCTCAAAATTGCATTCTGATCCAGGCAGATATATAATATTATATACCCTATTAATTGCACTTTTTAGACCTTTCCTTTTCTGTACTTTTGTCACTGTGAAAAATATAGTATGCCTGGATTCTACTTTGACGCTTCATACTAGATCACAAGTAATGTAATCTAGTATGAAGTAATGATTCAAGAATCATATTACATATTAGGTTTTCAAGTTTAGCATAGATGACAGAAAATGTTTGAGGGAAGTACTATTGTGAATGTAGCCAGTAGAACAATGCAGTATAACGTCGCGGCGCGCGTAGCACTTGTTGTATTTCGAATTTGATTTCAAGAACATACCTTAGTTTGGCTTCTGTGTGTTATTTATTATGCTCTTATGTACAACTTACAAGGCTAAGGCCGCGTTTCCACTGACGCGGAGCGGAGCTTAGCGGTGCCGAATTGACCAATCACCATGCTCGAAATCTTCGCTCCGCTTCGCTGTCATTCCGCTGAAATAGCACGATTGGTCAATTCGGGCACCGCTAAGCTCCGCTCCGCTTCAGTGGAAACGCTCCCTAAGAGATGAACAGAGTGCGGAAATTCGCCCCCTGTCGGCTGTCACCCGCTGCGCTGTTTTCAATCAGGCAAAAGCTTCCTGCGCCAATTCACCCCCCGCCGACTATTATTTCTATGAACACTGAAGTACAGTGCGTTCAGGGTTATTTTACGTTTACAGGACCTTTATGACTATAATACTAACTTTTTATTTTCTAAAACAGTGAACCCTATGATCACTGTTTTAGAAAATAAAAAGTTAGTTTTTGATATTACAGCTTTAAATTACCAAAGGCGGAACGCTAGATTATCATTGTTAATAATTGTATATTCTGTAATGTAGTATTTTACCATAAAAAGTTGTATTAGGACGACTTAAAAATCAAGCATTTGCCGTTTTCCGCTGCGTGTCTGTAACAGGACATGGTTTTTAAAATTAATAAAAATATGTGGTTTTAATGGCACAAGTACACAACTTGATATAAAGTCTGTGATGTAATGTAATAAGGCGACCCGCTGTTATGACATTATTTTAATAGGCCTGGGTGTTTCCAACTTAAATGTTTAATTCGTATTTGGATAGGCTATATTTTATTCTATTAATTGGCATGGCCGGAGCTATAACGTAATACCGTGGTACAAGGTTCGATTCTTATGCAGCCTTTAGGGACAAATACAGGCAACGTAGAGCCATGGCGTCCGTGATCGCCTATCGATGTTAATTTTGTATGCTATTAAACAGCTTCGCAATCATTGTAATCCATTATGGTTTAACGTGGAGAAGGAGAAGGGTGGAGAAGTCTAAGGCCGACAACGCACCTGCAGCTCTTCTGATGTTGCAAGTGTCCATGGGCGACGGTAGTTGCTTTCCATCAGGTAACCCGTTTGCCCCCTTATTTTATAAAAAAAGGCTGCCTGCAGCCTCGCTTAACGCGTCTCTCGTGAGCAAGCCACCACCCGTAGTGGCCTGTTGTGGTAACATCCAGTCCACACCAAAAACGGCAACAGAATTAAAGTCATCTAGTGAAGTCACACGCCGGCCTCTCTTTGATATACTCGATTCCCATCAGGTTAAACGTCAGTTACGCGCGTACAATTTGCTGACTATATAAAGGCCCATGATGAATAAATGACGAACATGTTAAGTGGAATGTTAGTCTATGATTGCCCACGAATAACGCATTTTAAGACCCTTTTTAGGGTTCCGGACCCAAAGGGTAAAAATGGGACCCTATTACTAAGACTTCGATGTCTGTCCGTCTCACCTTCCTTCACCTGAAAAGGCTTAGATGTTAATTTTGTATGCTAAACCAAATAAAAACATGGAAAGCTCTTCTGATGTTGCGAGTGTTCATAGGCCACTCGCCATGAACACTCGCAACATCAGAAGAGTTGCAGGTGCGTTGCCGGCCTTCTAAGAGGGAATATAAGCTCTCTTGAGGAGTATTTCCGCATCTCTGTAGAATGTAGTCACAGTGTGGTGACCACAATGATGCGAAAGAGCAAATATACTGGCAGTTTTAGGGGGGAAATGACATTGAATGATGATGAATTTATTTTGACAAACTGTCTGTTTATTGTTACGTAGAAAGAAGTCCATTCTATGCTTAGCGTGCGCGCATACTAAAGTCTGCTGAAAGATGTCCACAAAATATGTATAGCGTTTGAAGCTACTTAAATTATACCTAAATCTGTAGAATGTAATCTCGTTACGGTGAAACCAAAAGTTACAACAATTTTAGCAGTGCAGTATGGTACTATGTTTTCGGTGGAACAAACTAAACAAAAACAATTTACGTGCCTAATCTACTGATTCGATTTTCGTGAATGTGGTGATTGGTCGGTACCTACTACCTACGATGTTATTTTGTAAAGCGTAGTTGTTTATGGTTTAAATAGGATTTTATTCCGACGATGTACATTAATATTGCAAACAAAGACTCGCATAAAAACCCAAAGAAATTAATATACAGGCTAACAATGATAACTGTACGGTTAAAGCTACAGTAATTAGTAATTAAATATGCATAAAATATAGAATATTTACCATTTGAACAAAGAATTTTATATGAAATCGGTCCTTGAACAAGATAGGGGTGAACAAAGCTAGCCATGACCTCAATTTTTGCATGGCAATGTACTTGCGTATATCGTTTCTTTGTTTTATTTTTTATCCTTGCTGATGCGTTGATGTTATTAACGTGTTGATGGGTTATAACTTGTAGAGGTTCCGTATTCAAAAAAGCTATTTAACTTAATATAATAGCCAGATACGCGGCACCGTGTCAAGCCAAGTTCAAGCAAAGGTACTGGCTAGTTTTTAAAATATGTTGTTGTTACTGATTTCATTAAAACTAAACCAGAGTCCAGAATTATAAATTTTATAGTGAATAAGTGTGTGTACATAAGAGCACTTCTCCTTTACTCTATTACTCTTCGATATGGGACGAATAAACGGACACGTCTGACGAGAAATCAGGAGCAGGACCAAAGTTTTACAAGTCCATCCGACGCATGGATCACCTATCCATGCGTCGGTGGATTCTTGTCAGTCTTTTTTCAGCGCCATAATCAAACCTACGACATCCGAATAAAGAGTCAAGACTGAAGAGCTCGCTCTATGCATAATAAAGCTATAATAATTATCCTATAATAACGATTTCTTACAAGTTTTTAAATGGCAGTAAGTGATTTATCAATTAGTCCCCATCAGGTTCTCCCCCCTGATGGGTGACAGTTTTCAGCAGATTGCTTATATATAAGCAGAGCGTTTGCCTGTAAATATTTTAAAAAATCTTCTGTTAAACGCCTGTTGCATTGCTGTCGCTAGGTACGTTATCAACTTGCAGATCTATTTAGTTTAAGGTGAAACTGGACGCGTGTCTCCCCAGGGGTCACTGTTACTACGTAATTATTATAATTCGCTGTAGGGGTGGGTCGGACCCTTTAGATCGCAAAAAGAGATTGTCGATTCGCACTTATACTGACAAACGATAATACACTTTATTATAAACGAATAGGGTTCAATATGATGAAGGCTAGCGGTAATATTTCAGCTGTCTGTGTTGCGGTTTGCACTAATAATGTCAAGGGAAAATGCACTTTATTGTAAAGGAATAAGGTTTAATAAAATGAGGAGGGTGGTAATATTTCAGCTGTCGGTGGTGCGGTTTTTGTAAAGCGGTAATTTTGTGAGGAATGATTGATTGCGCCCAGTCCCTGTTGATAAATTGAATGTTGCATGCCACTGCATAATGTTCTGACTTCTGATGGATTTTATAATATGTGAAGATGTGAAAAAATTATATTATAAAGTAGCTGCTCGTGCGAACTTTGAACACCCATGTGTTAAAATGAAAAATATATTGATTAGTGATGATTTGATGAATGATGATAATAGGGATGACGACAAGGTCAATGATTAGCTGATTTTTTAAATGAAATAAAGACATAGCGATGAAAAATAGGTATTCCCAAAATTTCAGCTTCATAACTTATTATATTTTTTTTGTTTTGAGCCTTCAAAGTTTTTTCGTCAAGATAAGTCAAGTCGAATATTTTTTTATAAAATTCCTTAATTTTTGTGTACCATTCGATAAGTTATGCAATTTTTAACATTTTTTCTTACGAAACCACTTTCATAAACTCAATATTTAACAGCTATCGAACAAACTAGCTAGGCGTGACGTCACAGTTAGCTGACATTTTGTATGGAGCGTTTTGGGAAGGTCTATTTTATGTGAGTTTTGAATGGTGATATCTTGGAGAGTTTTTATGCTATCAGAGTAATTTTTTCACTGATATTTCTATTTTTGAATGGTCCTTCACTTACTAACAAGAAAAAAAATTTTCGTCATGCTTATTATTATGAAAAAATGCTGAAATGTAATGGAGAGAGAAATGCAACTTCGTTTGCACATATATTCGCTGTGTGGTAACCGTACACTTTTCTCTCATAAAACTACACGGTCTTTTCCTGGGATATTCCCATAATAAATTTTGACTAAATTGGTTCAGCGATTTGAGCGTGAAATTACGTATTATGTATATTATATTAGTAAGGATATGTAAGTACATATCCTTACTACTCTAATACCTATGTTAGCCCAGCAACTAGCAAGTTACCTTATAACCTGTATGGTGGGTAGGTACTTAAAAGTTTTTTGTCTGCGAATTCGACAACTTTAAAAAAAATCATTCCAAATTCTCAGACCAAATAAGGTATAATTAATAATTATAAAACTGCCTACAATTTAACTAATTATTAAAGAAAATGGAGGAAAATAGTATAAGGAAGGCCTGTGGTTATACTGTATACAAAAGTTACGTCATGGGTTTCTATTAAACTGGAATGAAAATAAACATTTGACGTAAAATGAAAAACCTCTTTATTCTATATCACGAAATTGTAATATTATAGCGCAAATTACGCAATAACTATAAACATTATAGCTTATATTGCAATTTTGTTCACCTACAATCTACATATTAATTGTACCCTGATTCTAATATTTAAATCCGACATTAATACAGCTTTGATTCTTCGATCCAGTTTCTTGTAAGGAGCAAAATAGTATATTTATACCTTTATCATGAACAAAAGTCACACGACCATACACAGGACAGATTTTTAACGTATTTGATCGAGGATTAACATTTTGAAGCCCCCTGTACACATTGGGCCTACGTGAACAGTACAGAATGTCGCTCCCAACTTATAGCCAAGTAGGCTATAAGGCCTCTACACGTTCTGCGGTCGTGTATCACGCGTTCCCCGTAGTTCCACATTCAGGAGCAGGAACACCGTTGGGGTCTTATGGGTAGTCCCGGTTGCGGATCTTCCGTCCGCCCCGGGGAGTCCCACATACCTCGGTGGTCCTCCCCAGGCCCCGGGGATGCGTAAACGCATTCCCCCAACGCAAAAAAAAGTAGTTTAATAAGAAACGCATCCAACACGGAACGAAGCTGCACTAGTATTGCTTTAAGGCGAGCACTTACCTCAATTCCAAAACGATAACCTTGCGAACGCGAATGCCAAGCGTGTACGCATCGCAATAAGATTCATTTTAGCTTAGCATTAAATTGTAAGTTACGACGGGCGGATCTTCTGTATTTTATTTTTCGTGTGTTTTTTTTAAATATCTTTCGAAATAAATATTAAGAAAAAAGATTATTCGTTTCAGACCTTTTTAAAATAGATTCATTGACAATTTATTAAAATAAAATGTAAGTTATTCTTGTTAATACTTATATTTCGATGACAAAGAGTTTTGTCGGAGGTGAGTTTGTAAATTAATTACAGCGAAAGTATTATTTTTTATTAAAATGTTTTTGATTTAAACCCTTTTAAATATTGTGCTTTATAGCTCATATTTTTTTACATTTCGTTATTATATTGGAACTAGGTAAATCGGGTATCAAGAAATAAAAAAATGGGGTTTCAGCCCACCTTAAAGTTGTAGAATTGGGGTATCGCTTAAAAAATTAGAATTCACCAAAATAACCGCTTAATCGAAACGACAGAATACACTTAAGTAAGTAGGTCATAGCTAATTACTGTTATAAATTAAGTTTTATTATGTTAATAAATTTGTTTACTGCCTGTGTTACATCCTTCGGTGATCACCGTGGGAATACGACTTTGAAGAAGTAGTGTGTCTATTTACGGTGCTAGGTAATCCATTCATTGACAACCATTAAGGGCCTTCCATTACGGAGATTCCGTAATTTACCATATTTAGAGCCTAAACAGATAAACTCATAATTTGAAAGCTACAAAGTTATAATAAAAATACAGCAATAATAATCTTCAGTATATCAACATTCCATTCCCCGTTTTAAATTTTCTATTTTTGTTTGTTATACTCATGATATTAGCTTCCAAAGTAATACCAATTTATTAAAATTGAAGCATACTTTCAGCATCTCCCTAGTATTTACAAATTACGTTTATTTGAAACACACGACAATAGATAGAAAATTTCATTAACTACATATTCCCCGTTTTAATTTTTTTTTAGATCAATTTTGAACTAAGATAAGTAAAAAAATAGGATTTTTGTGCGATTTCGGCAACGCGTCAAATGTATGGTCAAGGTCGTTTGCTCGGGGGATGGCCTTAAGCCGATGAGCAAAGTTTTCAGGTGACCAAGGCCCATTCCAGAATGATCCAAGCCCACCCTATCCAAGAAGAGTTTGACAGCAGGCGTTTTGCAGATAATGCAAGGGTGTATACTGTCAAACGCCTGTTGCAAGACAAAACAACTGCCCGGGCAGTCAGTTATAGCGTTTTCGGCATCTGGAACTGCCCCGGGGCAGGACAGGCCGAATGGTTACGGAAATAGCCGAACAAAACCGATGATCCACGAAGCACGTGGACTTAGTACTAGTGCAATACGTAGTTATGTTCTTAATTTAAACTTCGACTATTTTCGTATCCGTTCGGCCCGCCGCGCGCCCTGCCTGCCCTGCCCCGGGGCAGTTCTAGATGCCGAAACGCTATTATAGAGGCAACCGTAAACGGTTGGCTCTATAATCTGCCTTTTTTAAGTCGATTACATTCTGTAACAAGTTCTTTTCCTCTCAATCTACCGGTAGACAGAAATGACTGAAAACAAAACAAATATGTTCCGATAAACGGGCGACCCCACTAATGTAATGCAATTGGGTCGCGTGTTTAATTATAATTAGAAGGTCGGTGGTGGGACCCGCTTACATGCCTGGGCTAGCTAGTTGGTAACAGGTCAACTAATATTATTATATACCTAGAGTCGAGAGTTGCAGGAGAATGCATTTAGTTTTCTGCATATCCATACTAATAACAAACATGTGAAAGTAAGTCAGTCTGATATTTCGTCACACACAAACCCCTGGACTTATTTATACGGGTAAAGGTACTTTGAATGTTGGGAAAGGACAGATGATAGCTATCCCGGCGAGATGTAAGGTTTCTTCGTTATGAATTAAGTATTAACCAACAACAAATTTTATGTTGAAAAGTCTTGTGAGCATTTGTGTTCTTCAAAAACCTTCAAGCCCTGTGTTTCTAAGTCTGTGAACAGTGCTATACGACAAAGCTATATGACCTGTGAACACTGAACAGTCTTCTTATAAAAGTCGTATAGCTTTGCCGTACATTTTCTTAGACAAAAAACGCTAACAAGCTTAATAGTAGATTGCGATTTGTGAACCGTGTCCTACATCTATGTTTACTATAATATGATATTTCATTTCGTTTTTACGCGACGTGACGTAGCGTGTTATCATGGGGAAAACCCTTGCGTTATCTGCGCGCGCGCACCGGAAGGTCCCTTGCGAAACAACAGGCGATATGACAACAAAACCCAGAGTTTTGTTGTCTTCTTCTTTTATTCTTAAATCAGGCGGCCTCAGTGGTTTGCCAATAACGGTGGTAAATATTAGATTTTGTACTCCGATTCCGCCAAGGTCAAATGTTTTTTGAGCCTCACCTTGTAACTTTATGAGTTCAAAATTAAGCTTGGAATACCTGGGATGAACATTGTGATTAGGGGTTTGAACCCTGAATGTTTATTTTCCTTTACCTATCCAGTTATAATCCGTAAAAGCGACTTTACAGGCAGCCTTAAATGTTTCGCCACATATAGCTAAAGTCGGTCAATTCAGATTTAAATCGGAAGTCCGCATATTTTCGGAATAATGATTTGGCACTGACCACTGTACAAATGAGGTTCCGTTTGACTATTAAAACGTTGACCGGGAGCCAAAACCCTTGACAGTTTCAGTGAATGCCCGTGAGTCAAGATGAGTAATATAAATCGGTGTATCTAATCTCTTTATGTTTTACTAGCTGTCCCGGCAAACGTTGTTTTGCCATTTAAAGTATTTAAATCTTATCCCTTCTTTTGTCCCCTAAGAGGGGTGGGGGGAAAAATTTTATACAAAACAGTTAATAATATGAAGTAAGTCCATTAAAGAAAAAAGTTTGATACAAAATCTGACCCCCTCTTTGCTCCCCTTAGAGGGGTGGGGGGGGGGGTTGATTTTTATACACTAGATTTTGAGTTGGAAGAAGACAAATATATCTGCGAAAACCGTATGCAAATCGGATCAGTAGTTTTCGTGTTAAAGCGAAAGTCTTATACAAAATCTGACCCCCTCTTTCGTCTCTTTTGAGGAGTGGGGGGAATTTTTTTTTATACACCAGATGTTAAGTTGGAAGAAGACAAATATATCTGCGAAAACCGCATTCAAATCGGATCAGTAGTTTTCGTGTGATAGTGGAACAAACATACAGACAGACAGACAGACAAAAAAACTAACCACATTTTTGGCTTGTATAGCGATGTAGTAACACCCCCCGCTTATTATTTTTTGAATATCTTTAATGTACAGAATTTTCATTTCTACAGTTTTATTATATGTATAGATGGTTTCCTAGTACTTTTCTTGAGAGCTCTGACTTCCTTACTTCCGCTGATAAAATGCGTTTGGATCTTACTCATGGCATATGTGCCTCGATTTTATTATTCTAATGCAATATCGTGCACTTCGTTCCTTGTAATGGTAAATATTAAATGGTACTATAGGTCTACCAGAATCTGATGGCAATTTTTGACAGCAGATTTTTAAAAAATATCCTTGATCATTGGATAAATTTTTATATTTGCATGTTTAACACACAGAATATCCCTATAAGAAAAAAAACGGATCAAAATGTTTTATTCCAATTACCCCCGTATTGCTAGAGTCATTTTATTTCCTCACTTTTTGCCATCAGATTCTGGTAGACCTATAAACATGAGTATGTCATATTATGTCATATACGCAGTACGCACACATTTTCTAATTAAAATTTTAAAGGTAAGATTTCACCGCTGATTTACCTTTTCCCCTTTGACTTAGATGGATGGATCCTCACGATAAGTAATTAGAGCAGAATCTCAATAATTCCACCATCCATTACCAATTCCACCATCAATATCAGGCGGTATCGGTGTGGGATATCTGTGTAATTACAAAACGCCTCGGTTTGTATTCAAATGAGCCTACGTTTTTTCAGTTGACTTTTAAGATGGATGTAATTGTGTGTGAGAAGTCTAATTTACTTTAAACGCTTATGAGTCTTTTATTGCAGAAGATTTCTAGGATCTTTAAAGATCCTTCTTTAAAATTTATATCCCTTCTGCCAGAAGTTAGGTTAAGATAAGTAAGTAGTCATGGTAGACCTATGTTTACGTTTAAAATTATTTAACCGGTTTAGATTTATATGTGAAAGAATAGAAATTAGAAACAGTTTCAAATTCTTGGGACAAGCTAACAGATTTTATTTGTCAATTTAACCCATCAATCCCCAAGCGGCAGCCGGCTGCCGCATAACAATTGAAAATCTATTGTGTCTGCGATACCCACGATAGAGGTGCTACCACAGTTACTTGTACTAATATGTATTCTGTGCCACAGTTTCTGTTCTACTGTTACCCTCTACGGGTTTCTTACAGCGAGAAGAACCGCAGTAAGAAACTTGTACGGGACCACTTTTTAAAGAATATTGTTCTTTTCAATGATGTGATGTGACAGTCAAAGTAAATATACGCGTGAGCTGGGTCGTAACTGTAAGCCGCGAGCGTTGACTCCGACCTTGAACCGACACTAGGCTAATGATACTGTGAAACTGGCGCGACGCACTCACGTCGCATCTTAGATACTAATGTTGTGAAGAGAATAGGTATATTTGCTTTGAAAAGGCTACAAAACAGGTCACAGGAGTTGGGCAAAATATTGGACCATGGAAGGTCATATTAACATACATTTGGTACGTGTGGCGTCACGGGTAACGGCTAGATATATGCGAACTTTAGATGACCTTTAAATCTACATACAACTTCTATTAATTTATAAAAATTCTCAATAGAGCTTGAGGTAGAGTTCTTATTCGGAAAATTGGGACATTGTTTTAAAAACGTCCAGTCTTATTTTTCTTTTCGCTTGCTCAGATGAAAAATTGAGGAATTACTAGATATAGCTTGGCAAAGAAGAGTGTGGATTAAATGAAGGCGCTTTCCTTTAAATATAGGCAACCCTACGCTTCGCTTTTGACACAATATATACTAGAGTTGACAAGTAATGTAGTGTTGTCATAAATAAAAACTCTTAGTTCCAGCTGTCACCGCGTCAGACTCTTCTTTGCCAAGTTGTACTTTAACTTCATAAACTTGTGATCCAAATTTTTTTCTTATGTTTTCATTTCTGCATCTTATCAATGTTTCTCCTGGACTAACATAGAATCTACCAAGCTGCTAGTTGGCTTTACCTACTCTTAGCACAAATTACAAAAGCTAGGCTAGGATCTAGCTGGCGTATAGCGGGACAGCACGGCCTTGACCGACCGTGCCAGGCTCCAACAGACACCGATTTAAAAAACGTCACTACAACGTTGTAACCTACATTTTTAATTTTTTTACACGAGACTTTGTTTTGGCCTACTTGCCCGTTGCTTTGCAGAGTTACTTGGGTGGTTTGGGTCTTCTCATGTTTCTACCTGTGATATTTTTGTTTGTGTATGTATTAATTGAAGAAAATTTAAACGTTTGTCATTATCTTTTGAAGCTTTCTAGCTGTGAATAGTTTCTTTAGTACCGCGATCGCAAGAATACTATTTTCTTCTTTAACTAGATGTTGCTATGTTGCTTCGTTGCGCCTGGATTCGTTTATAGCGCGAGAATCGTGCTCTTTCTCTTTTTCTCAGAACAAAATTCCAATTTAGATTTACCGGGCCTCGAAATATCTCGAACAGACAGACAAAAAGACACTTTCTCATTGAAAATAACAGTAGTTTGTATGGATTCAGATAACAATTATCTAAATTGAATATCCAATTAATAGAAACAACGTCGTCAGAGACCGAACTGGATTGCAACAATCGTTCTGTAACTGCTTAATTAGCGCCTTACCGAGTGCTTTCCGAGACCCATATAGCTGATATAGCTGACCTCGACTATCGAGATATTAAAGTAGCTGCGGCTCTAGACTCTAGAGAACTAAAAATATGACTTGAATATGACGAAAACTCATGTAAAAAATACAGTTATTGTCAAGGGCTCCTGCACTTCTATTATCAGTATGATTACAAAGCAATCTAATGTCTATACACTTTAGCATGCATAAAATGCATAATCGACGGAGATAGGCAAAAAGAAAGCATAGCAAAAAAGCTACTTTGTTTAGGATTATAGTGACTAGAGATAGAGAAGGGACTGTTTTTGGACCCCTTGACATAAGCGTATTCATAAGTTTAATCAGTTTCAAGCTTACAAGCATTAGAAACAAAGGTTTCTCTCAGAAACAGAGGCTGTCATTATCACAAGATTTTACTATACAGTTTGCAACAAAGTAATATAAAATTATAAACTACAAAGCCCGGCGATAGTTTATCATCAAAACGTCACTTGCAACTCTCACAGTGTCTATCCCCTAGATCTCTAGGTGTCAGCTGCATGACACAATGTAGCATATGTTATGCCTGCAATAAAGTCCGGATTTGCCTCTGACAAGAGCTTTATGTCAACTATATAAGGGACATTTTCATAGAGACTGCGAGGCGAATTAATGGCGAATGGAACTATTATTTAATCTGTAACGGAACACTATGAGTATGCTAGAGTCTATGATTTATTGTTTGTTTTGATATTGAATAGTCGATGATAGTTATTGAGTGCGTAAAACTACTAAATGTGTAAAGCTAGATCTTGAATTTGAAGCGTTAGAGCGAAATGAATAGAAACACTTGGAAGATGCCTTTGCCCAGCAGTGGAACAGCATTGAATCTTCAAAAAAATAACACTATACTAACTTTTAAATGATGAAGCAGAGTTCTTCTTCATTCTTGATAGTGTTTTACCACCTAGCTCGTCGGTCGTCACTGTATTCATCGGGGTTGGAGCAGGCGTGTCTCACTTCCATACAAACGGCCCGAAATTGCCGAGATATTTACCTACTATTCTGTAAAACAATCTAATTTCAACCTTTTGCATTGCGCTTAGCGTTCATAGTACAATAACTGTCTGCCGTCTCGCTTCAATCTGCCAGGGCTGTCAAGCGAGCGGCGCGGCGGCGCGGGGCCGGGTATTATTACTTTTGTATCGCGGATGCGTGCGTTGCGTGTGCGACAAGTCGAGCGAGTGCCAGCCTATCGAGACTAGTCCGGTGACCGGACGCTTGCGTTTATCATACCTAAACTCGGGAGTGAGACTTCTGTACCGAAAGGTACTATTATATATTCTGTGGTTGGAGAGGTTGAATACGGATTACTTAATATCAGTTGTAATAATATTTGGATTAGCATTTTACTAAAGGACATAGAGTTTCCAAGGATGAACAATGGTTCATAGTCCAAAACAGCTGTTTATAGTTTGTGTACAAGATGTTGCCCGCAGCTTCCGGCAACAGTCGAAAGAAGAATAAAAAACATTTGTTTGATAATGAAAAATAAAGAGAGGTCTGAAAATATTTTCAACAAAATAAAAATTGGTTACTTACTCACTTAGCATATTATTGTGATGCGTGAAAGCGACGCTGATTTCCAGTATTAGTATGCATTAGCAACTGCTTACTAGCTACTGTGTGTCTGTGGTCATAGTAACATTTATATTTAGCACTGGATCAAGCCGTACATAATTACGGACGACATTGATCGCTGCGCCGGCGCCTGCGTTATCTCTCCCACGCGATTTGCCAACACTATAAGCCGTATTATAACATAATCTATCGCAATATAGGATTGTGGCCTACACTTGCACGACAGGATATTAGATACATGTTATAGGTCTGAAGATATTTTATATCTGTGCATTTTGCTTAAAAGTTAGGAACAGGATACTTCTGCCTGAGTCCTGACCGAACATTGTACCTCGCTTGGTCGCAAAATACTGTCTTTTAACCCATCAATCCCCAAGCGGCAGCCGGCTGCCGCATAACAATTGAAAATCTATTGTGTCTGCGATACCCACGATGGAGGTGTTAAACTGGATAACCGATAAAGTTTGAACTACACTCTAGGTGAGATTAAACAAGCAGAGTTGCGGACTACGGTAGGTTCTATCGTACCCGCAACTAAGTAAGCGGGGAGTGGAGCACCATGGGGTTTTAGTGGGTAGACTCCTACTGGGGAGTCCCACATACCCTGGCCGATGTCCCTAATCTGCCGGAGATGTGTGGAGCGTTTCCCCATGAAAAAAAAAGTGAAGTTCAATAGTATACAGTACATAAATTCGTTTATCGCGCGAGAACCGTACATTTTGCTGTTATAAAAAGTATCCTATGTCCTTTCCCGAAACTCAAAGTATCTCCATACCAAATGTCAGCAAAATCGGTTCAGCGGTTTGGGCGTGAAAAGGCAACAGACAATATACAGAAACACTATAAATATTAGTACATGGATGTTTTATTTTTGTTGTTACCTTGTTTACTCGATAACGGTAAGTGGGTTGTCTATGCCGTGATTTGTGAGTTGTGTGACTACGGTCACGACAGTCGTGTTGTTGTTTATTTTCGTCAATGATGCAATGTTGTAAACACGTGATAAATACGCGTAGAGTATCTTTTCCCATATATTTAGGTTGGTAACTACGTAGTTGAAACAAGTGTTAAGCTGCGTATCCATTTGAGGCAGACTAATGGCGGGTTGTATAAGTTTAAGTTACAGCATTGTAAACTTTATTTTAAAAGATTAATTTTTTACTCACTTTTTTTGGTAAATAAAGTGGGCTCCGTGCGAGTTTCTTACGCCGGTTCTTCTCGCCGGGTTAGTTCCCGAACCGGTGGTAGGCATCATGTAGACTTTTAGAAAATATTTGCAAAAAATTATTCTGAATAAAAAAATTTGAGTTTGAGCCGCTCGACCCGAGGCCGCACAATTGGAGACGCTGCCTCAACCTGAGGCACACCGCGCCATGCCCAGCAACCAAGCCTCGGTTTGCTTCAAGTAGAGGCTGCTCGGCCTGAGGCTGAGGCTACTCTAATGGATACGCAGCTTAAAGTTAGCTTTGACTTGAGTTAATACAATGCTACTACTTTTTGGACTCGATTAATATACATACTTCATTGGACCTTTACGCTATAGTATTGAATTTTGAAAAATTTTGTAGAGCTTTTATGCTCTTGTCGGTTGATTTGATGAACTCGCAGTTCAGCTTCTTTTTCTCCCGAGTCTCGACAAAATATAGGATCGAATCAGATATCAACTCTATCTCAATAGTTTTTCGTGCAAAATTTTCTTCGTGGTAAAATCTATTATGTAGCTTATGTCCTTCCAAAGTATTTCAATTGGTTCAGCGGTTTAACCGTGAATAGGTAGGTAATAATTGACAGAAACTTTCACATACAATATTTTGTTTTGTTGGCTGATACTGATGCTGGGGCCTGGGGTCACGCAGTACTTTCATTCATCTCGCTCGCTAATATGGCGTTCGTTTACAAGCTGCCATATCAGTGGGGACAGCTTTCTGCCGTCTAATGGACAAAGGTTTACATACCCGTCGCATTGCTAGTTTTCCTGTTTGCGAGCGATACCACAGAATACTTATTAGTACAAGTATTGCGATACACCGTGTTTTTGTTCCGGCTTGTTATCCTGTACTAGGAACTTGCCGCTGGTTTTATGCGTATGAGATTATAGGCTGCGTATAACTTTAAGAACGGTCGGCGAAACTGGAGGGAGCATTGGCGCACGTGTAAAATATCTACCAATAACATGTCGTCTCATCGCGGTCTACCAATAACGATTCGTCTGATCTCTGATCTACCATAAGGGTCCGTGCGCGCTCGCCCCGCAAAAGAGACCCAAAAATCAACACTGCGGTCTCCCATTTGTTGAACGATTTTAAAGTTGTGCGCGACGGTGGGAAATAAATTTAGTGATGAGCAAATTCGTTCTTGCAGCCTCAGTCTTGGTCATGCAAAAAAGCAATGCCTAGACCAAGACTATCCTAAAACTAAAAAAACCAAATCCAAGACTGAGATCAGGCAGATTTGACCAAGTCCAAGACCAATATTGTACTAGAAATACCAAAACCAAAACTATCTGAGTCTTGTTTGGCTCATCACAGTATGATCAATGTACTACGAAGCTATGTTAAGTTTTTAAAACTAAGTTTGAACTCCTACTCGTGATGTTTCAATAACTTACAAGCTGGTAAAAATATCTGAAGACTCGTGGTATGCCGTATGCGATAACACAACCGTGATGTATGGCGTCATCAAATCTACAGATTATGTATGGTACCTGGTATCAGGTATGTATGATAAGCTTGTTTGCCGTTACGTGCTAGGAAATAAACACCAGTGCAGAGGGACAAGTCTGGCCTTTTTCTAATGAATAAGGTATTAATATTATCATTTTTAGGGTTCCGTACCCAAAGGGTAAAAACGGGACCCTATTACTGAGACTTCGATGTCTGTCCGTCTGTCTCCAGGCTGTAACGCAAGAACGGTAATAGCTAGAGAGTTGAAATTTTCACAGATTATGTATTTCTGTTGCCGCTATAATAACAAATACTGAAAACAAAATAAATTTAATATTTAAGGGGGGCTCCCATACAACAAACGTGATTTTTTTAACATTTTTTGCTCGGTATCAATGATGACAACAGGTAGCGACCTGAAATGTTCACAAAATACTCAGTTTTATTTATGCTTTAATAATTCATAATAAAAATTAAATAAAATTAAAAATTAAGGGGGGCCCCGTACAAATAACACATTTTTTCTTATTTTTCTCTATAGCGGAACTGCGGAACCCTTCGTGTGCCAGTCCAACTCACACTTGGCCGATTTTTCTCTCCTTTTCTGATACTTTGTATAGCTTTTCAGAAAGACAAGACGTAGTGTAACGTATTCATGGTTTAAACTTTAAACAGTAAGGAGGTAGGTGGATTGCATTCAAAAATAGCGAGCATTTTCTTTTAGAATTCACCAATGTTAAATTAGAGCAAAGACATAAGTTAGACGTCGGAAAGCTTCCACTGAGAAAAGCGTTCGGGCCATTTTGACTTTAAAGTTTAAACGGACACAAAGTGCAGTGGCTTCGGATAGTTCTGTTCAATTGTTAATTCTACCTCACTTTCAAATTTTTGAACACTATGCATGCATCTTTGATGTGGATGCATAGGATCTGGGAGTAGAAAAGGTAAAAGCGTTTTCTACGTATTCGTTTAGGATAAACGGGGCTGGAATATTATAAATAGCTAAGCTACTGATTCTACTGATCTTACTGATAAAGGTACTGATCGTAGCGTTATCGAAAACACCATGTACCATTTTCGACAGCTTTACGCACCTATCGAAAAGTTTAAGTGCAGGTTGACAATCTTTGTAGAAAAGTAGGTTGATGCAGAACTGACGGTAACTGATCATTGGTCTAAAGGCCAAGTTCGTAGGAGCAAGGAGGAGCTTACAATATTATGTACTAGACTTACGTCGCTTGTTGATAAATTGCTTTTAAGTACATCAAACTTTTATAACACGAAGACGAAGCCAACATAAATAATGTACGTTCGGCTAACACACGCAATACGCCGGGCGGCGCGAATGTCGCAGTCGTAAAAGTCGATCCAGGCCGACATAACTAATTCACGGGCGGAGATGTAAAAGTTGAGGGGGGGGGGGGACGACGACGACGACGACGGAATAACTCCAAGTATCTGTAGGAGGGGGTGGGAGACACACGTCCCTGTCCCGGTCCCTGAGAGGTCAGGTGAAATGTCCTGCCTCTGGATAAAATTTGTGTTAGGAAATGGTTTAAATATGTTTGAGAACAGCATTACAATCAGTAATTTGCATGCGACATTTTTTGCACTTAGTTTGGTATCTATGTAATGTTCATCCCTTTTTACCCGATTACAGCGAAGCCAAAAGGAATGGTAATGATTTTAGCAGTCTATGTATTATATTATATATTATGTGTTACGCTCAAAGACCGAAAACGCTCAATGAGCGGAAAAATAGCTCACAACGCGTTGCGGTCACAGTGAAACAGCCACAACGCGAAATTCGCGTTGTGGCTCTAATGAAAACGGCCACGACGCGTTCTGGCAATCACAAAAAGACCATAACGCAAAATTACAGCATATATACACTTAGATTTGTTTAATAGTCAATAGAGAATTGTGTTTGTATGTAAAACACAGTGTGCCCGCAGCCAATTTATCTTGCAATATCTCCACTTTGCAGCACCTATCTAAAAATATCCGCGCTATTTTAACCCTTTCGAACTAATGGACAAGAAATAAGAATATGCGGGGACGTGATCGCACATGAAAAACACCGCATTTCAGCCCCAGGGAAGATCCCCGGGCTAATAGACAGACAATGCCCCTCAACCCTTTTGCTGACGACGCGAGACGCTGCACTTTGTTCCGTGCCTCAGGGATGAGATAATATGGGGTAGCTTTGATCTATGTTCTAAAACTTGAGAGTCTTAAGCTGAATCTAATTAGTTTAGAACTGATGGAACTTCTTTGAAGACAGAATGGATAATGAAGATTCTTTGAAGGTCTTCCACCAAAATTGTGAACCATAAAAATAATTAGACAGATACATAATGACTTTTTGCGTGAAAATTTGTTTATTGGTTGGTGCATATAATTTTCTGGATAAAAAACTGATTCTCAATCTATTTTTTATTCAAATTGGTCAGCTGTCAGCAATTTTAACGTAAACAGATGAACGGACAGTCGGAAAAACTTTATTATTAAATAGAATGAGTCCATGTGTTGTTTATGTTTGTTCTCTTTTTAAGGTCCCGTAGCCAAATGGCAAAAAACGGAACCCTTATAGATTCGTCATGTCTGTCTGTCCGTCCGTATGTCACAGCCACTTTTCTCCGAAACAATAAGAGCTATACTATTGAAACTTGCTAAGTAGATGTAGTCTGTGAACCGCATTAAGATTTTGATACAAAAATGGAAAAATTATTAAAAATTGTAGGGGTCCCCATAGGTACAACTGAAACAAAAAGATTTTTTTTTCACCAAACCTATGCGTTCTTCAAAAATCATATTGAAGTTTTTGATATCATTTTTTTCTAACCTGAATGAATGGTTTGCGAGAGGGACTCTTCTAAAGTGGTAAAATGTGCCCCCCCCCCCTCTAACTTCTAAAGTAGGGGCATGATAAGTCTAAAAACATCATATATTATGATGTAGGGGAGCGGGGGGCACGTTGTTACAAATTTCAGATAGTTGTTAAGGGCACCGTCTTCCAAATTCACGTTTCTAGAATGAGTAATTTTTAAAGAAAGCGCCATTCAAAAAACTCAAAATATATACATGTATAGATACATCTTTTGACTAGTGACTTTTTTGCTTAGAAACACAATATTTTACTCGATAAAAAAAAATCCGAAACAACCTCAATTTTAAAAACATTTTGAGTTTTATACGACTTACATGGACTCAATTAAAAAATAATTTGGACAGTTCGATTACTATTAAAATTTTACAGGGAAATGATTGGATACATGTTTAATTATAATATTTTTTATCTAAGTAAAAAGGTTTTTTTCTCCTATTTCGCCCTGTCATGGACGCGGCGAGCGTCGTAACCGCCACCGTACAAGGCTTGCTGATATGAATGTTATTTTAATGTCATTTACGTCGATATTCGCACTGAACCGACATCGACCTGCTAATTTAGGGAGAAGGTGCCCATAATATGACAAAAGCTATCAAATTAATACATTTGATTACTTCTAATGTTAGTATGTCTATTAAGCTATTAAAATATGACTGAAAAATTATTAAAATTTATGTAATTTTTTCACAATGGAGAATTTAACTAAACAAGTAGATTGTAACATCTTACCCCGTAATAGGGATCAGTTGTTACATCATCGGGGCACGATGTTACGGTAGATAAATAAACAAAATCATCAGTGATACATATTTTTTATAAGTATTTCAAAAAGGATATAAACAATAGAGATCACTGTATAAAGTCTTATAACATTTATGAGTAATTATAATATATATTATGGTAATTATTTAGATTTTTCTGCTTCAGCAGATTCATAAACTTCTTTACTAGTTGTACCTCTTTCTGTTTTTCTTTTATTGCTCATTCTGGAAAAAACAAAGAAAATGTAGAATTTTTAAAATCAGAAAACGAACGGTACAATACCAGATATGAGTAATATTTTTGGGGTAACATATTTGTATGTAACAACTTACCCCAAACAATTGTAACTACTTGCCCCATGGCACGTTTTTTAATATAAATTTAAGTCATTAATAATGGATATCGATAGTAGAATAAAACAATACTTTAAATTAAAAGTAGATATATTATGAACGTCCTAGGTTAAAAATTTTGTCAAAATTAAAAATATAGTCATCAGGAATCAAACATTTCGTAAAGGATTTTTTTAATCGGGACACATGCACACAACCTAGCAGATCAGTGCTTGGCGGGTCACTGATTGTTTTTATCTAATGCACGATGTTATAAGAAAACAAATGAGTCCAATTATGTCTCCCAAAGAGTTTAAAATCCCGGTAAAAAACGCGTGTAACTTCTTACCCCTGTAACAACGTTCCCCCCGCTCCCCTACTTTACTATAAAAACTACCAACGAAAATTGGTTTGAACGAGATCTAGCAAGTAGTTTTTTTTTATACGTCATAAATGGTAAGTTACCTTAATTTAACTTTCATTAAATCAACTGAAATATAAAAATAAATCAAAAACCTTTTAATTTCATAAAAATAAACCTTATCAATTCTAAACCTTAAACAATAATTTGTTTCCAACTTTCGCTCTATAACGGTACGGAACCCTTCGTGCGCGAGTTTGACTCGCACTTGACCGATTTTTATTTTCATTCAATTTCGTTCAAAGGCATAAACATAAAGATTTTACAGATTGACAATTAAAACAAACTGTCCACAGCCTGTAGTGTGGATATTCAAATTCGATAAACTAAACAACCTGCCGAGACCTCCGCATTAGTGGAGGGTACACAGATAAATTATCCGGGTAAACGGCTCGGGATGGCCCTATTTATTTGCCCCCGTGTGCTCACCCGCCGAGGGGAACAGTTTACCCCTTATTTATGTACCCCGTTATCCGTTTTCTTGGAACCCTAAATACATTTTTGGGTTACGCCGTAAAAGCCTTATCTGCACTATTAAAAGAAGATATCGTGGTATCTGTTACTAATCTTCAGTTGCATTTCCATTATTTTAACTTTTTTCAGTTTACTGTTTGAAATTATATTCAAGTTCTGGTAATAACGAACATGTTTTTAACAACACTTAATATTTTTTACCAAAGTTTTTAGGGCCCTAAGGACCTAGGTGAGGGTGACACATGGACGTTGATGAAATTTCGAAGGATAGGTATTATACTTAATAGCCGCTAGAAGACACTTAACGCTTGGCAGAAATGGGTATGAATCTTACAAAAAACGTGAAAAACGTTTATACGTGGGAGAGCCATGCTTCGGCACAATGGGCCAGCTCGACCGGAGAAATACCACGTTCTCACAGAAAACCGGCGTGAAACAGCGCTTGCGCTGTGTTTCGCCGAGTGAGTGAGTTTACCGGAGGCCCAATACCCTACCCTATTCCCTTCCTTTCCCTCCCCTATTCCCTTCTCTTCCCATCCCTACCCTCCACTATTATTAGTGACCGACCGAACTTTCGGTTTCGGTTTCGGCCAGCATCGGCCAAAATATCTAGTTTCGGCCTTAGTTTCGGTTTCGGCCAAAATATAGCCGAAACTTTCGGCCCCGCCGAAACTCCAGTGTTCGTGAATTTTCGTGCGTCGTTCGGTAAACTTCGCAGTTAACTCGAGCTTGCTCGCCGGCGGGGCCCCGGCTCATTTCGCCACCGTCCATTTAATCGTGTTTTGAGGTTATTTTTTGCAAATTAGTGCCAAATTACTAAGTATTTTTTATTTTTTTTATTTTAATCAAATTGTCTAAATTACTCTTATCGAACATTAGAGGTATAATGCTGAATTTTATTTCTAAACGACAAACGCACGTTTATTTAATATAATATGTAACCGTTGGTGAATTATGTGCTATGTTCTTATTTTAACAATGTTTCCCAAATGTAATGCTATGATAAATTGATTAAATTGTGTGTGAACATTATTTACTTAATAATTTTGTTTGACTATGAGATATAGCTTGCGAGATTTTTCTAGTCAATATCTCGCCTCATTCTTTTCCTTTTACCACACGTTTTATTTATATTTAAAATAAATAAACTTTAACTATGCACGCGCAGTCTCACAGACCGTTCCTACCCTGCTTGAATCTTATCTACCCCACTTCCCCGTAAGCTTCACACTTGCGGCACTCATTACACAAGTCGACAAAAAAATATTTTTTTCTTGTTCCTGTTACTTAATGACTATTATCCGATTATTTGCATTGAAAATTAACCAGAAACATAAATATAAAAAAAAGTTTGCTTTTATAGTCTAGGCGAAGATAAATAAAAATATAAGATTTTTTCAAAATTCTTAGTGACTAACGCTTGTCGTGACTCGTGACCAAGATAAAGCAGTTTGGAGGGATATCATAGTTGGAACGGGAAGTTTGCCGCTGGCGTAAAAATATCTTCAAAAATGTGTAAAATGGACGTAAACAATTTTTGCTGTATTTGCGGAAAATGTATTAAAGTAATAGCGAAAAAGTTACTTGCACCGACAAATAAAAGGATTTATCAAGCCTTTGAAACAAATTTTAAACTGCCTATTAAAAAAACAGAAAAAATATGGGTGCCACAATATATCATATACTTATTAAAGAGGCATGCTACAAGCTATTTTTGGAGTATGCTCACCTAAGTATAAAAAAAATATATCAAATTTTAAACCTAATTTATATATTTTTTCCTTCTAATTCTTTTTTTAGTGAATGTTAGTAATGATATAAATGAAATAAATATATTTTATTCTTTTAACACCTAACTAAAAGAAATAAAATACAACCTGCATTTATGCATATTTTACAAAATACACGAGAAAAGTTTTTTGTACATTTGCGGAGAATATTAAAATAAGAGTTAAAAAAAGTTAGTTGCATCAACAAATAAAAGACTTAGTCAAGCCTATGAAAAAAAATTCAACTTCCTATTTAATACCAAAAAAATAGGAGCGCCACATACCTATATCGAAGGACACAACAAGCTATAATACATATTTGGGGTGTGCTCACCTAGATACAAAAAAATATTAATTTTTAAATCTAAACTATATACTTTTTCCATTTCAATTTTATTTTGGGAATATAAGCAAGGATATAAATAAAAAAAAAAATATTTTTGATACGTATAACTGAAAGAAGAAAATTCAGGTTTTCTTCCAAATTTGAAAGTTTCTATAAACGCAAACTTTATGAGTTAAAATCATTGTTTCTCTAATTAATTAAGTGTAAGACATCCAAATTGGGTACACAGAACTCAGGCACAAAAATCGTGTTGACTAGGGTTATCTTTGGTTTAGTGGCGAAACGTCTTCTGAACCAAAAAATTGTGACGCCAACTGCAAGTTTACTTAGTAATTTAGTTTTGAACTTCGACCGCGGTCTGTGAGACTGTATGTCCGTGTTTCCCATACAAAGAATATGACTGCAATTGATTGTGTTTTCAGTAGTAAATGTATAGAAATAAATTCTGCTCATGTTTTTTAGGGTAATCCTTCGTTCTAATACATTAAAAACTTGGAATTGGATAAAAAAACGAAATATGATACTGAAAAGTTTCTAGGGAACATATTCGAGTCTAAGATTAATAATATTTATTTTAAGAAATGTCACAAAAAGTAAAAAATCCAATTTGGCACTTTTTCTTATGTGTTAACAAATGTTACAGAACAGTAAATTTCAGTAAATAATCGTCATTTTAAATGTTTTACCAAGTTTCGGTTTCGGTTTCGGCCGAAACTGAGAGTAAGGCCGAAAGTTCGGTTTCGGTTTCGGCTGAAAAATCAGTTTCGGTCGGACACTAACTATTATCCTAATCCCTCTTAAAAGGCCGGCAACACACTTGCAGCTCTTCTGATGCTGCGAGTGTCCATGGGCGACGGAAGTTGCTTTCCATCAGGTGACCCGTTTGCTCGTTTGCCCACTTATTTCATAAAAAAAAAATAATAATAATAATAATTTGATCGAAGGCTTTAAGTACATTATCCGTATATAACCGGACACTTTTAATGCTTAATTTGATGATTTAAATTGAATGATTGGATAATTAATTAAACAACAATTATCTCGTATTTATTAATAACGTGGCGTATAAAAAGTAAACGACATCCTCTCGTCCGAAGGGCGGATATCAGAACGTGACTACGTGGTATCGATCCGCAGGATGATGGAGCGGTCATTTGAATAATTCGCACATTATACTGCGCCAGCGCAGGATATGTGATATTTAGTGGATCATTTGAAGCTGATTGAGTACGGAAATTGCTTAAATATTAACTGTCAAGGACTTGGAATCTACGTTACTGCATTCCTAAGGTGGCTGTGACAGGTGGGAGAATGTAGAGAACTCTACATTGAAAATTGGCAGCACAACTGTAACATAACGTTTGTAAGCCTTTTCTTTCTTTGTCCAGTATCACACATAATATAATGCGGCTCGAACCGTTTAATGGTATATTTAAACATCCATTGTGCATATTGGATTTGTAACAATTAGAACAGAGATGATATGACATCTAGTCCATTTTTAGGGTTCCGTAGTCAACAAGGAACCCTTATAGTTTCGGTCTGTCCGTCTGTCCGTCTGTCTGTCCGCGGTTTTTCTCAGACTATAAGGCCTATTTTTTTTATGGTACCTCCCCTACACATGAAGCGGGGATGTTTTTTTTTACGCGTTCACCCCATCGCGTGGGGAGTCGTTAAATAGTTATTTTTTCAATATTATGAGTCCCCCCCCTTCTACCAGCTTAACGGTTGCTTCTGGAAATGTAAAAAAAATCACGGAGGTAGGAAATATGCTGAATTTAAAAGGAAAACTATCACGGCTAAGAAAACTTCATAAGTTTTTGAGTTATAGTCGATCAACCAAAAAAAAATTATTCGGTGAAGTATAAAGGAACTTTTCGTTCAAATTCCTTTGAACGTAACTGAGATGATGTTGTTAGTAGTGTAAAACACGTTATAAATGTACATTCATTGACCATACAAAAATTATCAAAAACTAGCGGTACTACGGAACCCTATATTGCGCGTGGCCCGACACGCACTTGGCCGGTTTTAACTTTAACCCAGATCTGCGCAAGAGAAGCCCCAGATAGTTTTTTTTTTTTTTTTTTAATGAAATAAGGGGGCAAACGAGCAAACGGGTCACCTGATGGAAAGCAACTTCCATCGCTCATGGACACTCGCAGCATCAGAAGAGCTGCAGGTGCGTTGCCGGCCTTTTTAGAGGGAATAGGGTAATAGGGGAGGGTAGGGATGGGAAGGGATGGGAATAGGGTAGGGGATTGGGCCTCCGGTAAACTCACTCACTCGGCGAAACACAGCGCAAGCGCTGTTTCACGTCGGTTTTCTGTGAGAACGTGGTATTTCTCCGGTCGAGCCGGCCCATTCGTGCCGAAGCATGGCTCTCCCACGTATAAAACGAGTTTAACGACTAACCCATAATATTCTATGTTACTTCGGTCTCTATCGCCTTATGTAACAGTTGATATTGAGATGCGCTGAAAACTTACAAGTTCGTTAACAAAGTCCGGAACTTATGGCAACAACTAACGAGCATCGCTTTACACTTCATTAATGTCAACGGCTGGACCTATACTCAAGATGGTGGCAGCAAGTTCCAAGTGCCTTTTGATTGAACTAGATTACTAGGTCTTGCAAGATTTTGTGTACTAGGCCATTAAGACCAGCTTGCTTGAATCAGGGATTCTCTCTTTGAGATTCAAGATTGTCTAAGATGAAGTTAACAATTGGCCACATGTAACGCATATTGGCATTGGTAAACGGAAAATACCTCTGTCATAAATACGAGGAACGAGATTATTCCCAATAAGGTTGTTAGCTTTTTTAACCCAGCTGATGTGCCTAAGTGAGTTTGTTAAGTGGATAAAAGAGCAAGACTTAACTCGAAAGCTAAACGTAAACGTTATCTCAAAGTTTATTTAAGGTAATGCTAGTTTATAACCTGATTTTATCCAACAATTAAGACGATCTATGCATCTGGGTAGTTCTGATTTCAATAAAACTATAGGTATAGGTGTGGAAGACATTTTATCATATTATTGTCATTACTAAACGCAATCTAAGCGTTTGAATTTTTTAATCAAACAATAACAGGTACCGGTGTTGAAGGAATTTTTATCCTGTCATTATTAAACGCAATTCAAGCAACGTATCGAATGTGTGTCTAACTCCGCGAGTGAAATTCGGTCCGACTTGTTCAATGAAACGAGATATGTTTACCCTGCGACAGTTTAGTTGCACCACATCGCCTTTATTAGCGAACTGGGTTAGGCGAGATTACGACTTGTTTACTTGCCAGCTGAGACCCTTGCTCAACACTGGTTTGGTGGACATCTCGTCAAGTTACTCGGTTGACGTTGGAACTAAATGGATCCTTTCATAACAGAGATGACACTGGCAGTTACAGAGATGTCCAAAAAAAGATTGTCTTGGTAATATTGTGCAACACTGGTTTGATGGACATCTCGTCAAGTTACTCGGTTGTCGTTGGAACTAAATGGATCTTTTCAGAAGAGAGATGACACTGGCAGTTACAGAGATGTCCAAAAAAAGATTGTCTTGGTAATGTGTTGCATTCTCTATGTAGAGAATGCTCAACACTGGTTTGATGGACATCTCGTCAAGTAACTCGGTTGTCGTTGGAACTAAATGGATCCTTTCAGAAGCGAGATGACACTGGCAGTTACAGAGATGTCCAAAAGAGATTGTCTTGGTAATTAATGTGTTGCATTCACTATATTATCTATGATGGACCAATAACCTCTTCAGAATAGTAATCGCTTTAATCACTACTTAATTTAAAGAGGAGCACATTCGTCTATCATAATTGCCCAAGATTGACATCTCATCTGCATTATATTTATATAGACTTCGCACTCTTGCCGAACCATCGTGGCACAACGTGAAGAGGCCACATTAGACGCGTCGCAAAACAATAATATAGTACGTACTTACGTAGTCATGTTAAGGACCCGTACCTTTTAAGGAAGACTACATGTAACATGCCCTAAGAGAATTCAAAGAAAACATCACAAGAAATCACGTCTTGCGATCTATAGGCGGATCGTCAGATGTGCCCATAATGATATTCAGCGGAGAAATTAGTTTAATTAATGGCCTGGCGCGACGGCATTATGCAACGCCATTATCTACTGTTCGTAGTTATTTTACCTCTACATGACCTTTGTGTGAACGACGTAAGGATTATTCTCAAGAAGCTCCTAGGTCTGAACGAACTGTATGTCAAGTACGGTCCATTAGCCACTCCTCGTTGCCTTTAACGTACAGAATGTGAGGAATGGAGTCGCTTTTTTACATACGCTATTATTTATTTAGTGGTAATTAATGTTAGTACTTTGGTTAATGCTTATTTTGTGATGAATGATGATGCTTTGAGATATTCTGAGACAATAATTTTCATATCAGAAATGCAGTGTATGGTTATTGTATGGTCTGTCCACGTTGGCCCATGGGCCATGATGGAAAAATACAGGCAAAGTAACGCCTGATTTTATTAAGACCGGGCTCACAAAATTATCTAAACCCGCTAGCCCCGCCAACACTCCCCGCTATCCTCCAATCGTGATACAATGATTCCATGAATTGTGCCCGCATGAATTGTATTTTGCGCTGCAGCCAATAGTGAACAATATCGCGTAACAATCCGGCGCATTATAGCACGAAGGTAAAGTTCCCTAGTCCCAAAATTGTTTTTGATGATTACTTAAAAATTAAATACAATACTAATATTTCCTTTAGCTATTATTTTATAAAGTGTGTTATTGTAGTAGTGCAAATTATTTAATGATAGTAACTCAATAAGTGTAACAGATATTTGTTGAAAAGCCCAGAAATATTCATAATTTCGAAAAATAAAACTATCGAGTCAAAATAAGTGAATCGTGTTTTTGGTTAGCCAAATAAGAGATAAATATACAATGATTAAATAAATCTCAATTTCATTTAAGTCAATCGTCTTCCGGGATCGTAATACCTATTAGAAAACACAGCAAAATTTGACAGCCTGGTCTTAACTATTCAAAACTAGACGTTCCGCGCGGCTTCGCCCGCGTAAATTAGATATTTCACAGACAAATCAGTCTACAAAAAATAGCCTATGATCCTTCACGTGGTCTACTTCTTATCTGACCCAAATAACAGATAAATTGCTCTAGTAGTTTGTGAGATAAGCCCTTTCAAATAATTTCCCCCGTTTTTTCCACATTTTCTTCTATTTCTTCGCTCCTATTAGTCTTAGCGTGATGAAATATAACCTATAGCCTTCCTCAATAAATGGGCTATCTAACACTAAAAGAATTTTTCAATTCGGACCAGTAGTTCCTGAGATTAGCGCGTTCAAATAAGCCCTTTCAAATAATTTCCCCCGTTTTTTCCACATTTTCCTCTATTTCTTCGCTCCTATTAGTCTTAGCATGATATTATAATATAGCCTATAGCCTTCCTCGATAAATTGACTGTGTAACAACGAAAGATTTTTTTTCAAATCGGACCAGTAGTTCCTGAGATTAGCGCGTTCAAACAATCAATTAAACAAACTAACTAACAAACTCTTCCGCTTTATAATATTAGTATAGATATAGACAATTAGGAGCGTGTCTTGTGCTGGTTATTTGTTATTGACTCGAAACAAAAAACCCAAATGTAAACGTAGGGTTTCTTCCATTTGTTACTTCAGACAAATAACCTAAACGCCTTCTTGAATGCGTTCGCAATATAGGGAGTAGGGAGGGAAGGGACACCCGGTGAATATCAACGCGTACAATATGAGCGCTGATGTATTGACTTGTTCCACCGGATCCTCTCCGCTTCCTCGCCTCATGAATTATGCATGGGACATTGTGGGTACCTGTCGCCGTGTTGTTGGGCTGTTCCGGTCGGCTAGACAAGTTTTTTTTATGGAATATGGAATTGCTTGACTTGGTCGTTGATACTCTAGTCTAGAAGCCAAGCGCGGTGTCAGCATAGTTTTAGGGTCACGGGATTTTGGCTTTCCCACAATCACAATATTTATGACGAATTAAAAGACACAACTTTACCAGAATTTTGGCGGAGTCATGTCTTCTGACCCTTAAGTTCGGCATCATGCAGCGAAACGGCCATATTATAATCGAATGAAGAAGACCTTAATTCTTTGTTCGTATTAATTATTGTTATTGAAATTCCTCACATAACTGTTTCTCAACCCGAGCAGTTAACTAAAATACTCGTCTCAATTATATTGCCAAATAAACCATTATAAAAATTCAAAACTAATTAAGACGGTTTTTTGGCGGCACATTTTTTTATTTGTTGGATGATGTTGATGAGGTCAACGACATGTCCGTCCGTCATCGACCCAAAAAATAACAATCAAATACAGTATTAATTAAGCTCTTGAAGATTCGTAAATCGTTAAGCGTCGTTTCGTGTAATCGCTAACAGTACGCGATTATGCACGGTTTGGCATGTTATAATTTTTTAGGGTTCCGTACCCAAAGGGTAAAAACGGGACCCTATTACTAAGAATTCGTTGTCTGTCCGTCCGTCTGTCTGTCTGTCTGTATGTCTTCAGGCTGTAACTCAAGAACGGTAATAGCTAGAGAGTTGAAATTTTCACAGATTATGTATATTTGTTGCCGCTATAACAACAAATACTAAAAATAAAATAAAATAAATATTTAAGGGGGGCTCCCATACAAATAACGTGATTTTTTTTGCCCTTTTTTGCTCTATATCAATAATGGCAACAGGTAGGTACTTGAATTTTTCTCAAAGTACTTAGTTATATGTGTACTTTAATATTTAATAATAATATTAAATTAAAATAAAAAATTAAGGGGGGCTCCCATACAAAATACAATTTTTGGCCTAATTTTGCTCTGCAATGGTACGGAACCCTTCGTGCGCGAGTCCTTCTCGTACTTGGCCGACTTTTAAAAGTGTTTTTACTTCTTTTTACTGTCGTCTTTTATTTAGGAGCTGTGCCCTTGTCTTTGGAGTTTTCATAATTCCAAAGAACTTCAGTCAATTCAAAGGGATCTTTGATTCAGCACGTAAAGTAAGATGACAGTTTCCCGGTTTTTTTCTAACGACATATTTCATTATACTTTCTTGGTTAAAACATGTTTAAGATTGGCAATTATAGTGTTTATATATACACGAATTGCTTCTGTCTGAAAGGTGTAAACATGTTTTTTCCTCAACGAGTCTACAATAAAGCAAAATCATTTAGCCATTTTCGTCGCAGCGTTAAACATTTAAATCACGGCGCGCTGCCAAGGCCTGTAACAATAAAACTCGCATGTCAGACAGAAAACAATCCAACAGAATGTCTTTGGCAAGATCCCCCGTGACAATTGTATGTGTAGCTACACATTGCCGGAAAACGCAACGACATAATAAAACGCATAATATTCGTTTTTCGTGTCAAATGCTTTTTAGAACGGCTGGTTTCTAATTAGAGTGGTCAAAGAACCAATGTTTCAACACTACGTTTATCTCTACCTGAAATATTATGTTTCATTTAGCAACAACCCCAATTTGCTACTTTTAAAATTTTGATATCCCTGAGACAGGAGATGGCCTTTAGGCCTTTTTCAGTCATGACTTTTCACTTTTCAGGTGGAAACAGAAAGTCAAGACTTTTCACTTTTCACTGGAAAAAGGACTGCCACACTGGAAAAAGTAAAAATTTTCCAGTGTGACAAAAACTTTTGCTTGTATGCAATATTAAAACATAACAAGCGTTTTCACCATAAATCTTTTACGGCACAGTTGTTGCTGTCAGTTATATAACCGAAATTCGCAGCGTTTCGCCAACTAGATGTGTCGTCGCGCTTACGGTAGACGGGTAGGTACGTCGCGCGTTGTGTCGTGCTGTCAGTCGCGCAGGCGCCGGCTTTGTCGACTGATGGACGTTTCAATGGGTCCCCGTGCGGCCCCCGTGCTGCCCTCGTCACGTTGCCTGAATACTGTCCTCGTGATGACATGGAGTTGAATGGTTGGGAAAGTATGGATGCGAAACTGAAAGCAACTCTACCTAGTGAGGTGTATGAATTGTAGAGAAAGTGGTTGTACCCTTTTGATGTGTAATAGTCTGATAATGTCTGGCAAACAAATGATGTTAGATAGTAGTGGGGCTTATATTTCCTTTAAGGGTCAATAGATTTATGTTTTGTTTCACACTAATCATCTTTACTATGGTTAGACCGCACACGTAGAGTCCCAACTCTATTCCCATAGTAATATTATTATGATGGAAAATTAAACCTTGCTTTCAAGAAAACAGTTCAATCATTAGGAGGAGGGATCGATGAAGTCAACATAACTTTACATTTCTTGTAGACATTGTCTGAATAACTGCAACAAAAATATCCTTCCAATATATTTCCATTGGGAATACACAAGAGGTGTGCAAGTTGCAATATATTTTCGTAACACTGCGGTGGTATTTTAAATTACTTGAATTTATTACCTCCGAGCTCAGTGAGGATTTGCGTCTTGCGTCTGAATATCAAAGTTGACCGCATCCTGTCTGAACAGACGTGTGGGGCATGTTAATAGCTTTTGTAAAAACTGTTGAAATTACTGATTATATTCAATGATGTTACAATTAAATAAACCCCATTGTAAAATCTCTTGAAATGTAACGTTACGGTGTTATAAATGGGTAAACCTCATTGTTCAGGTTCTCTTGCTATTATTTTCAGCATCATTTGATCGATTGCAGTGCAGGATCTTATAGAAGCCATATTGCATTGCTAAGCCTAAATATGCTCAGATACAGACTAACTAAACGGAACTTTGACTATGAAGAAGCTCTCTTTAAGAGGAAAACTAAAGATGTCTCTATAAAAGTAATTAGTAAATAGTTTTAAAACTGGCTTTAATAGTGGTCTACCACTATTAAAGATATAATGAAAGTCCATCCGTAAAAGTTTGGCAATCTGTAATTAAGTCTGGTGTTTATCACCACATTATTTTGTTGTTTCCAAATCATATAAAGTCGCTTTAAAATCAATGCTTAGTAACTCTCAGAGAGGTAGTAAATCATTTGCCTTGCGGAGGATCCGAACTTCGGACAGGAAGGTAAAGGTCAAGTATTAATATTTGTGCTGGAAGTGTGCCTTCGTTTTTGTGTTAATTAGACCCCGCACTGGCCGGAAATCGCGGCATTCCGAGCGGTTATCTGGCTTTTTTGCTCTTTAAATTGACCGAATGATGTTGGAGCTTGTTTTATATGGAAACTAGATGTTGCTCGCGTTACTTTGTTCCACCGATATTTGCCTATGGCGCGGAAATTGTTTCTGTCGGCTGTGGCCTTTCATAGGACTAAAAGATCTCCTAAAAAACAGATTGACAGACACACTAATATTAGTATGGATAGTATAAGTATGTTAGTATGACGCCTAGCGCAGTTTATGTTTCTATTATTTTTAAGGGGCGTTTTTTTTATCTTTCGTGAGAAACAAATCTACACTAATATTATAAAGAGGAAAACTTTGTTTGTTTGTTTAATTGTAATGAATAGGCTCAAAAACTACTGGACCGAATTTAAAAATTCTTTCACCATTCGAAAGCTACATTATCCACGAGTAACATAGGATACATTTTATTTTGGAACAAAATAGGGTTCCGAAAGATATTTGGGTTTTTCGGACACGAGGTGTAAAAATCAACCAGAAAAGTTACTTATTTTGCGTACGCTGCCTAAACTATAAAAGATGAACCATAAAATGTTCTAATTAATTGTAGATATTATAAATATCTACAAAAAAGTTCGCGACACACTATACTTATCTATGTCGAGTGAGGCACGACAACCAATTTTTTATTTAAAAATCTTGAATTTTTTTTTGGACTTCATTTAAACGCGTTTATTTTGCTCATGCTATTAATCCTTATCAAAATAAATTATTTCATCACCAAGCACAGTTTATGTATATAATATTTGGTCTTTGAATGATTAATATTGGACGTTCGATTTTGAAGTTATGGCGAAATTAAAATATTACGATTTTTGCTGCACGACCCGTTGCGAAGTGCGCGTGCGGGAGGGAGTTTAGATCTATTAGTAAATGATGATTTAAATAATACTTAATTATTCACTAAATCTAAATCTACATCTACACTAATATTATAAAGAGGAAAACTTTGTTTGTTTGTTGGTTTGATTGTAATGAATAGGCTCAAAAACTACTGGACCGATTTCAAAAATTCTTTCACCATTCGAAAGTTAAATTATCCACGAGTAATATAGGCTAAATTTTATTTTGGAAAAAAATAGGGTTCCGTAAGATATTTGGGTTTTTCGGACACAAGGTGTAAAAATCAACCAGAAAAGTTACTTATTTTGCGTACGCTGCCTAAACTATAAAAGATAGAACTATAAAATGTTCTAATAAATTGTAGATCTTATAAATATCTACAAAAAAGTCTGCGACACACTATACTTATCTATGTCGAGTGAGGCACAACCACCATTTTTTTATTTGAAAATCTTGAATTTTTTTGGACTTCATTTAAACGCGTTTATTTTACTCATGCTATTAATCCTTATCAAAATAAATTTTTTCATCACTAAGCACAGTTTATGTAGATAATATTTGGTCTTTGAATGAATAAAATTGGACGTTTGATTTTGAAGTTATGGCGAAATTAAAATATTACGATTTCTGCTGCACGGCCCGTTGCGAAGTGGGCGTCACCAAGGCGGGGGTGCGCGTGCGGGAGGGAGTTTAGATCTATTAGTAAATAATGATTTAAACAATACTTAATTATTCACTAAATCTAAATCATATAAAAAACTCAAAGGTGACTGATTGACATAGTGATCTATCAACGCACAGCCCAAACCACTGGACGGATCGGGCTGAAATTTGGCATGCAGGTAGATGTTATGATGTAGGCATCCGCTAAGAAAGGATTTTGATCAATTCTACCCCCAAGGGATAAAATAGAGGATATACCGATCGGGCTGACTTTGATACCTAAATAATAATAATACTTCTTAACGCGAGCGAAGCCGCGGGCAAAAGCTAGTAATAATATAAAATGCTATACAGAATATTATACAATGTGTCCCGACACCGGTGTCCGATCCTTTAATGTCATGATGTATGGCATACTTTATTGACAAATTGGCTTTCAAAAAATTTTTTTCTCCAACTTTTGAAATAAATTCTTTTTCTCTGGCTCTCATACTAATCTGACCAATACTTCATAAGAAAATCGTTATAACTTCTAAAATGTCTGACTTAGAGCATAGATGTAAAAGAATTTATTTAATGTGAAAACCTTCTCTATCTTTTTAAAATCAAAAATAACGAGTTTAATGCGCTAGACTTTTCACAAAAAGCCATTAATTAAAAATAAATTTTTTTCCTTAAACTTTAGTTTTTCTGTTTAATTCCACCAAATTTATGAATTATGACATATTAGATGACGCCCGCAACTTCGTTGCGCCAAAATTTGTTTATCGCGTGGGAACCGTACATTTTTCCGGGATAAAAAGTATCCTATGTCCTTTCCCGGGACTCAAAGTAACCCTATACCAAATTTCAGCAAAATCGGTTCAGCGGTTTAGGCGTGAAGAGGTAACAGACAGACAGACAGACAGATAGACGGACAGACAGACACACTTTCGCATTTATAATATTAGTATAGATGGATTGCCTGTGTAAGCGTAGTCCACAAGTTTAGCTATCATATGAGACCTTTTTTATCTTCATAGGATATTTACATGATAAGTGTAGGTCAGATTAGTGTGAAAGCCCGAGAAATACTAAAATGGCTGCCATTTTACAACCGTGAGAGAGAGAAAAAATTTGAGAGCCAATTTGTCGATAAAATATGCCATAGATCATGACATTAAAGGATCGGACACCGGTGTCGGGACACATTGTAAAATACGTTTAAGTTCTCATTTCAACTAATGGTACCTATTGCTCTGTGCGAATATGCGCATTAAGTTTTGCGCTTACAAATTTCACGCTATTCCCTTGCCGCATTGCAATCGGACTTGGTGCATAATATAATATTATTGTTTAGACATATTGTATGTTATGTAAGACGGAGGCCTTGCGGGTTTCCCGCTACGTGACCGCGGCTCATGAATTTTAACCGACACATATTGGTCACTGATGATCCACGAGGATCCATGATGATCACGTACACCACTGCCGGTCGGAAAACCCCCTAAATGTTTTAGACAATACTAGATGATTTGTCAGTAAGCTCTGATTCTACCATTTTAGCCCAGTATTAATACAGCTTTGGTGTAGTCTCGGACTTCGATATGGTAAATCACAAACTAACGTTAAACGCGCTCTGATTGGTCAAAAGTACAATATTCGGCTGTTTAAGGTTTATGTAACGTATTATAGGAGTTCCATTTCGGCTGTTTTACGGGATCCGGACTAGATCAAATCTGAATCAGCTGATTTTGTCCGGTTAATTTTGGATTAAAATGGAAAATGCGTCCTTACTCCTTTTTACTCCTTACTTTCAAAGCTGGCCTAATGCCTATGTATTTGCGATATTGTCTCCGTGTCAATATGGTAAAAGGATTGGAAGAAAATGGATTGCTATTTGTGGTTGTCTTCGATCTATAAGATTGCCGTCAGGCACCTATTTTTATCCCAGCTCAGTAAATAAAGTGAGAGGACCCGTTGAAAAGCGACATGAATAGAAGTTAGAACTCGAGCCCAGACTATATCGATGCAAAGAAATTGAAAATAGCAGCTGTCACTGCAAAGGTATCAATGACTTAAACACTTTTCAGATCTAATTCAATAACCTATTTGTTAGTATGTAGTTAATTTTGATTCGTATAGTTGTCATAATCCCTGAGGAATTTCGCAGGTATCGGCTAAAATCTTTATAGCCTAATCGGTGCTAAATCTAGCGCTAAATCAGCATTTACTATTAGCACTTATGCCCTTAGAGTTAAACAGTGACAGTCAAGGACAAAACATTGTATAACTATACTGTATATATTGTATACGCATTAGGGTCCCAGCACACATATCAACTCGGAAAGGGATCGGCACCGTATCGCCTCGAGGCGTTCAATATTGTTTGTATGAAACTCCCTCCTGCAACGCACATTAAGCGGAATCGTAACGTAATCACCTCGCCTCGGAACAGGGACCGTACCACGAAACCTTTTTGAGACTCAAATAATCGAACGAGAATGCCGCGTTCTGCTCTAACAAAACCTGTTTGAGTCTCAAAACGGTTTCGTAGTAGGCCTCCTGGCTCCGAACCGCGATGCGATGCGTGGTCAACTTGCAGTTCCCGCGCTTACGACTCGTTGTCCCCGCGCTTACGTCTCTCCGTCCACCCTTGCTTCAAACTGATCTGGGGCCAGCGGTCGGCGAGCCGTAAGCGCGGGGACGACGAGCCGTAGCCGAGTTGACGTACAGGAGCTGCTGATACGCTTTGGTTACGTGCATACGTTAGAATGATGCCTGGTTGACGGCGAGGCGAAAGGCGATACGGTGCCGATCCCTTTCCGAGATTATATGTGTGCTGTGAGTTGTGACCCTTATGGATCTTTTATCAGTAAAATAGAATAAGAATAGAATTTATATATTTCCAAGTTTGTTTCCTAGTAAAAGAGTTAGAGAATGAAACTGAAATATACGCTTTCTTCTATACTCTTACACACTAAAGTCTAAAGGCTTCACCGAAGGCTCAGACCAAATAAAAAGTCTTGACTTTTTATGTGGTCTGAGACCGAAGGCCGGTTTTTCTTCACGGGGAGATCTAGCCTGTATTAATTTTAATAACTTTTAAATTACAAAGGTATTTGAATCCGATAAATATAGAGTTATAGAAACCCCACGTGTTGTGTGCCAAACCACAGTTAACAGTTTAACCGTAGTTATGTTAATCGCGTTATTAACAATGTACGAAATACACACGTTTACAGAAAATAGTTTAGGGCTTAGATGTCCTTGCGATTACAGTTTTATACCAACTAATTGTAAATATGGGGTGGTATAAAGTTATTGGAATTCACGGAATGCGGTAAAGTGTTGCTATTTTTACGACACTTTAAGTGTATATTTTTTACTGAATGTTAGTTTTACTCATACGGCCCACGAATAATAAAAACTAAGGCAGAGTAACTGTGTCAAAAAAATTGTTCCGCGAGTCTCAAAATGAGACCCTAATACATGCATACTTTATGCATGTATTCGGTACATAATTTTGTGTATTTATACAAGTGACAATTATTGTCAACGGCTTTATTTCGTAAATTTGAATGTTAGTGTTTCGTATAGCTATTGTCATATTTTAGTGTGCGAAAAGGAACCAAATTCAAAACGGTTGAAGTATGGGAGTTACGTTTCTATAGTTTTTATTATTCGTAGCATACGGCATACCTAACTGACTTTGATGATATTATCAAAGCCAGTCCAGCGATTTAGACAGAATTTTGTATTTATGTACAAAACAAGTGTAAATTATGCAAACAGATTGTCGTGACAAAGTTGTGTTATTTATTAGTTTTGCTACCACATACATTTTAGTATGTTGTAATAGCAAACATAAATTGGCCACATGTAATCTCAAATCTGTACCCCAATTCTATATTTTAATGCGACATTAATGCAGCTTCGTTACTTGTTCGATCCTCGCTCAGTTTCTGAGGTTTTTTGACAGGAGTTTTTTCATTCAACAGCGTTGTTGATTGGTTGACATTTTTGACTTTTTTTTACATTTTTGACATTCAAAACTTAAGTCGAAAAACAACAGAAACTGGGCACCAGTTAATTTTCTATCAAACTAAACAAGGTATGCTAATAAAATTTTAATCTCGTTGAGAATACCATTTATAGTTTGATAGGAAATCCACAAGATCGAACAAGGAACGAAGCTGTATTAATATCGCATTAAAATAGTACAATCGGGGTACTAAGGTGTACTCGAGGAATCGAGACAGTAGCGGTCATTGACTCCCTGTCAAAAACTTGTCATTTTCTATATAAACCGCGATTGACAACGAAGTGTCAGGATGTTCCTAGTCAAAGGGCGGTGTCGTATTTTGCATACTCGATGTGAACTGAATATGAAGCATATCACTTCGAACTCATAAAAAGTTGGAGATTATCATTCTAAGAGTTACCAAGACTCAAGAGGTTTTCCGATGAATCTGTAATAATCTGTGGCTTTATAAGAGGTCAATTTTATTCTTAAATATTCTAAATACAATGCGAGCATTTTTCATTTAGCGCCTAGAAGGTCAATGACCGCTACCGCCTCGTTTCGCCGAGTACAGTATAATAAATTTTGACAAACAAGATTTGAATGCTCTACGATAGTGAATATAACATGGCGTCCCCGAAGATATTTGTAGAATTGAGTGCCGTGGAGTGCCATTTGTGTTGACCTGAATGCCTGAAATGAATCTTATAATTCCTTTCAGCGGAGCGGTTTTAGCTCTAGTATTTGGTTTAATTCTTTCTCTAGTATCGGTGGTGGAAATAACGTTTTAACAATAATTAAAATATCTGGGTCTGCAATGGCTATGTGTTTAAAAGTATTTTGTCTGCACACATCGTCTATTTTATGAGTATTAGACACAACGCGTATACAAAACAAAAATAAACGATATATCTAGTATATATTATTAATCTTAATGTACTGATATTGCTTCGTTGATCTGAAATTTACGGGACGAAACGTATGTCTATAGATACCAAATTTCATCAAAATTGGTTTAGCGGTTTAGGCTTAAGTTAACAAACAGTGAGACACTTTCGAGGATGTAATAGCTAGCAAGGTCACACAGATAGTCTCCAAATAAAATGATAGTAAATGCATCATTTTTTATGTTGGTTACTGTTCAAGTTAAGCTAGTAGCAACCTACTGCAACCTGCCCCCCCCCGGCATGACACGGTGACCTCACCACACCCTCGGGCGACGGGATCCAGGTCGGGGCGCCCACGCCGCTCCGGCCCACATGCGTGCTGATCGCTGCACTGGTTATAGCCTGAGTGTAATTAAAAATGTTGGTAGTGTGGTTTAGGTGATAGGTCTGAGTGTACTTTTGTAACATGAGTTATCCCTTCTTTTAAAATTTGAATAGTGTATGTTGGACTGGATTGAAACATATTAACATTGATAAAGTACTGGTCAAACTCAAATTTTTTCTAGTGCCAGCTAGTAAACCATATCCCATGTATAATATACCCACTGATTTCGTTCGTAAGCTAACTCCATTGGCGTATATCTTCGTTTTAAAAGAAATGTTTGATTTTGGCTTTCTCTAGGTTAAATTTCTAGGCGGGCTGAACCCGTCCAACGAAGCAGAGTCTTTGAAGCCCTATAATCCTCGGATGGACCCGTACCATTCCGAAGTGATCGGTACACCCACCCGACCTTTGTAAATACGTCTATACCCTATAGCTATCTTCTGTATGATCACTACTAACCCGAGATCTCCCTTCCAGTACTGCTGAGCGAGGCGATCCTGCCCGACGACACGCTAGAGAACAAGACGCTCAAGATCACGGACTTCGGTCTGGCGCGCGAGGTGTACAAGACCACGAGGATGTCCGCGGCGGGGACGTACGCGTGGATGCCGCCGGAGGTAACGTGCTCTGCCAGACCCAGTAGCTAAGAACCTCATCTCATGGTCATGAACACTACGGTAAAATTATACATATACGGTAACCTTGACGACCTCTGTGGCTCAATGGTTAAGATGGCAACTGGCAGCTCAAGCCGGGGGTCGCGGGTTCGAATCCCGCCGACGACGGAACAAAAAGTTTTCAATGTTCCTGGGTCATGGATGTGTATTAAATATGTGTATCATATAATAACTATATTTTGTTACACCCTGTATATTGTGTTAGGTGCAGCTGGTTCTAGAATAAGTATTGGATCAACTCTAGGCCGAGAGAGAAGTAAGGCGTCATGCAAAATGTATTATGGACCTATTTAATAATGGCATAACAAACGAACATAATACAGTCAACAAATTATTATCTTTATTATTGTTGGCTGCAGGTTCGTTCATTACATTTTCCGATATAAAATTACTTTAGGTTCCGGGAAATCCTATGTTATTTCCCGGAACTTAAAGTATTTCTATGCCAAATTTTATGAAAATCGATTCAGTGTTTGTAGCGTTAGGAAGAGAGATACACTTTCGGATTTATAAAATCATTAGATGACACCCGCAGCTCCGTAGCGCCAAAATTCGTTTATCGCGCGGGAACCGTACATTTTTTCCGGGATAAAAAGTATCCTATGTCCTTTCCTGGGACTTAAAAGTATCTCCATACCTCAGCAAAATCCGTTGAGCGGTTTGGGCGTAAAAAGGTCACAGACAGACAGACAGAACAACTTTCGCATTTATAATATTAGTATGGAAGTATGGATGCATGTATATCAATTTGCAAATGCATTCACAAATGCAACCAATTGAATGAAGATTATACAGTAACAAATTCATAGTAGGTACGTATTAAAACGAACGAGCTTGCCCTACAAAAGTCTATTCCTAGAATTTCTCTATCTATAACAAGCTCTTGGAGGCCTTATTGATTTCTGATTACTGCATCTATTTGAAGCTATGTTCGCTCTTAGGCTTTGCACCCAAATTGACGTTTTGTCTCTCGCATTTTCTTGCTTCTACTGTGTAAATATATATATATATATATATATATATATATATATATATATATATATATATATAGATCTATCTCTGGTTCGCACGTACGACCGATCGCAGCTAACATTGAATTGACATAAAATATATGTCTCTAATGTCTAATGACAGCTATTCCTATCTCTAGTAGGGCAAAACCAGCGTTAGTCACTCGCACTTATATTTGAAATAGTTCTAGTATTGCTTAAATAGAGCTTTAAATGAAAACACGATTTTTTCTAGATTGTAAAATAGCCACTATTGCTAATAACTTAATATTAAAATAATTCAAAATTGAACGAGGTATACGTTAACGGTTAAACCTTAAATCTAATAATCATTTCCCTTTTTTTATTCTCCCTTAAAACCCAACTCATCTCGGAGACCGCATTAAAATCGCACTTTTGGTTCTTTCGCTGGCAAAAAATATACATAAAGCCAGAAGGCATGTCCTGGTCTTAGTTCATATATATTAAAGACAACACACCATAAATACTGTAGTAATAGTAAATACAATAAGTTTGTAGTATATAAGTTAGGGCGGGGTTATGTTACGAAATAACCTGCGCAGGCGAGCACAGGTGCGCCCCTATAAACTAAAAACTGCACCTTGCTGATATAAATTGTACTGACCACTTATTGTTTGACTTTACCAGATAGTGGATTGAAAGTGTCTTGTAACATTTAGGGCCTTTTAGCCGCCATAAAGGCTTTTTTCATTATTTTCATCGCCTTCGCAGGGATCTGGTCCGCATGAAAGTTGCCACATCCTATCATTTCATAAATGTTTTTCCTACCATTCGAGCAACACGCATGACAGGAAAAAAAATCGGCCAAGTGCGAGTCGAACTCGCCCACGAAGGGTTCCGTACCGTTATAGAGCGAAAGTAGGAAAAAAATGTGTTTTTTGTATGGCAGCCCCCCTTAAATATTTATTTTATTTTAATTTTATTATTAATTATTAGAGTACATATAATATAAAGGATATTGTAAAAATGTCAAGTGCCTAGCTGTTGATTCATTACGTGCTACAAAATGCCAACAAAAATTACGTTTGTTGTACGGGAGCCCCCCTTAAATATTTATTTTATTTTGTTTTTAGTATTTGTTGTTATAGCGGCAACAGAAATACACAATCTGTGAAAATTTCAGAACTCTAGGTATAGCGGTTCTTGAGATACAGCCTGGAGACAGACAGACGGACAGACATTGAATAGGGTCCCGTTTGTACCCTTTGGGTCTGGAACCCTAAAAACGACTTATTTCTCCGGAAGAATAAACAAAATGTCACATTGGCAAAAGAAATCTATCACTTTGTCCCTGGAAGTCAGTGTTTCTTAAATTAGTACATACAAATTAAGCAGCGAAAAACTAGCGGTTGACACACCATGATGTTTATCTTGTTTTTTTTTTCTTATTATGGCACTTCGGCTATAAAACCATGGCCAGTGTCGAGTAAATGGCGGGAAACAATGTTCTATTATAGTGCAATTTTTAGCATCGTTTTCATATATCGTCAGGTCTAATGTCTAGTCAAAGTCTAAGTAAAAGTCAATACCGTCAAGGAGTCAAGTCGGTCGATTCAGTAAAGTGGTAGACGCTTTACTGAAACTTTCGATGGAGTTTTGGAGGGAACCGTTTCTGGATATTACATCACTTTCCTACACTTGTGCATAAAAACGATTATCTAATGGTTAATATCCTACCATTATTACACATTAAAAACCCAGTTAACACAATTTTAGGAAAATAATACAAAAACACAACCGCCCTCTTTCACATTCCCGGCAAAACTCCATCTTATGTTTTTAGGTTACCTTTCAATTTCTTAGAAAATAACCTTAAAAATACATATACACACACTAACCAATATAAATATAATCTCGGTTTTATGAAAATGCATTTATTTTTAGAACTAACAAATGCGATTTTACATAAACAAATCGCTAACAACTCATTCTGCACGGCCAATATTTGCATTGCAATAATGTATTCCGCGAATGGCAGTAGATTTTTCCGTAGATCGAAGCATCGGAAAATGGCAATTACTGTTATGTTTTGAAACCTATATTAAGTCAATCAGAATCAATATAAACCAAATTATTCGGAACACATCATTGTTTTATCACTGGTAAGCGCCCTATAAATAACAAACTCGAGAGATTAGATTTCCATTTTTTTTTCAAAAATTGATTTCTTTTTTCCCGGAAAACCTTAAATCTAAATCACGTTGACCAAACAATCTTCTCGATTTTGGTTCGTTACAAATTGAGCCACCGCACAATTGAAGTCGCAGCACACATATCAACTGGGAAAGGGATCGGCACCGTATCGCCTCGAGCCGTTCAATATTGTTTGTATGAAACTCCCTACTGCAACGCACACTAAGCGGAACCGTAACGTAATCGCCTCGCCTCGGAACAGGCTCCGAACCGGGATGCGACGCGTGGTCAACTAGCAGTCAACCCGCTTACGGCTCGTCGTCCTCCCGCTTACGGCTCGTCGTCCCCCCGCTTACGGCTCGTCGTCCCCGTGCTTACGTCTCTTTGTACTCAAGCTTACGTTTCTTCGTCCACCCTTGCCCCTTTCCCCTTCCCCGAGTCGTAAGCGAGGCGTCGCCTAGCCGTAGCCGAGTTGACGTGCAGGCGCTACTGATACGCTTTGGTTACGTGCATACGTTAGGTTGACGCCTGGTTGACGCCTCGTTGACGGCGAGGCGAAAGGCGATACGGTGACGATCCCTTTTCGAGTTGATATTATGTGTGCTGTGACCTTTGTAGATGTCGGGAGCACCAAAAATTTGCGAAAATTGACTAGATTCTGCTTTGCGTCCTTAGTTCCTTGCCAAATACCTTACCATAACACGACTCCTTTATGCATTCCAGGTGATAAAGAACTCCACCTTCTCCCATGCGTCGGACGTCTGGTCTTACGGCGTGCTGCTATGGGAGCTGCTGACTGGGGAGACGCCGTACAAGGGCATAGATGCGCTGGCGGTGGCGTACGGTGTAGCGGTGAACAAGCTCACCCTGCCCATACCAAGCACGTGTCCCGAGTCGTGGAGGGTGCTGATGGAAGGTGAGTGTAAGAGACGGAAATAAGGCGTTGACGTGTGTGTGAGCGGGATAGCAGGGCATCGATGCGCTAGCGGTGGCGTACGGTGTAGTGGTGAATAAGCTCACCCTGCCCATACCCAGCACGTGTCCCAAGTCGTGGAGGGTGCTGATGGAAGGTTGGTCTACGCAGCTGTTATCTCTGTCGCGCAGGCGCAGGACCGACTTTTAACATTACCATCCCATAAAATTTAGTTTGTTATTACCTGGGGTACCAATATACAGGCCTTGGCTTAGTTTGGGCTCCATGTCTCCCACAAATTGCGCATGTAATTTTTGGGAGAAATAAACATTATTATTATTATTATTATTATTATTATTATTTTTAGTAATATTCCGCGAAATAAACCTCAACCTTTAAGTAAATGAGTGAGTGTACGCATAGGCATGCGTACAAAGGTTGAGGTTTATTTCGCGGAATATTGCTAAAAATAATAACAAACTAAATTTTGAGCTATGGATTTCCGCAAAGTAACGCCTGATTCTATTAACTATTACCATCCCACTCACTTTCTTGTCAGACAATCAGCAGATCTGTCCGTATTGTCTTTAGCACTTTTCTTATTGTTTCAACATGGGAAACAAAATCGCGACCTCTGAGTTCAGCTATAAACCCCTAAACCACGGATGGGTCGAGCGGGACAAAAGGTAGACGCCATGTCGCCAACGGAATCTCCATTAACTTACTTGTTGAACAAGCTTCGTGATTATTTCTTATAAAGTCCATTACTTTCTCAGGACTGTAAACTTCTTTACCCTTTATTTTTTGCTAAAAGCAACTAACAACTTGCTGATTCTTATTCCAGCGTGCTGGCACAGCAACCCTCGCGAGCGGCCTCTGTTCCCCGAGATCCTGGTGCAGCTGGAGCGGATCAGGCAGTCGGAGTTCACGCGCGCGCCCCACGAGAGCTTCCACACCATGCAGGACGGCTGGCGGCTCGAGATCGAGGAGGTGCTCCGGGATCTCAGGAGGAAAGAGAAGGTAGGTGGGGACTAGATGGTAGGATCTTGGACTAGGGTGTGGGCTCTTGGGCTAGGTTGTGAAAAGTAGATTAGATAGTAAGATCTTTAACTGTGAGCTTCCACACCATGCAGGACGGCTGGCGGCTCGAGATAGAGGAGGTGCTGTGGGATTCGAGAAGGAAGGAAAAGATGGGTGGGGAGTAGGTCATGAGGGTCGGGAATCTAAATATTAAATCCTTTCTATCTCTGTTAGCTACCACTTTCGAGAATTTTCGCAGAGGAAATTGTTGTTCGTCTTATCAAAATGAAGCTACTCACGAAAAATTAGCTTGTGTTCTAGGGAACCCTGACTATTACTGCTAAGAGCGAATAAAATTGTTATTAACTTTGTGATTGAAGTTTTTCAATATACTTCAATATTCCATGGCTACCGTTTATGTTATCACACATTTACAATAGTAACCCTTCGATCGCGGATTCTTGGAAATGCTATTGTATTCTATTGTTGTCGCGACCACCGGTGCCCGCATGGGGCTTGATGAGTTAATTATGTTAAAGTTTATTTAATCATTGTCTTCAGATAATGTGAAATAATAACATATTATAATTGTTATAATATTAACAAGAGTGTTGTGTTTCTCTTACAATGCTCACATAGGAATGCAGAACTATTGAGGAGGTTAGTGATACTAATATTTGAATTTCTGTTATGAAGACATACCTATTTATGTTCATTTTGGTTCTTTGGTTCTGCAATTTCGGTTTTATAAGTTGTAAAAAAAACTGTTATTATCCTTTTTTTATTACAAAAACTTTAAAAAACATTCTTATTAGGTTTTCGCCATTTATTTTACTTTATGTTAGACTTTGATTTTGCATTTCAAAAAATATTAATTTGTGTAACATTTTCTAAGTAATGGAAACAAACATTTACAATGTGATAATTTGTAAAAAATGTTTGTTTTCACAATACGCCAGAGGGAGCTATTAGTTTTACTATGTTCAAGCACAATTTTACATTTGTTTTTCTTCTACGGAGGCTTGGTTTACAATTAAATTCAACTCGGATTTGACAACTTTCAAGAGCCAAAAAACACGCGGCAACTAGCGTTAACTAATAAACGCGAGGTAAGTTTTCGAAACCGAGTCGAACAGTCACTTTGAATTTTCCAACAAATTTTATGATAAATAAGGATCACTCTGACGTTAAATGTCTCTTAAACTAACCGCAAAGTCTTAATTGTAGTGTTGAAAAGTTGTAAATCCTTTTATATAATCATGAGCTCTATTACTCCAGGAGCTTCGGTGTCGGGAAGAGGAGCTAACCCGGGCGCAGCTGCAGCAGCGGCTGGTGGAACAGAACCTCGCGCAGAAGGAGAGAGAGTTGGAGATGAGAGAGATCGACCTGGCGGCGAGAGAGTTGCACATACTGATATTCGCGAGCAACATGTCGCATACGCAGCCGCCGCAGCCCAATAAGAGAAAGGGTGAGTTGACTGTAATTATAAGATACTAGATTAAGCACGCAACTCCGTTGCGCCAAAATTTGTTTATAGCGCGGGAATTGTACATTTTTCCGGGATATAAAGTATCGTATGTACTATCAGAGAAGTTGATTCCTAGGCATATGGCGGACCTAAGTAATTTGGTCGCGTTACGTCAAACCCATCCGATCCGACCGATCACAGCTGACATTGAATTGACATGATCCGACCAAATGACGTAGGTCCGTCATTTGCCTAGGAATCAATTTCCTCGATGGTACTTTCCCGGGACTCAAAGTACATCCATACCAAAATTTCAGCAAAATCGCTTTAGCGGTTTAGGCGTGGAGAGGTAACAGACAGACACACTTTCGAATTTATAAAATTAATCAGGATGCGAGTTTCGTCGCTTACATGTAGCAATTACCACCCTTCCTACATCGCGTTTACTCCAGTGTGAGTCCAAGATGGATATTATCTTCTACTAGATGCTGTCGGTATCTTCTTCTACTAGATGTTGCTCCGAAATTCGGTTTCCGTTATCGCTCATTTTGCCGGGATAAAATGAATCTTATTTTGTTCCCAGAACTCGAAAGTATCTCCATAATAAAATTACAATGGTTTAAGCGTAGAACGGTAACAGATAGATACACCGACATACTTTCGGCACCGACATATATTTCTAGTATATGTACAGTAGAATAGGCATGATGACTATTTTTTTTTTTTTTTCTTATTGGTAATTGAAAGACCCTTACAAAATAGAAACATCGCTGAAAGAATGACTCTGATAGCTTAAAAATTCACCAAGATATGACAATTCAAACATCTCATAAAATAGACCTGCCCGAAACGCTCCATACAAAGTGCTACGAAAGAATGACGTCACTCTTTCGTAGTTTGTACGCATCGGGAGAGAACTTTGTTCGGTAGGTATATTAAATATTGCGTTTATGAAAGTGGTTTCATAACAAAAGTTGCTTTTAATTGCATAAGTTATCGAATGGTATACAAATATTAAGAAATTTAATTGAAAAAAAAATCGACTTGATTATCCAACTTTTAAGGCGCATAACAAAAAAAATACAAATGCTATCAAGCTGAAATTTTAGGAACACTTATTTTTTACCGTGATTTCTTTATTTTATTAACAAAATTCGCTAATCTTTGACCTTGTCATCATCCCTATTCATATATAACGACTTCGCTTATAACGACAAACCGTTTTTAGCGACGATAATGTTTAATCAAGTTAGGTTTCATATTTAGGTACTGAGAAAATATAACCGTTTAGTGCGACTCCGGTTTAAGCGACAAACTGCTTATAGCGACCAGTATTTATTATTTATTATGATAATACGTCCGGTTAAAACGACGCGCAATGTTTTGTTAATGTCCCTGCTCCATTTGCGTCTTTCGCGTTAATTAGCGCGTTAATCGGAATGGTACGCAAATGTAGCCAATGTTTTAACGTGTTAACGTACTAAGCGGCATTACTAATGACGTTAGACGCTAAGCGATAGCTCGGGTGTCGGTTTTTTGGACACATCAAAGGAAATTCACGCGCAGCGTAACGCGCTAGAGGATATTGGCTACATTAACGCCGGCACATTCCGCACGACGATTGCGTAGAGGAACGACGTGTTTGCTTTCTTTTGGCGCAAAATAATACGACAATGGAGTGATCCAACGATAAAGCGTTGAAATTTTTAGAATTGCTTCAATTAGAACCATGCGTTTGGGACGTTAATGCCTAAATTTTTGTAGCGTTAATGCCTAAATGTAGCCAACGCGCAATGTTAATGCATTAAACGACGCGCAGTTTGGCATTAACGCTAACGTTAACGCTAACGCAGGTGGAGCAGGCATTCCACAACCTTACGCACCATTTATAATAAAACTTTCTAAACAATTTCAAACTTATGCATTTATAATACAAACGTATTCGTAAGTTAAGTACATATGTACTTAAGAAAAAATCCTGCCGTTTTGTTCGTCATCCGGCTAGTACGACATAGTAGCGCCGGTCCTTTGAAGGTCGTTGTATCCGGATTATACTGTATTAGTATAGAATATAGTTACAAAACGATTACCAGTCAATGAGTCTACCATTTAAAGTATTTTAAAGCGAACATTTATCATTTCCAGGCAAGTTCAGCAAGATCAAGCTGCTGAAGAAGGACACCATCTCGTCGCCTCTGGACTTCCGGCACACGCTGACCGTCCGGCCGTCGGACGACGACGCCAGCGTCAAGCAGCTCGTCGCCGTAGCCACCGACACGCCGCCCGGCTCTCCAGCCATCATGCGGGCCATCGCGCGTGAGTATACGCTAAAAACTGACATAAACACAGCAAAGGATTCATTTAGCGTGACGATCCTTGTAGGACTGTAATATACAGCACACGCTGACTGTTCGGCCGTCGGACGACGACGTCAGTGTCAAGCAGCTTGTCACCGCCCGGCTCGCCAGCCATCGTGCGGGCCATCTCGCGTGAGTATACGCAAAAAACGGACCTAAACACAGCATTACAAGGATTTATTTGGCGTGTCCTTGAGAGATGATTCTTTTAGGACTAACGTTATCGAACCAGCAAACTATAGGTCGCAAGCATCAACGAAATACTGAGTGTACTGCTATATTGAGTTGAAGAAACGCATCTAGTAGTATTATAGTATTATAGTATATTATTCACGGCGAATAGTGACAAAAACGATGAGTGCCGTTATATTGTAAATTAAAGCTGCGCGTCCACCGGGACAGAATCGGGGCGTACGGTGCGGACGGAGCGTCGTCATTTATAATTTGTCAGGCGCAGAAATGACGTTCCAGTGCACGCAGTACCATAGAAATCAATACAAAGCAACAAATCCGTCCGCTCCGATTCCGATCCGGTGGACGCGCACCTTTAATAATGGTAGGTATTTGTTATTTTATAAAGCGTTTGTTACATTTCAGTGCCCGCGGACGGTGTGAAGGGCAAGACGTGGGGTCCGTCGACCGGCCACCAGAAGGCACGAGCCCACCTCCCCCTGCCGGCGCTGAGGCCGCGCGCGCACCGCCCCTCCACCTCCGCGCCGCACCTGCCCCCCGCGAGACCCCCGCCGCACCGCCCGCTCAATGCTGGTACGTATACGCACACGCACACCAGCGTGCATATATGTACAGCGTACGAAAACGTACAGGCCACACATGACTAAATACAGCGGATGCAAACGTACACGCAATGTGCTCACACACACATTTTACTTATTCATCAAAATTGGGCCGGTACTTACGGCGTTACATTGATACAAATATAGTATATACATTACTAGATGACGGCCGCAACTCTATTGCGCCAAAATTGGTTTATCGTGCGGGAGCCGTACATTTTTCTGGGGTTAAAAGTTTTTTACCGGATCTCAAATTATCTCCATTCCAAATTTCAGCAAAATCTGACAGGCAGATAGACAGACACACTTTCGAATTTAAAATATTTGTTTGGATATGGATATTATATCCTGCTGTCCTTTCGGCTCTGCAGGCTTGAAAACACTGAAGCATAACAATGTCAAAACTTTACACAACTTACATGTTACACAACATTAACGTTATCATTATAATAGGATTTATATGAGGTTTGGTAAAATCAATCTAGAATATTTAGGGTGAAGCCAAACGAGCGTAATTTGTGAGTTGTGAGTCGCAGAATTTCTGCCGCATAAATATCTTTTCATACAAATCATGACTCACAAAATTACGCTCGTGTGAATCAAACAGGACTTTTGTATGAAACTGAATGCAGCAGAATTCTGCCAAACCGAAATTCTGCGACTCACAACTCACAAATTACGCTCGTTTGGCTTCGCCCATAATTATCAAACTCAATATGATTACCAAAATACCCAATATTTAATTTACTAAACCCTATGTAGAAATATTTTTTAATGTTCCAAGTTTTTTTTCTAATTTAAATGTATTTTGAATTAGAAAGAAAAACTTTAAGTACAAGTGATAGAAGTTTTAATTCCATTTTTTTTTCAGTTTTTAATACAAACGTCATACATGCTTTAACTCCAACATAAGCTTGAGTCTTGACAAACGTGCAACTAATTTTGTTTACAGTCATTTAAATTTTTCATTAATTAATAATAAAATTTTGTACGTGTGAAACATTCTAATAGTGTTTGTGTAAAGTCTATAAATGTTCAAGTTAAAATGAAACAAACTTCATATTTGATGTTAACCAAGTTATGATAAGTGACATCTACGAATTCGCATTAGCACCATAATCAACTTTTATTTTTATTAGACAAGTTTATTATTTGTTTGATTAGTAGTAATAGGCTACTTGTCCTAAAAATTTTTATCATGCTAATCGTTTGACAATCTTCCTTTTTACAAAAAACTAATATTTTATTATTTTAAACCGTAGAAACCTGCAAAAATGTTGATTGATTATTACGACTTTTAAATACCGCCAAAAACACTGTCCGCCATAGTGTGATGTCACATTACTACAAAAATTTAAAGTGAAGTATAGTCTATGAATAAGAGTCGGGACTTAGAACAAAAAAAAACGATCATCTGTTTTTAAATTGATATTCAAGTTTTTTTTTTTAAAGAGAACTTGTTTGAGTACAAAACTGTGTTCGAATCTGAGGTGCCAAAATTATTTGAAAAATAAAAATGAAATGAGAAATGAGCTTAGATAAATCTACAATTGTACTAAAAAAATATTATACTTAGCTTCACCTTTTTAGGCATTATCTTATTTTTGTATTCAATAAGAAAGTTTTAATACATAGTGTATTTTTTTTTGTGGCTGAATACACCCGAACCCCAGTCCACCAGCGCGTTACATAAAAACTATGAGTTTGGTTTTGAGGTAGTGTGACGTCATAGTGACGTCAAATCATAATCTAAAGTACCGTAAAAGCGTTTTCGTGAATGCAAATTAAAAAGAATGCCTAAATACTAAAAGGGCACATGTCCATTAAAATCAGCAAAACTTTTTTTTTCTTTGTTGTGTTGTCAGCACTGAATTACATCATATATGTTAAATGGGCACTTGTTTGAGTTCATTTAGTACCACAGAAACGCCATCAACTTTTTTGTTAGGTACTAAAAGGGCACTTGCCCCGTGACATGTGCCGTTTTTACAAATATTTCTGAACGAATTGGTAGAAGTCAGTTCGTAGCAATCAATGTCGTTCACACGTCATTCATTTAACGGTTTCTTTTGGCAGCGGATATTAGTACGAGGATATTAGCAAATTATAATTAGATTATAATTAGATTTAGCTTAAAATGAGTGAAGAACCAAGCCGGAAGAGAAAGAGACGTGTGCGCCATGAAGAAAGCTATCGAAGAAACAAAATAAAGAAGGCAAAAGTGCTTGGTGAAGGTCACTACAACTATCGTGGTCGATATGTTCCAGCAAAAAATACTCCTGAAAGCATTAATCTAGAGTGGTATGTAAGCTCGCGGCTTCTTATTCTTATCTTATTTCTTCTTCTTTCTTTACATTGAAAAGTCGTTGCTCATAAGTAATTATTTTTTTCAGCTGTCACAAAAAGTGCCTCGAAAGTATAACCCCATCAGAAGAGGTCGAAAATATACTAGCTTCATTTTACAGCATGACTTCCAAAAACGAACAGGACATACATCTTCAGAGGCTTATGGAAATTAAAGGAGTCCAAAGAAGAAGAGGCCGAAGCCCAACACTACCAACAGAAAGGAAGCCTAAAACTAAGTTTGTTGAGTATTTTCTACAAGTGAACCGTGAAAGGGTAAAAGTTTGCAAAAAAAGCGTTTATGAACGCTCACAACGTAACTGCTAAGAGAATAAGAAGAATTGCTAATCTACTCGAATCTGATATCACACCCCAAGACTTGAGAGGAAAACATCCATCCATACATTAATGGTGTAGTAAAATACAAATTTAAGCTGCGTAAAACAAATGTGCATGAAAAGGTTGCTTTTCCTGACAAGCGAATATACAAAGATGTAGTACCAATTAATAAAAATAAAATGATTGACTTGAAAAAACTAGAACAGTACATACCACAAGAATTTTTGGAGTTTTGGACAAGAATTTACAATTGGCGTACAGTAGATTAGTTCATTTAAACATGTTTATGAGTGCAATATAATTTTAATAAAGTTCGCAATATAATTAATGTAAAAAACCTGTTTTTTATTTAAAATTAAATTTTCAAAAAATGTTAAAAGGGCATATGTCCACCCATAATTACTAAAAGGGCACACGTCCATATTTTTTTGTGTTTTTTTTCTGGGAAATCTGCTGTAACAAATAATAAGATTCTCTACCAAATGATAGCTAAATATACATATATACACATATAAAATAACTAGATTGTAAAACCTTATCAGTTACGAAATATTTAGTTTTTACCTTCTCCTGTAAAATTTTCACCAGCAAATTCATGTGTGACAAGTGCCCTTTTAGTATTTAGGCATTCGCTATAAAATCATATTTTCAAATTGACTTTATTTATCAATCATAAGCATTCATTTTATGATAAGTGTAAAATACGATTTCCTAGGCCAAGTTTTACTAGAAATACGCATTTGTCCAATGAAATTCAATATGAGTCAAGTAGCCTATTGATATAAAAAAATGCAAATTAAGTACAAACATTCGTAGATGGCGCTTTCATCATTTACACAAAGAGTTTTATATGACAACTTTTAAACATTTCAGTACCATATAGGTAAAATTTTCCTGAATTTCTGGCAAAGTAAAAGGTTTTTATGTGTAGCACTCATAAATTAAATAAATAAATAAATAAACTTTTTATTTGGCACAATAGGACATTACACTATTCTACAAATAGGTACAATGTGAAATACAAAACAACAATTACGACGATTTATGCAAACATAGGTGTTGATGATTTAAAAACTAGTTATATTGTCAGAATTTCACATCCCCAATTGGACGTCTGTACCTTGTTCTATGTTTCCATTATGCAAGAAGCTTGCAAACAAATTGTATGTAAATACATGTACAGTAATAATTAGTAATTTTTAGAACATTAAAAAGGTTCATTTGTTTTCCCAAAGTCAAATTCTGTCTGCAAGCACTCGCATAAAGGAAACCCATATTGTATTGTACTATCAGAGAAGTTGATTCCTAGGCAGATGGCGGACCTAAGTAATTTGGTCGCTTTAAGTCAAACTCATCCGACCGATCACAGCTAACATTGAATTGACATAAGCCGACCAAACGACGTAGGTCTGTCGACTGCCTAGGAATCAATTTCCTCGGGTATACATATAGGAATATATAACCTATGTATAACAAAGAGCTGGCTCGCAGGGGTGGTAATAGGCGTCGAGGAGACGAAGCGAAAACCGCGCAAATCCAAATCCCAGGTCCGCACTCCGAAGGGCAACCTCGCCAAAAAGCGCTCCGGCAGCCACGACGACCTGCTGCAAAACGACGAGCCGAGAAAAAACAGATTCTTCTGTCCGATGTTCACTTCGACGGCGGATATACCGCACCACTACGACACGGTCTTCGATATACCCGACTCGAAACGCAAGGGCAGCGCCGAACACAAGCGAAACTTCCTAAAGACGCTCCGATCGAACAGCCTCGCGGGCTTCCTAGCCGTCGCCACCAATATGTCGTCGGAAACTGACGAACTGCTAAGGGACGAGTGACATTGACAGCTGTCAGACTGACAGCTGTCAGATGTCAAACAGTGATAGCGTACAAATTGTTGCCATATGAAACATATCAAGCCAACATTCCGCCGAAAAAGCATTTTTATTCTGCATTATGATTTTCTGTCTCGCTCTGTTACGAATATTGTATGTCTAATACTCAAACTGTTCTCGTCCTTAGCTACTCTGTAAATTTTCCATGGATTTGATAGTAGATAATACTAGGTTGTAAGTTAAAAAGTGAAAGACTTATTTTTCTTAGTTTTATAACAGTTATATTACCAGTGTTTTGAAAACATTTTGTACCGTAGATTTCAATAGATTTTACCGTAGTAATGAGTAGCATTTGAGACCTAGCAATGTATTTATACAGCATTTATTAAATGTATGTTCTAGCGTACGTAAATGACAGTAGGCTATTTGACTGAATTCTTAAAAAAACTTTTTTATGTTACTTAAAATATTATGTTAATCTATGTCTTCCAGAAATGTTTCCTACTTATACATGGTGTAACAAAACTAAGTGATAATACTTTAGGGTGAAAGTAGCAGCGCTGAAAGATCGATTTTTTTTTTCACTTTTATATGGGCATGCGCCCCAGCGTCACGAGTTTCCCCATACAAAAATGAAAAAAAAAAATTGGTCTTTCATAGCTGCTACTTTCACAGTGAACTATCTACAAGGAACACATACACACCCTAAAGTATTATCACTTAGTTTTGTTACACCCTGTATGAACTTTGAACTCGATATTTTTCTGTTTCTGTATATACTATTCGAAATGATTCTTAAAGTTAAATAACCTATGAATTGTACAATTTTTAAATCTTATGAAAACGGAAAATCTCAAAAAAATTATACTTAGTTACATAGTTAATTTTTAGAGTTAAAATATTAGATAGTAAGATTAGGAACTTTGATATTGGAAAAGACTAAGATCTTTTTTAGACTGAAAACAATTGGGATCTTGCCAAATTTTAATTTTTACACTGGCCACACTTTTTGTGTCATTAACTGCAATGCCATAGTCGGAATTGATTATAATGTTTTATTTTTTTACTGCTGCCTAAAGGATCGTCACAGGACAGTCTGCCATATCCCTGTAAGTATTTAAAAAGATGTAATCTCAATTTTTGTATTGACGCGTCACAAAGAGTGTTTTTTTTTTTTTTTGGTTTGGCAGATTTTAGGCAATCAATACTAGTTAAGTTTTAGTAGAAACTTATTCAAAATAGATTTTAAATCGTGTTTAGTGAATGACTAGTGATACGAAGTATTTTGTGACATGTGTGTAGTGATATTTTGTTTTATCCATAGATTATACGTTTGACAGTTGACTTTTTTTTTTATTTTGTAAATTGTAAGCATTTGTTTGCTTTCAGCCTATGTCTAGTAAGATAAGCGCTATGCATGCTTTCAGTTCATAGTTCCGCTATATATATCGTTATTTATATGTGTATCTGTACTTACTCTATACGTTAGTTCTACTCGCTTTTTTCACCTCGTCATACGGCACGCCTTCAAATGTTTACAATCTAATATAGACTCGATGGCAGTCCATGTGATTTTGATTTGCAATTCTTACGGCCGAATCTTAAATACTACTCAAATTAAGATGCGTTTAATTCTCAAGCTGACCTTGTCATGTCGAGAGACAGTCTGTGAAATGGTCTCTTATTTTGAGTGGCTTTTAAGTTTCGCGCTAGACTCATACGCTTCGATGATTTTTTCTACAGTTTTTTAATCAAAAACTTTAGATTCGTCTAAGACTATTTCCGAACTCTGTCACATAGGCTACCATTGTCGTCAGTAGCGATAGGAAGATAAGTATAGTACAAACTCCGCTGTAACAGTAACAAGTAAGGTGGTGGAACCTAATGTAAGAGGCTAAGCTGTCATATTGTCCAACGGTGGCCATTTTTAACTGTCACGGTTAACTTCTTAACTGTCACACAGTAAACTCAGTCTTTAGGCCGGTTATTTGATATGATGATGTTAAATTCTGAAGTGGCCACCCGATAGAAGGTTGATTCTCGTAATTAATTTCAATTCGCAGTACGGTTTCAATGTCAACGCATGCTGTCACTCTCGCGCATCAAACGCTAGAAAAAGATAGCATGCTCCGACATTAAAACCCAACTGCGAATCGAATCGAAATTACGCGAATCGCCCCCCGATGTAAAATTGTTTTCGGTGATCCGGTTCTTGAATACTTTATTTAGTAATTTTTATATATCAAATAAAACTTAAAATCAACGCCGGTGTATTCTTTTAACATGGGTTATACTAATCAACTAACGAACCCCATAACAAACCAGAGACGATCATATAATACGATATAGGTGACGGGCGAGCTTAAGCTTCGATATGGGAAGAAGATTGTAACGAAATTAACAATGAATAAAACGTGCCATGACTACTCGCACATGTAAGTATAGATTTGTTCACGTTATGGCTGTCTGTACACTGACATTGCGAACCGCTAAAGGTAGATCTTCTGTCTCACACAACAAATGGCAATGCGTATGTTGCCTCTCGCTCTTTCGCGATGGCACACCTTCTGTCTCACTCGGCAAAGAAAGAAATATGTTGCATCTCGCTCTTTCGCGATTTGTGACGTCAGTGTGCAAACGGCGTAAGCTTTTTATGTTGCTTCTTAAATGAACTGTTTGGCATGTGTAGTGTTATAAAGTGTTAGCATGTTTGAAGTTGTAAGCAAACAACAAAATGTGTGTTAATTGTGAAGCCTAAATATAAAAATCCAATTGAAAATTCCAGATGTTTAACATTATGTAGACGAAAGTTGAGATTTTACAAATCTAGAAATGTTTTGTCAAAATATCATGCCGCCTCTGTCGTGAGGAAGATAACATGATATTTAATCAAAGATTAACTTTGTATCATGATATATTTTAGTCAACAATTAACTTTTACATAACCTTAAAACTATTGTTTCACTCAATAAGCACCATCAGTGCAAACTTTTTATATTTTAAGGCTTTAATAATGTCGAAACTGTGTCTAGCTTATCGGTATATTGCTGCGCACGCACTAGCCACTAACCCGCCTATGTCTCACATAGGTTGTTTTCTGTCTTCAGACTTCAGTCCGGACGATTGGGGCCCGGAGTTTCCGCTCAGTGGCTCCCGTTATACCATACCTATGCCGACCCTTTACAGCACTGAAGGTAAGATCACCACTTATATTTATACTGGCTGTAACTTAACTAAGTGATAATATTTTAGGGGGTGTATTTTTGTATGGGCAAGCGGTCCAGCGTCATGAAAACAAATGTTTAAAAAAACTTTAAGCATTATCACTTAGTTTTGTTACACCCTGTATATTGACACGTTGAGTCAGTAAAATCATAACTAAAATCTACATGACTACCGACAAAGAAAGTTTAATTGGTGAAATTTTACTAATTTAATAATGTAAATTTTGACGACCTCTGTGGCTCAGTTGGTGGGCTGTTGGTAGCTCAAGCTGGGGGTCGCGGGTTCGAATCCCGCCGACGGAACAAAAAAGTTTTCAAAGTTCCTGGGTCATGGATGTGTATTAAATATGTGTATCATATAATAAAAAATCTTAAATATGTGTATAGTATAAAAGTATTAAATATATTTCCGTTGTCTGGTACCCGTAACACAAGTCCTTCAGGTACTTAGCACGGGGCCAGACTGACGTGGTGTGAAGCGTCCATAGATATTATTATTATATTATTATTAATGTAATTTTTGATGTTAAATGTGAGAGAAAATATTAGTTTCATAACGCGACAGTCGATGGCGCTGAGTGTCTCCAAACATGGCGTTTGTTTGTGCAAAAGTTTAGGGCTAATTTGTCAAAATAGTGTGGATAACGAGTTAGCGAGACGTCAACGCGTCGTTTACTATTTGACAAATTAACTATTCACACAACATAATTAGTGTCTAAACACACTAGGCCGAAAAAACGCGGCCGAAGTTCGGCATGATTACGCCTGCAATGCGCTACGCATACAATATAACGCGACGTAATTTCGGCATGGTGTGTCATCGGTAATTTAAAATACATTGCAGGCGTAATCATGCCGAACTTCGGCCGCGTATTTTCGGTCTAGTGTGTTTAGACACCAAGACTTGCATTTAAATCACGCTTAGCTAAGTTCCTAATGTCTCTTTTCAATTTCCAGGCTACAAATTCAAGAAGCCTAGTATAATCGAGCTGGTGCTGTACAACATGGCGGCGCTGCTCGGCGGCGTGGCGGCCGGCTACGACGTGCGAGTGTCCAACGTCAGCCCGCTGCATCCCACGCTGCAGCCACACAGGTGTGTATATTGACACGAGCTGAGCACAATCGAGCTGGTGCTGTACCACATGGCGGCGCTGCTCGGCGGCGTGGCGGCCGGCTACGACGTGCGAGTGTCCAACGTCAGCCCGCTGCATCCCACGCTGCAGCCACACAGGTGTGTATATTGACACGAGCTGAGCACAATCGAGCTGGTGCTGTACCACATGGCGGCGCTGCTCGGCGGCGTGGCGGCCGGCTACGACGTGCGAGTGTCCAACGTCAGCCTGCTGCATCCCACGCTGCAGCCCCACAGGTGCGATTGTCAGCGCTAGTGTAATAGCCGTTAAAACTTATAAGCTACGAATAATAAAAACTAAGGAAAAGTAACTCCGTCAAAAAACATGCTCCACAATACTTGTCAAAAAAGTGTACCTTAGGTACACATTTCAATACATTTGCAATATTTAGGTGGCCTTGAGCGGTACTAGGCTGACGTTACTTGCCAGATCGAAAGGAACCAAATTTAAAACGGTAATAGTATGGGAGTTACGATTCCTTAGTTTTATTATTCGTAGCTTATAAGCCTAAAGGCAGAGTTCCGAAGCAATCCTCTATTGTGACAGTGCCAAATGTCAGAAGCGCCGCAAGTCGCCCAGAGAGCCGCCTGCCAAGAAATAAATGTCATAACTGTTGCTTAGTTTTTTTTACCTTTTTATTGACATGTTTACTCACAAGTTTACTCTTTATCCTTCATACTAATGAAGATATCTATGCAGTGTATAACTGTTCAAGGTTAGCCGTCTTTAGCTGTCATCTGAGTTTGCCAATATGCCAGACAAGCTGACATTGTAAAGTTTTGACATTGTAAATATTTTTGTAAGTATACAGGCTTATCTTTATACTTACAAAAATATTTACACGCACTTTTTCGTATACGCATAAAATATTTACATGCACTTGTTTGCATACGCATTGGTAAATAACATTGAAACCTAAATTATGTCAAGAGATGGCACTGTTATGGTCAAAACAAATTCATATTATATGAATTTGTTTGTTTGTTTGTGGCTAGTGTAAGTCGCATTAAAGACCCTGACGTCTGAATTTTACATTGATTTGCGTTAATTCCACTAAGTATTTATGGTTGTCCACAAGAAACCGCTTAAGGCGACCACTTACCTCAATTCCAAAACGATAACCTTGCGAACGCGAATGCCAAGCGTGTATGCATCGCAATAAGATTCATTTTAGCTTAGCATAAAATTGTGGTTACGACGGGCGGATCTTCTCTATTTTATTTTTCGTGTGTTTTTTTTTTAAATATAATAAAATTGTGGTTACGACGGGCGGATCTTCTCTATTTTATTTTTCGTGTGTTTTTTTTTAAAATATATTTCGAAATAAATACTAAGAAAACAAAATGTTCGGTTAAAAGTTTTTTAATATAGATTCATTAACAATTTATTAAAATAAAATGTAGGTTATCCTTGTTAATACTTATATTTCGATGATAAAGATTTTTGTCGGAGGTGAGTTTGTAAATTAATTACAGCCTAAGTATTACGTTTTATTAAAACGTTTATGGTTTAAAACCTTTTAAATGTTGTGCTCTATATCTCATATTTTTTACATTTCGTTATTATATTGGAACTAGGTAAACCGGGAGTCAATAAATAATAAAATGGGGTTTGTCCTCGCCTTAAAGCGGTAAGACCGCCAATTTGCGCACTTCCAAAAATTTGTTTCTTTTTCTCATTTTGTATTTTTATGATGTGCAAATGAACGAGTTTATTATTATTATTAAGTATCGTACTGTAATTCCAGGGCGGAGGTCGAGCCGGAGCCGCTCAGTACGACGATATACGAGGGGTACGGGTACGCGCACAACACCTACCACGGTCCCACGAGACACCTGCGCGCGCCGCTCAACTCCATCACCGGATCGCCTGTTAGTATCTCATATTGTCACTGACCTCCATTATACAAGTACGCTGGACCTATGATACCCACTTTTTTTTGTGCCTATTTGAAGCGGAATCAGCGCCCCCAGTGAGCGGGAAGAGAACTAAATTTGACGTAACTTGCAAATGGCCGCTTAATCGTTATTGGTTGTCATCACTACTATTAGTTCCAAATACTCCCACTACTGCTATCAGCGCCAATATGGCGACTTTCAAACGTCATTTTTACGTCAAATCATAGACAAATATATTTGGTCAATGGTCAAATTTAGTTCCTATCCCTCCCATCGGGGGAGCTGATTCCGCTTCAAATAGGCACAAAAAATAGCTGTCATTTCAAAGGGTATCATTAGTCCAGCGTACTTGTATAATGGAGGTCAGTGCATATTGTACACTCCACGATTAAAACGAGTATTGTACTACCAGAGGAATAGATTCATTGCCAAGCGGCGGACTCATGGAATCTAGGCCCGTATAAATAGTCAGTACTCAAGATGCATCTCGGTCTCAAGACACGGTACAGGCTCTGTGATTGGTTGGCTGTCAAAATTTGGACCAATCACAGAGCCGAACCGCGTCTTGAGACCGGGTCGCATCTGTACAGACTATTTATACGGGCCCTAGTCAGAGTATCTCAAGCGCAGCCGAGCTATCATAAACTATTTCTATTAAAAACGTTGCTGCTACAAAGAATTATTTCTTTGCACAATACGCGCAAAGTAAAAATAGAATTTTAATAATTTTGATTTTATTTAGATTATTAAACAGGCTTTAGAGAATCAGTATTTTTTAAGCAAAATGCAAAATGACGGACACTTTGTTTTGGACATTTCAACATTCATACTAATATTATAAATGCGAAAGTGTCTGTCTGTCTGTCTGCTACCTCTTCACGCCTAAACCGCTGAACCGATTTCGCTGAAATTTGATATGGACATACTTTGAGTCCCGGGAAATTATATATTATGATATTGATACGGACACGTAGTGCCATCTAGCGTCAAACCAGCGAAACTGATCAGGGAAACACAGAAAACATAAATCCCCTACTTTATACTAGATGGCGTTAGGTGTATGTTTACTTACGCGTATTTTCTAGAAACATCCCACAGTTGTTTACTTGTTTACGTTAATCGGGGAAGAACTTTCTAGAATTCGTCTCGCCATATAAATAGCCGCAGGTAGACGGCCCGGCAATTCAGTTTCATCTGAGCGATCTTCGAGGCGACTTCGGAGCGAAAACAAGTGATCAATAGTGAGTGAACCACTGTGAACCTACGATTTGGCTACGACCTAGGACTATCTAGTGCTTAGTGTTTGGACTTGGTGATTTGTGTGAGCTAGTGTCAGTACTAGTAAAGTCTTTATAAGAGTCAGCAGGTCTTTTTCTCCAAATCCTCGAACCCTAGCACGTAACAACTGGTGTCAGAAGTGGGATTTGGAGATGCCATTGACTCCGAGAAAGGACTTCAAGGAAAGTGTCAGGACAAGGGCGCGACGGGCTGCGGAGGCCACACCCACTGGGGACCAAGCTCCACCCATGGCGGGGCAGGCCCCACCCTCTGGCCCCGCCCACCAGGCTCCGCCCACTGACCACGCCCACCAGGCTCCACCCACTTCGGGTGAAGCCACGCCCACTGGCTCCGCCCACCCGGCCACGCCCACTCAGGCCACGCCCACAGGCCCCGCCCACTGGGCTCCGTCGACTAGCTCCATTCATCCTGCCACGCCCGTGGATTCTACGGCCCCTCAAATGGCTCTTCAATTGGAAAGCATAATTGAGTTAATTCAGGCTTTGCAAGATGCCCAAGACCGCAAGCTCGGCGCTTTGCAGGAGTCTCAAAGAGCTGAAAGTCAGGCTTTGCAAGATTCTCAAAGGGCAATGATGGAGTCTCAAGAGCAACAAAAGGACCTCCAAGAAAAAGCGCTATTGGCAATAAAGGATGTTAGTGACACGGTGACTAAACTTCGGAAAGATGTCGACGTAGTAAAAGAACGAGTATCCGGGTTAGAGTTGGTTGTGGAAAATTTGAAGACCGGCTTCACTGAACTGCAGAAGAGAGTAGTGCGCCTTGAAACTACGGGAGTTGCGGTGTCTAGTGGAGCCACGGGAGTGACGCAAGGGCCAAGAGTCAAGGTACCGCCGTACGACGGCACTACTTCATGGAACGCATATCGTCGGCAATTTCAGGCTGTTGCTACCGCCAACGGATGGACGGAAGAACAATGCCTGAACGCCCTCATTGTTGCGCTTAGAGGGCAAGCTTTGTCGGTCCTGGAAGCACATACAGGAAATGGGTTCCAAGACCTGATGGAGGCACTTGAATCCAGATACGGGGAGCGACACCTGGAGCACGTGTTTCGTGCCCAACTGCGTGACAGAGTCCAATGCTCAGAAGAAGGACTTCAACAATGGGCGTTGGAAATTGAAAAACTCGTCAGGAAGGCATATCCAGGAGCCGACACCAAGATGGTCGATACAAATATTGTTCAAGGATTTGTCGACGGAATCAAAGACCTGGAGGTCAGAGCTGCAGTAAGGCTTGGTCACCATACCTCGCTAAAAGAAGCATTGGCGCATGCTTTGGAGGTCGAGGCTGTTCGCCATGACATACGGCAGACCCATAAGATCCACAAGGTCTCTGAGGAAGTTAAGGAAGTTAAGGCTCCTGCAAGGAAAAGATTTGAAGCCATGTGCTATAAGTGCGGTGAGAGGGGCCATCTCCAGCTCAACTGCCCGCAGAAGAAGACCCAGATGGCAAGGATGGAAAGGATCGAGGAGCAAATAGAGGAGCTGAGGAAGCAAGCAGTTTCGTCCCCTGCCCGGAATAAGGGGAAACGAATAGAATCCAGGACTAGATGGCGAGTATTGGACAATGATGCTATGAGGAAGGCTCAAGAAAGAGATGACGACCTTCGGCACATCATCACATGGAAAGGGGTGACGTGAAACCAATCTGGAGTGAGGTTGCACCCACTGGCGCTGTCACTAAGGCGTACTGGGAGCAATGGGACAGTCTGATACTTCAGGACGGAATACTCTACCGGAAATGGGAGAAGGCTAACGGCAGAGAGTTCTACTTTCAGATAATCGTCCCAAGGGCGAAAGTACCAGATGTTCTCCGCGAGGTACATGAGGGCGTATCAGGGAGTCATCTAGGTGTCAAGAGGACGCTAAGAAAAGTACGAGAACGATTCTTCTGGTTGCATTGGCGAGATGATGTGCAGGATTGGTGCCTCAAATGTACTACTTGCGTTGCTGTGACGGAACCACAGAGCAGGAGTCTTGGGGACAGCGTGACGCGTTACCATGGCAGTAACAACGATGCTCGGGACGAGCATCTCTAAGAGGGGAGTAGTGATACGGACACGTAGTGCCATCTAGCGTCAAACCAGCGAAACTGATCAGGGAAACACAGAAAACATAAATCCCCTACTTTATACTAGATGGCGTTAGGTGTATGTTTACTTACGCGTATTTTCTAGAAACATCCCACAGTTGTTTACTTGTTTACGTTAATCGGGGAAGAACTTTCTAGAATTCGTCTCGCCATATAAATAGCCGCAGGTAGACGGCCCGGCAATTCAGTTTCATCTGAGCGATCTTCGAGGCGACTTCGGAGCGAAAACAAGTGATCAATAGTGAGTGAACCACTGTGAACCTACGATTTGGCTACGACCTAGGACTATCTAGTGCTTAGTGTTTGGACTTGGTGATTTGTGTGAGCTAGTGTCAGTACTAGTAAAGTCTTTATAAGAGTCAGCAGGTCTTTTTCTCCAAATCCTCGAACCCTAGCACGTAACAATATTTTTTATCCCGGAAAAAATTACGGTTCCCGCGCAATAAACGAATTTTGGCGCAACCGAGTGCGGGTGTCATCTAGTTTAAAAATAAACATAAAAGATTAATGTTTCCAGATATCGAGCGTGCAAGTAGAGGACGCGCGGCCGCTCCGCTTCACGGATTCGCCGCTCGGCCCCTCCTCCTCATCGGGTTACGGGCACTCCGCCCCGCCCCTCTCCTCCCCCTCGCTCGCCGACCTCTACCACAACTACCGAGACCACTTCCCGTCCTCGACGTACTCGAGATACGACGAGGAGTACCGACACGACGAGAGACGACGAGAGGAGTACGTCTCCCCGACGTACTCGAGATACGACGAGGATTATCGGCACGACGAGAGACGAGATGACAGGCGACGAGAGGAGTACCGTACACCGCTCACAGAGTACAGGACACCGGATTATTCGTTGCCCAGAGATTTCTACAGAGAGGAACCGGAGCGGCCGGCGAATCTCGAGTTGGCGCCGACGAGGTACTAAAAATACTCTTAAGAATAATATTTATTTGCAAAAATAGTTTTACAAATAGAGCGTAGAGCTAAGGCAGGGGGAATTCTTAAGGAAATCCAATTATAATTATTATTGAATGCGGCTAACAAACAATATATAAATGTATTTGAGCTAAAATTATTTGTATTTAAGGTGGTCGTTTAATGACCTTGATGTTGAAAACGACCTTAAATAAATTAATAAAAAAAAAAATAGCTTTAAATTAAAAGGTTAAAATACTTACAATTTAAAGCCACGAAAAGCTTGTATTTTTCTTGCCTGTCAAGATACTTTTTCAATATTTCAAACAAGGACAAACATTGTATAGCGTATCCAATTAAATATTTTTATTCGTAAGGTGGGAAATCTTTTTATCATAAATAATTTTAAATAACAAATATATACTCCAATCTAGTCGCAGGGGGGAAACCTTAACGACTTAATATTATTCAAGATCCGCTTGTCTGCCATAATATGACTTTCCTAATAAGCCAGATTTTTATAGTAATAGATAGTTATTTGCCGTATGATAATTTTTTAGCAAGGGGCTAAACGACCATAAACATATGTATGTTTATTTTATTACAGGTTAAGGAGCAGCCTCAAAAAGCATAAGAAGTCATCGGGTAGCTCGGGCGGTTCCGGCGCGGGGACTCCCCCGGACAGCCTGCCGAGCGAGAGCGACAGCTCGTACGCCTCGGCCCGGGACAGCGCGCACTCCCGCGTGCGGTTCAGCCCCGGAGCCCCACCGCGCCGCTCGTAGCCCCGGCCTACCCGGTTCCCCCATTACCTCGTTTAGAGTCGGCTGGATCACGGTTGCCAACTGCCAAGTTACTAGACAATCAGGGGTGCTGTAGCCCAAGATTGTTGTGAAAGATTGTACCGGTTACAATAGGGCGCATGACATTAGACATTCAAGGATGAAGCCTAGGTATACAGAAGAACTTGAATTAGATAATTTCAATAGTAAAGTTAAAAGTCACATTATATAAGACATCTTTAAAGTCACATCTTAGCGATGCGAGATGTCAAATGCCTTGTATGTAAATTTTTGGTATATACAACTTCGCTGACAAAATTATTGAATGCAATTTGAATAAGCACCCCATACGTAAATGCAGTTGGCGACTCTGTCTAGTTGTCTCCCTCTCCCTAATTAGCAATGCACCCTTAGCTCCCGACTTTCCTTTGTCCTAAAAGATGACCGGGTTTAAGCACGCTTATAATGTATTGTGTTCTGCGTATTACTCGAAAATTAATATACAGTATTTATAATTAAGTAAATATGTAAGGTTAGTTGGGGCAAGACAGGTTTCATAATTTGGCTCTCAAGAAGAATTATGTCCTTGTCAGTCAAGCAGTAAATTTTTTTAGGGTTACTTATTACTATGTCTTTAAGTACATTGTGGGATTTTTTATTTTTCACTTTGTATCATATGGAAATAACTAATGACCTTTTCGCCCCAACTAATATAATTATTCGCACTGCGTTTAAAAGCATTTTAATTTACACATTTTAACATTGATCATTATGAATATCAAGAAAATTATCATTTAGCTTTAGTAAGAATATGAAGGACCAAAATATGTTGAGATTGTGGTTCTCTAATGATAACTTGATGTTGCTAGGACATTCCTTTTTTAAATTGAGTAAAATTCTTTTTACGTTTTCTGCTTTATAAGTCTCACTTACCTCTAGTCTTTTGAAAACGAGCAGATTTTTCTCACCTACATTTATATGGCTTCTTTCTATTAGTTTGAGGGTAGTCTGTATTTTATTAAGTCGAAGCTCATTTGAATATTTATTTTAAAGATGTGTTCATTTTGTATAAGTGTGACCGAGTATCGAATGAAGTACTAAACGAAATTAATATCGGACGACTGGGTTCCCTGTAAATAAATCGCAATGCTATTGAATATCAATAATGGTGCTCTACCATACACGTAAATTCCTAACATTTTAACGATAAGGTGTTGCATATTTTTCGAAAATTTAAAATGTAACTCGACTAACGATTCGCAATAATCGCGTAATACAAACCTACTTTATACTAATGCTGTTTGGGTGCACTAAGGCCCTGTTTCACCACTTCCTGATAAAATGCCGAATAGGCTATTCACAACTTTTTTAACAGATTCTCCATACTTGATTTGTCAAGTTAATTGGTGGATAGCCTATTCGTCACTTATCAGGAAGTGGTGAAACAGGCCCTAAGTCTGTATTCATGTGGGCCCATAACCTAGCACAATTGACAAGACGCAGTCAAGAAAATTACCGTCTACTAGAAATTTTGAAGATTTGTTCATCACACTTTCTGTAAACATTCTCACGTCGCGTCAAATTGTGCTTTAGCGTTCGTGTAAACTGGGATTTAACGTAGATAATTATTTTAAGCGTCATCATACAACATGTACAAATGTATATAACACGCCCTGTACAAGCTTCGTTTTATTTATCCGCCATTTTGTTGTATACAGATTTTTGTTTTATATATTATACATTATTTTTGTTAAACTATACATAGTACAAATATATTTTAAGATCGAATTCATTTTCTAATCATGTGTATAGACTAACATAATTTAAGGTTACATTTTGTACAAACGGATTAGATATTTTTTACTAAATCGTGTAGCCGTAGGCAGCTTTCCCGTTGTAGGTGTAGCGGTCGACGACGTAACTGATATTGCTATCGTGTAAATCATTTTTTACCCGACCGACTGTAATTAGGGCCTAGTATTGTTATAGCTAGAATGTGTTCTATCCCAGAATAGAGGAAAAAAAATTGACAAATAAAAAAAAAGAAATTAGATAACAATCTTTGTGATATAACTTAAGTCACACCTGTAATACGTTACTCGATTTAATAAAAAAATGCTTCAACAATTTTGGGGTAGAATGCGTTCAGCGCCATCTATCGAGCGAGCTGGCGACCGACATTCGACACGCTTGAACTGTACGCGATCGAAATTAAATAAATGTAAGATGTATATCGGTATCGAATAAATTAGCTTTGATATTATTAGCGAAGAAACCAGTGCCTAAAATTGCGGGAATGGTTTATGAGATTTTGCCATGGGAAATGTCGTCGGAGAGTTTGAAGAATTATTTTATGCGATGTAAGGCCAGGCCAGTAGTTGCGTTGTATATTTTTGTTTATTTTATTTTTTTACTGTGCAATAATTTGTAATTTGTTTGCGTCCATTTTATTTTATTTCTAAATTCGTCGTGAATGTGACAGTATTATGCAGTATTGACTTGTATATTGCGGGTGTTGTGTAGGTATGTATCGTATAATATACGCGAGTGCCAATTTCGGACTCGGCCGAGTCGAATCTCTCTCATATCGTGAGTCACAAATCGGTTGGATTTGTTGTATTTGTATATATTTTCACGGCGGTATACTTATAAAAAACTCTAGTCTTTTTATGATTTAATTTTACTCTGGCTGATTTGTGTATATAGACCGCGTGGTCGTCATTCCGATGTGTTCCTTACATTCCGTATCGAGGGTCCGGCGGAGCCCTAGGGCTCCCGATGAGGTTGGTTTTGTGTGCCAATTGCAGGAGTTGGTAGGATGCCTTACGTCTGTATGTGAAACCGACAAATAAAAAATAGATTTAAGCTTTTTACTTGGTGTTTTTATTTACCCCTCCTCGGCTAGGTAGCTAGGCAACTATTACCTGCTGGAGATTACGATTGACGAAACGCGGGAAACAAAAACACGTAGATATGTCAACGTGGAGGTATCTGCCACTCAGAAATAACTAGTGAATTAATTATTTTTTAAAGTTGGTGGCCAAGGCCCCGCCATTTAATACCTAGGTGATCTTTAACCCTTAGGGTGCGTTTCCACTGAAGCGGAGCTTAGCGGTGCCGGAATTGACCAATCTTTTTTTTTATTAAATAAGGGGGCAAACGAGCAAACGGGTCACCTGATGGAAAGCAACTACCGTCGCCCATGGATACTCGCAACATCAGATGAGCTGCAGGTGCGTTGCCGGCCTTTTAAGAGGGAATACGCTCTCTTCTTGAAGGTTTGCAGGTCGTATAGGTCCGGAAATACTGCTGGTGACAGTTCGTTCCAGAGTTTTACAGTGCGCGGTAGAAAGTTAAAATCGTGCTATTCCAGCGGAATGACAGCGAAGCGGAGCGAAGATTTCGAGCATGGTGATTGGTCAATTCGGCACAGCTAAGCTCCACTCCGCGTCAGTGGAAACGCGGCCTTAATCAGGCCCCATGTGCACTATTTTTAATTATGGTGTGGTCTTAATTTTTACCTGTAAAATGTATACCTAAAAACTGTTTCTTAAAAAATATTAAAATTAAGACAAAACTAAGTGGTCCTATTATGCCTTATGCCTCTTAAGGAGCTCTCTGGCGTTTTATAATTTGTTTCCATTATCCCTATTTTTAATTAGGAAACTGCATACTTTGAACTTTGGTCTCTTTACTGATAACTGACAATGAATATTGAGGTGGTAAACTATTCACAAGAATTGAAGAATTTTGAATACTTACCTAAGATTACTATTTTGTAAGCGTGTAATTACCACACGTAGTATCGACTAGAAGAATGTTATTTTTGTTAAAAATAAACCTAATAATTACAATTATATTTTTATTTCAAAATCATCTCTTGTATACCTAATGGAAACAGTGTCCATATCATACTACCGCCAGACGGGCATATTATAAAATTATATTTCCCAAACATGATTCGTTTAGTAAAAAAGTTTTAGCTTCATACGAAAGATACAAATATTGGTAATCAAAAAAAAAGGTTTTATAAATTAATAAAAAGACAGATATATAAAACTCCAATTACCTAGGTGTTTGATAAATCGTACTATGCCTGATTAAGGGTGGGTTGCACCAGAGGCGTGGTTATATAGGTCTACCAGAATCTGATGGCAATTATTGACAGCAGATTTTCAAATAATATCCTTGATCATTGGATTAATTTTTATATTTGCATGTTTAACACACAGAATCAGCCGCTATAAGAAACAAAAAGGATCAAAATGTTTTATTCTAACTACCCCGGTATTGCTAGAGTCAATTTATTTTCTCACTTTTTGCCATCAGATTCTGGTAGACCTATAGTTACAGTTATGGTCAAAGTTATGGTTATAGTTAAGGCTAACTTAACTTTAATCTTAACTTTGACCACAGAATTTGACAGATGTCTATTGCTGGTCCGACAATGCTATAATGCTTTAAATGAACGCTGGTAAAGGAGAACTGTCAAAAATGGCGTTTTTGTATGATGACAGCGTTAGTTCCTTTTTTCGCCACGTTTATTTAAAGCCTTGTCGAGCTCTATGGTTATGGTTAAATATGGCGTCCATTTTTGACTTTAACCAAAGATTTGACATTTTGCATTGTAGTTAAAGTTATAGTTACAGTTATAGTTAAAGTAAGTTGGTGCTAAGGGTTAACATTAAACAGTGTTATAATAATCTGCAACAGGTTTGAATATCATGCGAGTCTTCGTGAAACTAGATTTTTAAGTAGGTATTATCTGAATTTCATAAAGTAGTTAGGTAGGTACTCTTTAAACGACTATTATGAGATGAAAAAAAAAATACTTACAAAGGGAAATAAGACTGAATTATTAGTCTTAGCAGCCAGTCTGTAAAGTGGACAAGAGTAGAAATGCCAGATTCGCAGCACAAGGTTCTGGGATAGCATACTTTTAAGTTAAGAACCTTAATATGTACTATGTCACCATTTTTTACTGTGGAAAAACTAAACAAAGGGAATATAATAAAAATTCACAGATTACAAAAAGAATTTAATTTATTACTGTTCACTATAAAATATGTGTGAAAATATAATGTCCTTGTATGATGCCGTACGGCTATAATATAATATCTTACCGCTAAAATCTAAATGAACTTACCGTTTCTTATCTAATATAAAAAAAACATAATTTTCACAAAACCACAATAATTCAATTTCATACAACCTACGTCACATAAAATATACGTTAAGAATAAATACAAATCCCATCAATTTCAATTTTCAAAACATTGGAATGTCATACATTTATAAAGTCTCAAGTATCACAATTCATTTACAATAATAAATACTTATTTTAAAACATGACTAGAAGCGAATGCGCCGCTCGTGAGAGAAATTTAACAATCGGCTGGTGGGAGCGGGTCCCGGCGAGATTTACATTTTTATGAATACTAAACCTAGCATCGAGGCGGTTCACATCAAAAACATGTAAAATAACCATGTCGCGGTCGCCAAAAAAAATCATCGACGTAAGCACTCCTCACGCTTGCAGCGCTAATCATACCTACCTATTCTACGTGTATATCTAATGTGCACTTGTACGCTTTAAAAATATAATCGGGCTTACAGCCTAAATACTTACAAAACTGTACACAATATGCCTCCCTATTCCCTAGCAAACTTCAGTCGTTTGGACAGGCCTGGTGATGGACGAAACACGTGTTTTTGGACATTTGGAGAACCTTACTTTTAGATAAGTTACTCCATACTGCCCCATAGATATTAAATAGTAATTATGTACCATGTGAGTACTTAGATATTTACAAGAAACTTATTCTCTAGCTGCAATGTAAATATTACTACAACCTGACACAAGCAGCCTCAAGCAGGCAATGTCGCCCGATAGAGAAAAACTTTAAAAAAGAATTAGTACCTAGCGACAGGATTAAGGGTCAATTTATACTAGCGCAGAGTCGAAGCGTATCGAAGCGAATTATCAAAACTGAACATAACAAATTCAACCTTAACTCCTAAAGCATTAATGCACATATTACTTCTGAGAATTTAAAAAGGCGCGCGCATCCGCGCGCACTCGCGCGAATTCGCTTGATCAACGCTTTTTGGTGCGCGCGCATTCTCGCGCATCCATGCGCCCACAAGCGAATCTACGCGTCATCACTGTAGGCATTCTGGCGAATTCGCGCGCATTCGTTAGACTAATTGCGAATTTGACGCTTCGACGCGCTTCGATGCGCTTCGACTCTGCGTTATTATAAATTGACCCTAAGGATATTATAGGTCTACCAGAATCTGATGGCAATTTTTGACAGCAGATTTTGAAAAAATATTCTTGATTAATTTTTATATTTGCATGTTTTACACTCAGAATCAGCCGCTATAAGAAACAAAAAGTAGGGCTACTACGAAACTTGAGTCTCAAAACAGTTTCGTAGTATTCTCGTCCGATTGTTTGAACAATCGGACGAGAATACCGCGTCCTGCTCTAACAACGTCAATTCACGTTTGTTAGAGTAGGACGCGGTATTCTCGTCCGATTGTTTGAGTCTCAAAACAGTTTCATGGTACAAGGCCAGGCTATAACTTAAGAACGGTAATAGCTAGAGAGTTGAAATTTTCACAGATTGTGTATTTCTGTTGTCGCTATAACAGCAAATACTAAAAACTTTTTATTTGGTCTAAGATAAAAGTATCCTATGTCCTTTCCCGGGACTCAAAGTATCTCCGTGCCAAATTTCAGCAAACTTGGTTTTGCGGTTTAGGCGTGAAGAGATAACAGACAGACAGACACACTTTCGCATTTATAATATTAGTATGGATTTACGTGAGAAATATGACTTTGGATGAAACCTATCAAGGGCAGACGCAATTTTTACGATAATATACCTACCTACATAAATACGTCTATCTGTACTGGGGCTAGCCGTCTGGGCTAAGTACAATTACCCGAGCCAAAGAGCGGGGGGAGCAATTCTGTACTCGAGTTATCTATGCCTACTTCGCCTAAAAAGAACCTTTAAACCCATTTCGACAATTCATTGCGAAATTCCTTCTTCAACCCAACAATTACTTATAATTGCAAATTACTATTTAATTACAATTTGCTGCTTAATTCAAACGGCCGCACGTAAATTGGGTTATAAAAAAGAAAATTTTAAATGAAATATTGTTAATTCAAAATTACGTTCGTATGAGTTTTATGTAGTAGAATGATGGATGTTAAAATTAATAAAGTTTTATTCAATTAAAGAACTTTATAACACACTTGAAATATTTCAGTCGAATGAAATTAGCATAACAAAGAATGAAACGAAATAAAACAATGGGGGGAATAACAGAGATATCGCCGTAACGAAGACAAATAAACCTCTGACGCTGAGCGACCAAGATGTAAGCCTTTGGGCTTATAGTATTTAATTGCAGCTTAGAAACCCGCAAGCTAATCATTATAATGACCTCTTGAGCCACAAAACACGTACACTTCATAGATATCTCTTTGAACTATAGGATAATCAAAATAACGAGACACATTATATAAAATTTTGTGCCTCGATTCGCCGTTTGGAATTTATAATTTCATCGGAAATGGTAGCCACGTCTTTAATAAAAGTATTTACGGCTTAATGGATATAAGTGGCTCAGTGGTAATAGCACTGTGCTTAACCCTAGATTACTAACCTTCGTCGATTTGACGACACGGTTTCAAAAAATTCGTTCTATTTTTGCGCGCGATCGCACTTCTTCCATACTCTAGCAGCTATCTCTATCGACCCGTTGCCCTCGCGACGGAAGGTAGTATTTTGTACGTGCGGGGGCTGTAAGCGCCATACCAGCAACCATGTCTCGTCGAAACGACGAGGGTTAGTATTAACGCGACATTTTGTGTTATTAGGTTTGTACATTTTTGCGCATTTTTCTTCTTTTGCGGATTTATTTTATTGATATTGTTTATTATTATTATAACTACAATACTTTGGATGTTATCACAAGACGAAAGCGGTAATCAAATTTCATCAGGGAGTGAGAAAGAAGATCATATCAAAATTAATCCAGCTTACATAACGGATGGTCATATAAAATGTTTGCAAAGTCAAAACTCAAAATAGTACAGCTCATGTACCTACCTCTTGCACAAAAAGAAGGAAAACATGTGGCTAATGTCCTAAAAGTACTCACTACTTTTTGACACCACGAACTATAATATGTTCTCGTCTTGGCAACATTTTTACATGAAACTGTTTAGTAAATATTATTTCATTACTTTTTAAAGTTGTTTGGCGGTTTTTTTTTTTTAATTTCTTAATTTAATTTTATTTTATGCTTTTTAAACTTGTGTTGGTTAAAGTGCAGAATTGTTCCTATCAACAGGATCACATCCCAATGAATACGATCTATAAATATCCTCTTGGATGAGGCCGTCAATATGAGCCCAAACATGAAACCTCCACCCTGGGTTCATACGGAGGTCGGCTCCTATACAATCCAGGTGATGCTGCAGCAGCAGCATGCAAATATTTACTGCTTATCTACGTCTTATTGGTTGTCGCAATTAAAATGAGCCCAAACACGAAACCTCTGCTCTAAGTTGGTAAGGAGTTGGGTATCCTATTGATTACCAGGTGATGCTGCAGCACCAGGGTCAACTTTCCATTAATTCATAATTAATTCATAAGTGTCACGAACCAGAATGCAAACAAAATATAAAACCCATCAAACGACTGCAAGTTGCTAATCGGCCTATCACGAACCAGATAAACCATGATATTTCAGCAATGAGCAGGCTGATGATGATGAACTATAGCTAAGAACACTCTCGATCATGTCAGCTTTTAAACAAAAAAAAAACTAGATCAAAATCGGTCCACCCGTTTGGATGCTACGATGCCACAGACAGACAGACAGACAGACAGACAGACAGACAGACAGGCAGACAGACCGACATACTTATAACACCCCTCTTTTTGGACGGGGGTTAAAAAAAACATAATTCATGAATCTCTGGAAATTATGGATCATAAGTGAGATAGACTCACACAATACGTGACATCCATATTATTACATCCATGTTATGTTATTCTACAGTGGTCACCCCTGCGTCTGAACCAGAACGCTTATTAGTGCGACTTGATGAAAACAATTTTACCAGCATCTGACGTGTGTGCATCATTTTGATTCATACCTTTCTCTGTTATTAGTAATAATATGGTGATACCGTGATTAAAACGGTTATGTACTCTACAAAACATCTAGATCAATATAGACATGGCTACTGGTTAGCAATGTCTCAATTTTTTGGCATTATTAGTAGCGCCAAAAAATCAATTTAGCTAATTGTTATCGCCATATAATTCTATGACGTAAAAATACCTAAAATAAAAATTTTAATACATCTGAAATACATTTACGCTCTCTTGTAGAAAGAGCTCGTCTTAATTTTTAAATCTTTCTTTAATTAAATCGCATTACAACATACAAATTGAGATAGCATAGAATGCGCTTCGACCACAAGAGGTCATCAAAGTAAACGATACGTCCATGTGCGAGAAATGCCGAGGGAGTTGAGGTTTTGACGGCATTTCCTTCGGTGTCAAGTGTACAAGCTACGAGGTAATGTGACCGCCCTTGTGCGGCTTCGGCTATGAGCACAGAACAAGCCGTAATCTATATTTCAACGCCACAACCCCTCTGTTATTATCAAACCAGTATGAATATGTACTTTGTCATAAAATGTTTTTTGTTTCGTTTGAAAACATAATTATCTGAAGAGTGATTCTACATTCTGTAAGTCATCCTTAGGGTCAATTCAGACTGCAACGCGACGCGTACATGCATTTCTTTTGTATGGATTTGACAGATTTGCAAGACGTCTCACGCAATTGAAATCTGTCAAATCCATACAAATTTAAAAATGCATCTACTCGTGGCGTTGCAGTCTGAATTGACTCTGAGACTGCCTTAGAAGTCGCGCTGCTGCCGCACTACTCGCGACTTAATGTGAAGGCAGCCTTATTCGTGTAAGTAGGTCCTATCAAAGCCAACATACCTAACGAACTGCTTTTCTATAAGTTTGTGCGAATTCACGAGATATCGAACGCTTGGCGACGGCTAGTCTTGTAACATAGTTCCAAATTGTATCATCCCACCTCGTAAAAATATTTTTATATCGTGAATGACCGTGACACCAACATCTGTTTTAAATTATGCCTGCTCTTTATTACAATTTACAACTATTAAATTATGTAATCATCGATCGACATACAAGTAAACAGAAGCAACAAAATGTCAAATAACATTAAGGTCCAATTTCACCAACGTCTGTTAGACTCAAAGGTGACTGACTGACTGATTGACATAGTGATCTATCAACGCACAGCCCAAACCACTGGACGGATCGGGCTGAAATTTTGCATGCAGGTAGATGTTATGACGTAGGCATCCGCTAAGAAAGGATTTTGATCAATTCTACCCCCAAAGGAATAAAACAGGGGATGAAAGTTTGTATGAAACTTTGTCAATTTTAAACCGATCGGGCTGAGACTTTGCAAGTATATAGCTACTATGACGTGTGCATCTCCTAAGAAAGGATTTTAAAAAATTCCACCCCTGAGGGGGTAAAATAGGGGATGAAATTTTGTATGAAACTTTCTCAATTTTAAACCGATCGGGCTGAGACTTTGCATGCATAAAGCTACTATGACGTAGGCATCCCCTAAGAAAGGATTTAAAAAAATTCCACCCCTAAGGGGGTAAATAGGGGATGAAAGTTTATATGAAACTTTGTCAATTTTAAACCGATCGGGCTGAGATTTTGTATGCATAAAGCGACTATGACGTAGGCATCCCCAAAGAAAGGATTTTAATAAATTCTACCCCTAAGGGGATGAAATAGGGGATGAAAGTTTTTATTAATTTTCTTAGACTTTCGAGTGATTGAACTGAAATTATTAAAGATTTGAGCCTCTATGATGAAGACGTTCGTTTAAATAGGATTGTGATAAATTCAACCCCCATGGGGATAAAATTAGGGATGATGGAGGATGTAAACGTATTATTTTGAACCTATCAGTACCTAATGGAACAAATAAATTAAGACGAACAATTAAATTGAATATTTTGTCACATTGTCAAGTGCCTCTGTTGCCAATATTTATGTCGAGCAAAAAAGGCCAAAGTAGCGTTTGTTGTATGAGAGCTCCCCTTAAATATTTGCTCTTTTTTGTTTTTAGTGTTTGTTGTTATAGCGGCAACAGAAATACATAATTTGTAAAAATTTCAACTATTTAGCTAGCGAAGTTCTTGAGATACAGCTTGGAGACAGACAAACAGCTAACATTGCAATAGGATCCCTTTTTACCCTTTGTATAAGAACCACAAAAAGGGAAAATTATCCATCTTTGTTATTATACTATGTTAACGCGGACGAAGTCGCGGGCAACAGCTAGTTATTTAATATAGGTAATAGCTGCCCAGTTAGTACCGTCACGATAAGACCTATGAGTTGTCCAACAAAAGGGGATTTACCAATAATATAAAAGAGAGTATTTGAATGTCAATTATTGATAAAGGAATGGGGACTTTAAACTGTGTAATATATTCGGTTCAATTTCCTTTGATCCACTTCTTTCATTACTTAACACGGGGTACATTGGTGTAATTGCGTGCTAAGGGCCCTTTTAAGTAAATGTGAAGCACTTCGGTAAAGGCTTTCAGCTTTGGAGAATATCGGGGGAAGCCGAGATGGATTGTACTTTCGTGATTGCAATGTTATATTATGGTCATACAGTAACATAATTATTAGTAACAATTTAAATGTAACAAACAAAAACTGATTGCAATGTACCCAGTGTCGACCTTAAGACAAATCTAAAACTCTCAAGTACATACCGGAAAGGTCGTTTAGGCTCTACACTACTCTACAGTCTACACATGCCTATAGGAATATACATTATGTAACAAAACTAAGTGATAATATACTACATGCACTCACTCGAAATACGTAACCCTCCTCGCAATAGGGAAGATAGGAGTTATTATTTCACCTAAAAGCGCATCATTTTATGGATCATTTGAAGGATCGTCTTTGGTTCAATGTATATCTTCATATAGCTACAGTCTACACCGCATTCCTGATATAGGGAACAATACGCGACCCTCTTTACGTTGTTGTTGATTCATGCTGTATTATGCCGACTTTACCGTTACGGAGCGGACTGTGGACGGTACATTTCTTTGAATTACAAATACATTTTGGTCTTTTACATGTCTTGTACTTTAGGAGGCATTTTTGCAGTAATGTCGTAATATTTTTACAAAACAGCTTTGACTACATACGTATCTGATGTAGAATAGAATGTTTTAAGACTCCTATTAATGGAACTGAAGAAACAAATAAGAAACATGTTGTAAAGATAATTTCATTGCCCAATTCCTGCCTTACAAGCTTCTTCCAAGACACAATTGGATCTAAAAGTATGTGAGTCACAATGAAACAGGAACTTCTAAATTGCCGTTAGCAATAGAACGAGCGGTTTCACACCTTTGATATTAACGAATTTAATAGTCATTCTTACTGTACAGTATAAAGTTAATTATTCCATTATAATTCTTATTTAACATTTGAATAATGTGGAATCAAATTATTTAAAACAATGCAGCAACTGACCTATATTATGTACTTTTCTGGCTAATGTGATAAACGAGACTGTTTAGATGTATATTGTATAATGCACGTTTATAAATAAGCTTAGATTGGGCGTTTCTGTACTAAAGAATGGAAAAAAAAACTCTAAATTTTCTGTCAACAAGGAAAACGGTAATGAACAAGGTGTATCAAATAGCAAATTACGAAAATACTCTTTAGAAAATGCCAAACTTCCGCGATCCGCAATCATGAATAATTATTTATAATGATTAAATTATGTATGCTAGTATAAACCGAAACATTTGAATGTACGTTAGCTGAATTCCAGATGGAATGTGGGAAGTCTTCTGTGCGATACGGGAAATGGGAGTACGTGTGAATTGTGATATAAATATTCAGGGAAGTATAATATGAGCCGGATAATAGCTGAACCGACGACGTATTCTCATTAACGACTAGTTATTGGCTATTAAAAATGAATGCTGCCTACGTTCGCCTGAAGCCCTGAACCCAATATAAACACTTCTAATTAGAGAATATCATGACGAGATAAGCTAGAATCGACTATCTATTTTCCATAACTTTTCTATAACATTCAAGGCAATTCACGAAATCCAGGAAGCCAATACGCAATACCATGTTAACCCACAAAAAATCGAAAACAGAGTTATGCACCTAGCTGGAATCTCCTCTTGATAAGGAACGTTTTTCAAAAGAGTGTTAGGTGCCATAAAATATTTCGTTTAACAAAATATCATTTGAAAAAATCTGAGGGTTCTGGATCTGACATAGATTAATAAGCAAAACAGTTGCAAGTCATATGACACTATTGTAACGTTACCGGCCCTATCCTGCAAGCAAAAAACGTGTTATGACACTTGACATTTTATTGCGAATCTAACTCATCACTAATCTAAATCAGACCGTTGCCGCGCGTTGGTGCCTTTCGGACAGTGTCAAGTGCAGTGTGTGTTTTTTCGTTTTTTTAATCAGCACATTGTGATTCGTAACAAAAGAGATGTAAAAACAGTTTCTATGTGGATTACTGATGTAAAAATCAGTGGAGGTTGCTTTATTTTATACGATAGCTGATCAAATAGATTTTCGAGGTTATAGTTCGGACTTTTGTGAATATTCTGTGTATTAAGTACCGTAAAGCTTAAATGTTTGTTTTTAAGTATAAACTACAACTAAACACTTAAAGATTCATTATCTTCTTGTTCCGTACCTCAACAATACCTATTCAGGTGTTGGTAAAATTGCAATTTTTTGATAGATAACCTTTGACGTCTTATTGCAAACTAATGTTTTGACCACATTCGCGATCCTGGCACAGTTTTAAAGTACTTGACATGGTTTTGAAAAAATAATAATAGCCAATCACTTGAAGAATCGGACGTCAAGAGACTTGACATTGTTTTGAAAAATTGATATTGGCTTATTAAATTCATTAGAAATGAATGCCAAAAGACGATTAGACAAAATATTTGAGACATTTCTCTTAATTCAAAATTATTATTAATTATCGTGTCAAGACTCAAGCCTATTAGTACTGAATGAGGGTAGACTGAGATCACAATTAAAACTAGTTACGTAGGTACTAGGTACGTCCCTAGTTCCTAATAAGTTGGAACTTGCATAAACTTGTGGATTTAAGGGGTGATAGGTACATAGTACATACCCTAGAAAGCCGAAGTCTTATGATTCTACATACCCTAAGTACTGAGTGTTTTTGTTCCGGATCAAAGCCCCGATTTTTAACCCTTCAAACGAAAATGATACCAGCTGATTGTGTATGAAAAGTTCAAGAAATCCGCAGAGCTTTGACCCCGGACAAAAGCTACTAATAATGCAAAGAAAAATAGACTTCAGCTTTCTGGAGCACCCTGTATGTCTCCTTAACCTATTGTTTTTTAAAGCAGTAATTGCTTTTATTTCAGAATGTCGAGGAAAACATCTCGTTAAATTATGCCAAGCACCTGATGCCAATTCTACAACCAAAACGGAGGACATAATTCTACCAATAGATGACAAAGAGTTGTTTGATGCAGTTAATTCCATAACAGCCAGCTTACTGTATTACGATCACCAGTCACCAAAGGGATCTTACTGTTAATGTGAATTCTATTGAAGATGGTAACGTACCACCATACAATATTTTGCTTGAAGCAAACGCTAGAACTCCTTACATGGAACAATGCGAAGATATGTTCGGAAATAACTATCTATCGCCACGAATCGCATCACCCGTTGAATCTGCTACAACCATAACACAACCTGAAATAATTCAAAGTAACACATCTCCTGAGAATATTCAATCTACACACGTGCTCCAGACTGTTAATTCATCGCCTCAAATTTCCTTGTCCATACCTCAGTGCACTTTTGAATCTTCAAGCAACCAACAATCATCGGGTTTGCCTCAGACTAGCACAGCTTCGACTCCAATAACTACCCAAGCCTCTGATACGCCCCACATTCAGTACTCCACCTCCAAGAATTACACATTCATCTGATTTGTCAATCACAAGAGAAGCATCACTAATAATTGGACAAACATCATCTACTAGTCATGTGCCAATTAATAACTTACCTCCAGCATGAGAACGACATGAGTGCAGCGATCCGGACTATATACCTATTTCAAGAAATGACGCTAGTGATGATGAGCAAAATCAAGGTAGACCAAAACGAGGAAGAAAAAGGAAATACTCTGAACAAAATAGACATATTCGTAAACAAAAGACTAACTGTAACGAAGACTACATAAGCGCGACGGGAAAAGTGACTAGAAAAATATTTTCTGGTGATTCTTTTGATTGTAGTGTCTAAAAAAATGCACAGATAAAGTGACAACAGAAGAACGCAAGAAAGGATTTGACAGATTTTGGATGAGTGGAAACTATGGTGCTAGGTGTGCAATCTTACAAGGATGCGTTACAGAAACGGAAACTAAAAGTTATACTGCCAATTCAAAACAAAGCTTTACAAGATTTTATCGAATCAATGGAAAAACTGTGTGTAAAAAGACCTTCCTTAATACTTTTGGGATATATATTTTTTTTTTATTAATATTTCTGGTTCCTGCTGCTATAAAATTGCAGCACCATTTTTACTTTGTATTGTTCTTTATCTATATTTAAACATTTTTGTGCCTCTTATTTTCTTTTATTTAACTGTTACTTTCTTACAACCTGGAGCCATTTTCTTTAGCTATTGCTCTGTATATACTCTCAGCGTACTCCATGAATAATCTTCTCGTTTTATCAATGTCTAAGATCAGACTAATGCTTTCTTGTCTTATTTCAAGGCCAAGTCTTTGTTCGCAGTCTAATCGTTTCTTGTCAAATCGTTGACATTCTGTGAGTATGTGGATTATTGTTTGTGGCGTTTCTTCATCGCAAGAGCAGAAAGGGTCATCTGTTATTTTGAATCGATGAAGATAGCTCTTTACACCGCCATGACCAGTAAATATTTGTGTTCTTATGTTGGAAATATTCTCCGACCGTAGGATCCTATATGCTCTAGTGAGAGTCGGAAATATAGATATGGTGTATCTCCCTGTGTCAGATTGTGTGTATCTTGCCTGCCAGGTCTCCGTTGTGGCGGCCCTGATAGTATTTCTTGCATAAGATATAGGAAATCAGTCATATATAGGTGTTAGTTCGCTATTTAGGGCTCCATCTTTTGCAAGTGTGTCTGCGCGTTCATTACCATGTATATTATTGTGTGCTTTTACCCAGTAGAGTTTTATTTACCATTTGCAACGCTCAATCTCTTTTATATTTTTGTGTATTTCATTTACAATGGGATTTTCCGTTTTTGAGTTTGATATTTCTTGAAGAGATGATCTGGAGTCACTATATATTGAGCTGTTTGGGTCTTTTTCTTGTAGAATTATTTCAGTTGCCTTTAGAATAGCTACCAGTTTTGCCTGGTATACAGAGCAGTAATGCGCCAGCTTAAAACTATAATTGCAGGTTTCAACACCCCTTTTCCAGCAAGAAATTCCGCAGCCAACCCCGCCGTTTAGCTTGCTTCCGTCTGTATAGTAGTTTGAGCTTTCACTATCATCTCTTATTTCTTCCTGAGCAGTAATCAGGTTAAACCTAATGTTTACTCTTTATAAAGGGCTTACTCTTTCTTCTAGTTTTAGGTATTTTAGTAGTTCTAGACTTTTACCTCTTTTGATCTCGTATAGTTGTGAGTGCTCTTTAATCCGCAAATCCAGTGGTATTATTCTCACTAAAACAACGGAAGCTGTCAATGAGGTAGTTCTATGAGCTCTACAGATCTTTATAGCAAATATCCGAGTTAGTGTGTTTAGTCGTAATATTGCATATTTTTTTGCCACTACTGGAGCCCATACGCTACTTGCATAGAGAACTTTTGGTTCAATAACTGCAAGTCTTGTTATTTCTGGGTTCAGGCCCCATTGACATTTCACAGCCCTTGACGACATGTTAAAAGTATTGGCGCATTTCTTACAGACTTCCTTGAGATGCTTTCGAAAATTAAGTTTTTTATCGAGCGTGAGTCCAAGTACTTTAACTCACTCTCGTTAGTGATGGCTAGTTGTGAGCCATTTAACAAGAAGTTTGGCGGGTCACACTTCCTCTTGTTAGTGAAGATAGTGGCCTGGGTTTTTTGGACCCCAAATTTCAGTTTATGCAGTTGGCCCCATTGTGAAATTGTTTTTAAGGCCTATTCTGCTATTTAAGGTATTGATGTCTTTTGCTGACGCAATAACAAAAATATCGTCAGCGAAAGCCTGGATATGAGCTTCTAGTTCCTCTGCTAATTCCAAAAGCGGATCCAACTGTATGTTCCATAGCATTGGTCCACTTGGTGAACCCTGAACACATCCTATATCCGTTGATCTTTCAATAGTTGCTCCCGCGTATGTGAATTCTATAAATCTGTCGCTAAGGTAACTAGATATAATTTTAATCATTTTAGCGGATATCTTTTTCTTTTTCAGTTGGTAAATAATTCACGGCCACCATGCATTGTCGAAAGCACCTTGTATTTCTAATGATACGGCAGCAACAATTTGTTTTTTGCTTACACCCTCCCTTATCAGTGCGACTGCGTCGTAAAGAGAGTCTTCTGTGCTTTTCTGGGGTTTAAAGCCGTATTGGCGTGTGCTTAGGTTGTTTTGAGACCCTAATTGCCACATAATTCTATTTGTGCATAGTTTTTCTAGAATCTTGCCTAGATTTGGCAGAAGACCTATAGGTCTGTAAGACTTTGGCTCAGAATAATCTTCTTTCCCGGGTTTGGGTATTATAACTACTTTTACCTTCTTCCAGATGACTGGGAAATATCCCCTTTCAAGACATTTGTTAAATATAGAAATTTGGATATCTTTTGATACGTTATATGCGGCTTCACAGATATCGGATGATAGACCGTCATATCCAGGTGCTTTATTGGGATTCAAGCTTCAGGTTTTCAGGAATATTTTACGCCAAGTGCTGAACTGACTTTAGATGAGCAGCTTTTAGCATTTAGAGGACGCTGCCCATTTCGTCAATATATTCCGAGTAAACCCTCAAAATATGGCATAAAAGTATTTGCACTTGTAGATGTTCATTACCCATATACATATAATTTGGAGATTTACGCTGGCCAGCAGCCTGTGGGCCCCTTTCGATTGAGTAATGAGAGATGATGTAGTGATGAGAGTTCTCCAACCTATCTTTGGAAAAACCCGTAACGTCACTATGGATAACTGTTTTTCGTCTCTGCAGGTTGCTAAGCAACTTTTTGACAACAAAACTACGATGGTTGGTACTGTCAGAAAAGATAAAAGAGAAGTTCCTTTGGAGTTTCGTATGGCTAGAGGTAGACCAATGTATTCCACAAAATTTGGATTTCACACACCTTGCACATTATTGTCTTATGTTGCAAAACCTACAAAAGTAGTAATTGTTATGTCCACAATGCATAATGATGCGAAAATTGATCGTGACACAGGCGATTTGAATAAACCAGAAATTATAACGTATTATAATAGAACAAAGAATGGCGTAGATTTGGTAGACAAAATGTGCTCACTATATGATGTCTCAAGAAATTCTAGGCGGTGGCCTTTGACAGTATTTTTTGATTTGCTGAATTTGAGCGCCTTGAATGTGTTGTGTATACATACGTCAAACAAAAATTTTGAAAAAGTTTCACGAAATGATTTTTTGATTTCTCTTGCATTGGCATGGATGGATTTCAAAATTAAAATATTTCTTGACCTTCCTGAAAATGAAAGCCGTCCATCTACATCTTCATCTTCAAATACTGGGCGAATAGGTCGCTGTCTCGACTGCGGAAGAGCGCTTAACAAAAGCACTCGTCGATCATGCACAGCGTGTAAAAAATTCGTCTGTCCTAATCATTCTAAGTATATATGTTCTTCTTGCATTGCGGACAATGATTAAAGTTAACATAATAAAGAAAGCTGATTGTTGATCTCATTTTGAAATTAAAGTGCAATTTTTCTATAGAAAAACGTCAATGTTCCTATTTTATTTTTTATTTAGTTGTTGTAAGACGTTAAGTGAGTTTAATGTTTAAAAAATAATTAAGAAGAAGTTCCTTGTTATGTTTAAAGTTAATTAAAGAATGTTGATTAATTATTTTGGAGTTTTATTTTGATTTGAAAATGGATTACAATTGTAATCCGCGCGACCTTTTACGTGACTTTATAGAGCGCGACCGGTGCAGGGTTAACATTACGTAGAACAAAAACGTTTCAAGCTTCTTGACACTATTTCGACTCAAATTTAGTGTGATTCCGGATTTTGCAATAACAAAATAGTCTAATAATTGCAGTATTACTTGACTATGGCGTAATTTAACTATTTCAAATGAGAGCAATCAATATTAAAAAGCAGTGAGTAAACTTTTATGACCCTATCAGTAACTGTTTAAATTTGGGTGGCAAATGTGTTATCTAAAACTTTAACATCGTTTTTCTCAAAATGGCTGACTTGTGGGTTAACATGGTATTGCATATTGGCTTTATTTTATCATAAGACGAGCTGGCGTCTTGAAACTTGTTTGTCACATTAGGATTTCGAACGAGAAATGAGAAAATTATTATAAGGCCGAACCTCACATCATTTTAATTTAGAACAAGAAATGAATATGCCGATATTTGACACACATAATTGATTAAGATTCGAGATTTTCTTAATTTATGTAGCGCTCTACACCGTGGCTTTACTCTCTCTGGTATTCGACAGGTTACGTTTACTTTTGAGTTTGGTTAAACTACTTAATTAAAATGTACTGCCAATGCTATAATGAATTCTCAAGCGCAAATATCGCAAAGAATATTTAACGTTACTCCAAATTCTTGAATTTTTTCCCTATCATTTGCCAGCATCACTCGTCAGGACGAGACATTTTTGTGAGAGAACCGGTTGCCCAGTCTCGGAGAATTTTAATTAATTTTGAAACTTCGTCATTATAATATCTTCCAGGTCACTATGGATTATTGGCGCTCTTAATTTCATTTCCGGATTAAAATATATTGTATTCATTCTGATTGAGCTATGCCCTACATTTTTGGAATGTAAAGGTACCTACCAATAAATACGGAGTTGGAATCGATTACTAACTTACTAAGTAAGTAACTTACATGCTTGGCGAATTTTTACATACGATTATTTAGTTTACCTAGCAGGTAAGTACCCCATTTCATAATATTTAAACAGCGGAGCGTATTTTTCTGCTCGCCATTATTTGCCTATCTAATGAACAGCTGTTATCTCGGCCGATGGTAACGCATGTGATAACGCCCAACGATCGACCGTGGACACCTGTCGCGTCTCACCCCAGCGACCCAACCCCATGGCAAAAACCACTTCCTGCATTTTCCAATATCAAATTTATTAGAACCTTCTGTCGATTCGACTGGAATTCCCTTCGCGCTGACACACGAATTGAAAACAATGGATCGCTTACGTAAATCAATTCAAATTGAATCGATTTGCGATGATTTTTATACATAATCGAAGTTGCATGAATACAATGTAATTAAAATGAGAACGTGCGGCTAAATGATCAACGAGAGAGTGGCCGAAACTCGCCATGACATCACGGGACCGATCGAAGTGTATGACTTATGGTGCCTATTTTTAGCGGCAAAATAAATAAATACGTCGCCAATCAGCTGGCACTCTCGGCAACAATGGCAAACATTGTAATATTTCATGTGCGCTGTCGGAGCCGAGATGTAAAATTCGTTGAATTATACGGATTTCCGATGCTATTTTGGAATGCTGTACAGCTATCTTAGTTTCGTGGACAGGATTTCGCTTAGATCTTACATCAGCTAGATCACTTAATTCAATTATCATGTTTATAAGAGGATAATAATTATGAGATTATTTCAAAGCTAGTCTTATACAATCAATGGTTATTCTATATTCATAGAATTCGAGTTGATAAAATTGTTTTTTTAATGTTATCTTAGCCAATTAACTATACTAAAATCTATTTACACTGTGCTAAAGCTTTGAAGCTCGTTTTTATGAATATACCTATGTGAATGAATAAAACTATCATCATTCATTATTATGGCCTCGTAATTAATTTTCGTCTCGTTTTAAAGTGAGCTGTTGAAACATGGCACACGTCATATTCATTCAGTTGTTTGTGATACGGCCGCCTGAGCAAATAGTTAAAATATATAGCTCCAATATCGATAACGATAGGCATTTCCATGGAGGTTATGGCTTTGGTAAATGAGGTTTTGTAGCAGTAACAGCTTATCGTTCAACCTTTAACGCACGCTTTGTAAATTCCGAACATATTTACTATGTTGAGTATAAACATTCGTCTGATTATCAGTATTATAAAATTAATTACCAAATTACTATTTATTTCAGAGCACTTATTTCCATATAAAGTATTGCTCATTACTCTCGTTGAAGCAATTAAATTATTACTTTTACTGTTTGAACTTCGACAACCTATTTCCACAATTTGGTGACTAGATTTAAACTGATCCCTCGCAATTGTACAAATTAAGGACCTTGGAATAACAAAGTCCATTGTTCGCAAAAATATTTAGTCGTCTCACGTAGACCTTCATCAGAATACATCTCGAAAATTCGAGGAGATTTCCAACAAAGACTTTTCGGATACTTCAAACAACAGAGTAACTAAACAATTCATTAGAGGCTTCCGAATACTAATCATGTACTAAGGTGGAGCCAGAAAAGGTATTCGAAGCTGCACGACTGAAAGGGCACAGTTGTCTCAGACATATAACAAAGGGCTAGGGCTAGACTGAGGTCCGATGGGCACAGTGCAATAGGAAATGTCAACATTGAGCAATGGATTAATGCAATCCTAGAGAAGAGGATGTTTGAAAGGGCCTTTTTGTCTAGGACAGTATTTCCTAAAGTGTGGGTCGCGACCCACTGGTGGGTCGCGGGTAGATTTTGGGTGGGCCCTGAAACTATAGGACGATTGTCATTTTACTCGTTCGTTCGTCGTCGTGGGTGCGTGCGGGACGGGGGCGGGGCATTTGAACGCAAACGTACAGCTTGGCAAAGAAGAGTGTGGATTAAATGAGGGCGCTTTTCTTTAAATATAGGCAACCCTACGCTTCGCTTTTGACACAATATATACTAGAGTTGACAAGTAATGTAGTGTTGTCATAAATAAAAACTCTTAGTTCCAGCTGTCACCGCGTCAGACTCTTCTTTGCCAAGCTGTAATTGTAAGTAAGGCTGACGATGATGATATGGGTGAACTACGATAAGAATTAACGGGTAAATGCTGCGGCAGCAACATACCGCTGCTTTTTTGTTTTCATGACACACGGTGGGCCGCGAACTTTTAAACTTTCTTGTAGATGGGTCGCGGTCCCGACAAGTTTGGGAAACACTGGTCTAGGAGCAAATGACTCTGATGTAATACTTTCTGTATGTTACAATTACTTGGAGTCTTCCAAATTGATATTTGATAACACAGATAGTAAGACACAATAAATAATAATATACTTAATAAAGTATTCAACACAAAATCCAAAACTAGATAGACATAAGATAGACATGTCTACTCTCCTTTGGATTTTTCATCAAAATTCAAAGATTTAGAACGGGTTTCGATCCCAATCGATAACTACGTAGCTTAGCCGTGTGCGCGTTACGTTATAATATGTCCTTTATGAAACGGTCGAGCTTCCGTTATTTTTGGACTTCTTTCAATGATTATTTTTAACGCAACTTCACTTTCACAGATGAAACCAATATATTATCACTTATTGCACGCATCGTTAAAAATATGCTGTTCGTTTCAGAGGTTGGACGTGGGTTGCAGAATGAATGAAACGTCGTGAATCGTGATAAACTATTTCCCTGAGGAAAACGTGTAACATTATGCGACACATTAGTTAGAAATTTTTAAAACACGAAGTGCCAAGTTTGGATAAATTGGGTGCAGATGCCAGTGGCTCTTATGTTCTGACAAGACTGATAACTTAGTAATAAGCAGTAACTGCCTAGTGAGTTAGTGACCTGATAAAAGATTGTTTGGATAGGACTCGAAATGGATAAAAAACGACTTGGGGAAAAACATTGTATGTGTAAACACAAACAAAACATCACATGTTGCAGAAAGAAGACTTACAATACAATCCTTTGACTCGAGCAATTAAAGAAGATTTTTGTAACGGACTACAGCCTAACCCTGCACATCCCTTGGACTTCGCAAACACTCTTAAGTCTTAGCAATTCAGACATTTTAGTGGTAATTAATAATGAAAATGTACAGTTCCCACGCAAGCAAATTCCGGCGCGTCAAAGTCGCGGGCAACATATAGTTACTAATAAAATGCAATAGTTACAAGTTACAACTAACAAGGTGCTATTACTGACGTCAGGTCATTCAGTTGGCACCGGGTAATTACTCGTCACTTGGGTTCAACGACTTCGCGGGCCGCACAACAAACTGCACATCTCGGCGTATTTGCTGATTTTCATCTCAATTTACTCTAAAATCGACTTATTTTCCATGAAAGACCTAATTTATTTTTTAAGATTTTCTTGAATTCCGAGTAAGTAATTCTTATTCCGAGTAATTTAAAATTGGAACAGGAATTCAAAATTTAACTTTTTTATTTTTTATGTCTTAGACCAGGCAATAACTTTCCGGTCGTAGCCCGTCTGCTGTAAATAGCCCTAAAAGTGGTCACAGGTTCGTGCAAATGACTTTAGTATTTACGGTCGTCGTTAAAATGCCTAACGTAAAGTTTACACGAAATCAGCAAAGTTTGTTATGTGGTAAATATTACTAAAATGTTTCAAAACGCTAAAAGTAAGGGGATCCCATTCCCAAAACCCATGGGATTTCCGGTTTTTTATTCAATTTATTACTTTATTAGCCTCAACAAATGTAAGGAAGCAGTCACAGGTACCATAATTCCCACGAGAACCAATCACAAAAACTTTTACTATTCCCAATTATATGAAAAGTATTTAGCGAATAGCGAGTATCAATATTATTTAGTCGGATGTTTTAGAGTGTCTGGCGCGGGCCGAGGTCGTTGTCGCCGGTCGCGCTATACGCGTGCCCTTGAAAAGGACGGCGCGTCAGGCTTCTCATGACATTGGACGTATTTGCTAGTAACGAGACCAAAATCAATACAATTTTGGTACATGGACAAGATTAGACATCATCGCGCTATATTTAGAGTCCGTTTAGGAGCACTAAGAGGACCTTTATTACAATGAAATAAGGGAAGTTTCTCCTATGAAAAGTTTTCTTGAAACACTGAGGTAAAATAAGTCTGAATGAATTGTAGTATTACCGAATGAAAACTTTTAAATTATGAACAGCTTAATATCAGTGTACATTTATCAAAATATTAGTAGGCACAAAAAAGAATTCTAATTTCTTAGTTAGCATGTTTAGATGTATATTGTTACAAAATACTAAATATAATATGTTTGGTTTGTGAACTACTAAAAAGTTTCATTATTATCGCACTAAATATGCAACATTTTTTATGATAATTTTATTACCATTTGTATGATGTTATAAAATGTAAATATTCAAAAATAACTCACCTATAGGATATCTTCTGCATACTTACTCGGAACCCCGGCAATACATGGGGTCATACCCCAATGGTTTTGGCAGTCTTCTAACCACTTTAATAATCTGGCTTACAGCCCACACTAAAACTTTTATCACGTTATCATTTTGTCATAACTGATAACAAACCTACACTCCTAACATACTTTTTGTCACTTTAGAAACAATCTATGCAAAATTTTAACCTCACAGAGGTCGAACGACCCTAATTTTAGAAATACTGGTCAGTGTTGGTGCCAAAATCTAGCTTCTAGCAGTCCTAGCGGCATATTGTGGCAGATAACACATAAAACTGTGTGTAACATAAACAAATAAAGATTATTTCTGGTCATCACTACACAACATGCAATATTTAAGCTCTTTTTACACAGTTGGCCTGTCGGACAATACACACTATAAATATGTACACACTACGGCTACAAATAATTATATGCATTGTATTACGGAGTTAATATTATATTATTAATTATTATGCATGTATAAGGACAGGAACGGGATATATAAAAAAATAGAAATATACAATACACTCTATTTAAACATGAAATTTATTAAAGATTAAAAAACATACAGTGATCTGTTTACACAAAATAAAATACCTGGAGGGTAGAGGCGGAGCAGGAAGTAGCGGACACCCGCCCCGCCCGGGCACATATACATATCCCGGTGCATACATAGTACCATAATAAAACATACAATATAGTCCAGCGATAAAATACCATATACAATAAAGTACACATATAGGATACAGCTAAGCCAACCACAGATAGTCATGTCGTGCTCTCGCCAGTACAAAACTAGTCTAAACTTACAAAAATACTTATGTGACTAATCTGAAATGCACATAGAGGATCTCGCGTCTCGCGTTTCACTACAAAAATATTTTAGAGATTGGAATGAAATCTTTAAGCTTTCGGCCCCTGAATGATCACAAGTGTCGGCGTTTACAACGTCCTTTCAAACTAATTATTTCTCTTTTGCGTCTTAAAACTAACCAACAGAACCTGTCCATTGAGCGTGTAACCGTTTAGGGCCTGGATGGCCAGCGCTGCCTCGTCGTACTCTCTCATGTTGACGAAGGCAAAACCTTTGTTTTTCTTCGTCTCCGGATCCTTAATTACTTTTATGGAATCGATAGCACCGTAGGGGCCGAAGAGTTGCCACAGGGCTAACTCTTCGGTGTCTTCTCCAATGTTGTACACATACACAGTGGTCTGGTGCGGGGCGGCCGCGCCTAGCAGGGGCACGGGGCTCGCGGGCGCGCCTAGCAACGGTAATGGGGTATGGTTAGTCGCCGCCATGGGATTGAAACGCTGCTGACCCTTGTTGATGAATGGCAAGGCCTTACCGGGAGAGGGCAGCAGCGGCGGCGGCGAGGCCTGGGGGAAACCCGACGCAAAAGCCGGCCGGGCGCCGAAAGCCGCGCTCAAGTTCGTCCCGTTGAAGGCGGGCGTAGCGCCGTTGAACACCGCCGCGCCGTTGTACGGCAGCGGCGTCGGACCCATGCCGACCCTCTGGATGGGTCTCGGGGCGTTTTTGTTAGCACTAGGTTTGTTAGCGAACTTAACGACTATAGCACCGGAGCCGGGGATGGGCGTCTGCCCGTTCATCCGATTTATCGCCTCCTCGGCTTGCTGGCGGTTCTCGTAGCAGACGAATCCGATTCCCTGTGATACTCTGCTGTTCGTGATGTTTCCGAACTGGTTAAATAGAGCGTTCAGTCTGTCGATAGTCATGTCTGGAGGTAGATTGCTTATGTAGAGATTCGAGTCGATGTTGGGCTTGTGGCTGATCTTGTTCTCGGGGTTGAGGAGCGCGAAGGACACCTTGAGGGTCTTGCCCTGCATGAGGAGGCCGTTGAACGCCGTCCGGGCCTTCTCCGCGTCCTCGTGTTTCTCGTATTCCACGAACCCGTACCCTCTGTTCGCTATCAGCTTACAACTCTCGATCTTCCCCATCGCGGAGAAGAGCGCGTACATCATGTCCCGCGTCATCAGCTCGGGAATATAGTTGACCATGAGTTTGGTTGGTGACACATTGGAATTATTAGCGTCGCCGCCGCCATTCTCCATATTTATCTCGTTTTTTAACATTGTTCCTTTGTTGTGAACTACACTACGGAAAACAAAATACTAATAAAACTCACACTGTTGGAAGTCAATTATTTCATTTGTGTAAAATGAAATGAACAAAGAAAAACACAAAAAGTCCAAAGCGTATTAAAATACGCCAACAGCAATGCCGGTTCACAAGTTCATCATCACACGACACATTGTGGGTATGGTATGACCAGTTTTTATCATTAATTTACCCAGAGAAGTAAGTAAAAATTATATTTTAAGCTGGCAATAATTATGAAGAATTTTAAAGGCGAAAGTTTGTATGGAATAACTAGGTACTAAATGGAATTTAATGAAACTTTACAATAATATAGCTTATATACATCAGAATAACACTAGGCTACAATTTAACCGACTTTCAAAATGGGGGAGGTGTTATGTTCGTTTTTTTTATATTCAACGATTACTCCGCCGCGCCGCGCCGCAGCGGGCTAAGTCTCCATCTATATATAATATTTTATCCATGGATAGCTCATTTATCGAGGAAGGCTATATTATACACGCTAAGACTAATAGGACCGAAGAAACAGAGGAATATGTGGAAAAAACGGGGAAAATTATTAAAAAGGGTTTATCTCACGAACTATTGGAGCAATTTTTATTTTATTTGGCACAGATATAGAGAAGACCACGTGAAGGGACATAAGCTATTTTTTGCGGGAAAATGTACGGTTTCCGTAAAAATCCTAATTTACAATACAATACAATACAATACAATACAAAAACACTTTATTGCACACCAAAAAATACAAAATAAAAACAATTTTACATAAACAACATATTGTATAATGATGCACAAAAGGCGAACTTATTGCTAATAAGCAATCTCTTCCAGTTAACCTTTTGTTTATCGAATTGTCTATTATTAGAGTTTGAGAAGATTGTGAATTTACGCGGGTGAAGCCGCGCGATACATATAGTTTTTTATAATGGTCCAAATGCAATCTCCATACCCACTTGTGGAAATATAGTTTTTCGTTTTCTACTTTAATTTTTTTAGATTTAAATATCTAGCTAATAACGAAAATAGTAACATATTCGCATAAAACTGATTTTAATTTGCCAACAAGATTCCAAAATGTTGGAAAGTGGAAACACATAGTTGATGGCAAAATTGATGTATTTATGTTAAAGAAGTAGAAGAACAAGAAAAGACACTCTGTATATGTCGCAGGCGGATTGTATAATCCGCCGTTTTATATTACGGCTAGCTGTTATTAAAAAGTAAAAACAGAGCTGTTTTGTAATGAGGCGGTTTAACGATTAGCCGGATTGAATGCGGCTGAATCAGAAACCGCCGGAATGTATTCGGCGCCATACGTTATTCAAAACGGCTAGCCATAATGTAATAAAGCGAAAGATTAGTCGCCTTTTCCAAAGTTTTTAGTTCCAATTCTTAACACTCGTGGCTGCGGCGCTACCTCATACCTGTGACATAACAATAACAATATCGTTGGATACCGAAAATGTGTAGCTAAATTGTGAAGTTTTGAGTGAATTAAACAAAGAAAACAGTAAATTTAAAAATAATTTTCAGATGCAAATAAATAATTTCTATTATTCTCAATGTAAAACAGTAAAAAAACCATATGAACAATAGACCGAGTTTTAGAGGTTATAACGCACATCAAAACTACTAAAGTGTCTGTGCATTCTGGTGTTCGGCGGAATATTATTAAATACTAGATGTTCCGCGCGGCTTCGCCCGCGTAAATTAGATATTTCACAGACAAATCAGTCTACAAAAAATACCCTATGATCCTTCACGTGGTGTACTTCTTATTTGACCCAAATAACAGAAAAATTGCTCTAGTAGTTCGTGAGATAAGCCCTTTCAAATAATTTCCCCCGTTTTTTCCACATTTTCTTCTATTTCTTCGCTCCTATTAGTCTTAGCGTGATAAAATATAGCCTATAGCCTTTCTCGATAAATGGGCTATCTAACACTGTAAGAATTTTTCAAATCGGACCAGTAGTTCCTGAGATTAGCGCGTTCAAATAAGCCCTTTCAAATAATTTCCCCCCGTTTTTTCCACATTTTCCTCTAATTCTTCGCTCCTATTAGTCTTAGCGTGATAAAATATAGCCTATAGCCTTCCTCGATAAATGGACTATCTAACACTGAACAAAGAATTTTTCAAATCGGACCAGTAGTTCCTGAGATTAGCGCGTTCAAACAAACAAACAAACAAACAAACTAACAAACTCTTCCGCTTTATAATATTAGTATAGATGTAAAAACATACACAATATTACTAAATATGTAAAAAAATATGATGCTATGAATGTGGCAGAATTTCTATATGAATTTAATGGAAATTTATAAAGAAAGTGGGCAAGGTGACCGAGATATAATGCGCTATATAAAAAAAAACTCTTTATTAAAAAAGGCCATTGAAATATTATGTGTGATTTATAATATTCAAACTTCTGAATTTAGTGAAGTGGAATAAGCGCTTAAACGTGGGCCGTCTTATTGAAGAACGTATCGTCATGACAATCCGGCTAATCGTTAAACCGCCGCATTACAAAACAGCCCTGTTTTTTAAAACGGCTAGCCGTAATGTAAAACAGCGTATTATACAAACCGCCTGCGACATAATATATATTGTATTATCTATGGAAAATTTGTGCCGGGCTGCCACTAACCTCCATTATACAGCGTACTTGTATAATGGAGGTCAGTGCGGGCTGCCAAAATAGAAGAAAAAAAATCTATGAGAGTTTTGCCGGGAATGTGAAAGAGTGATGTTGTGTTTTTGTATTATTTTTCTAAAATTGTGTTAACTGGGTTTTTAATATGTAATATTGATAGGATATTAACCATTAGATATTCGTTATCGTACACAAGTTTAGGAAAGTGATGCAATATCCAGAAACGTGCTATTTTGTGTTCCCTCCAAAACTCCATCGAAAGTTTCAGTAAAGCGTCTACCACTTTACTGAATCGACCGACTTGACTTCTTGACTGTTTTGACTTTTACTTAGACTTTGACTAGTCTTTAGACCTGACAATAGAGAAAAACGATGTTGAAAATTATTGTATTAAAGAACATTGTTTTCCCGCCATATTTATACTCGACACTGGCCATGGTTAAATAGCCGAAGTGCCATAATAAGAAAAAAAAATCTATGGAAAAGACGAAGAAGTATAAATAACTTATAACCTCAAACTTTTCATTCGGATTTAAAAAAAATTTTATAATTACCCATTTATTATTGTGGAATTAGTTTTTTTGTGTTTCTTAAATGTTCCTAACAAACGTCCTATTAAAAAAAGTTAAATCAAAGTCAGTTACCAAATAAATTTTAAATCTATACCTATAATATTGTGCACCGTTGATAAAATTATGTCTATTCTTTTAGGAGTATTATGGTGATGATGGAAAGTGTTGTTTCTGGACATAGATTTAATCTAATAAGAGAAAGGCTAGCAGACAAATTGGAAGTTTTAAGATTTGATCCATTTAGTAAGTAAATTTTCTTGTTAAATATGTAAATACCATGCTAGATCTAGTCTTGACATGAACATTGTACAATTTTCATGCAGCTAAGAATTAAATTTAGTCGAGAAACAATTTAAAATACAAATGAAAATTGACAAAATATGTGAGACACTGTAAGAATAGTAACACCTTATTTATGCAAATAAAGAATATTATTATTATTAATAATTATTGATAAATAAGTCAAAATATATGTGAAGTTTTGTGAGTTGATGCTTTGGACCAGTGACCACCTTTGGACCATAGTTCCATAATAAGTAATAAAATAAGACATTACAACTTAATGTAAAAATAAAAAAAATTGAATCCAAAGAAGCAAATAATCTTGTAATCTGTCCAATGGGCAATGCAATGGTATTTGTATGCCAGATCAAGGTAGCTGTCAGGTGCATGTATCTGAGTAGAGTAGGTTTCAAAGTTATAAAAAGCTTTAGAGTGGGTTGCACCAACTTACTTTAACTATAACTTTAACTTTAACAAAAAGTCAAGTGAACTGTCAAATCCCTAGTAAAAGTCCATTATGGACGCCATATTTGACGATAACCTTAACTTTAAGTACGCCTCTGGTTCAACCCATCCTTAGTCTTATTATTTTGTTGTTTTTTGCCCATATTATCATACTTTTTGCAGGACCAACAATAATCCTTCATGATTGATTTTTTATTTAATTTCTAACTTCTTGTATTGACTACTGATTAGTTCATTGTTCTATTTTCCTCCAAAAAAAATTTGGTCACCAATTATTATCAGATGTGGGAATGCAGAGCTTATAATAATTATTATTGACAAAAACTTCGTTGCCTTCAGTTAATCAGCCTAATACAGGTGATTATTTTTGTGGATAGTTACCAAATTTCAATAACATTACCAGCCTTTTTGTACTTTGGGAAATGCTTTGCCCATTTCCGTCAGATTGGGGGCAACGCCAGGGTATGTGGGACTGCCTGTAGGATCTACCCACTAAAACCCCATGACGCTCCACTCTCCACTTAGGAATAGTTCCGGGTATGATCAGCCTACTGTAACTCAAGAACCAGTTAGGGTCAATTTATACTAGCGCAAAGTGGAAGCGCATCAAAGCGAATTACCAAAATTGAACATAGCAAATTCAACCTTAACTCCAGAGCGTAACACACACATTACTTCTGAGATTTAAAAAAGACGCGCGTATTCTCGCGAATTCGATCGTCTGCGCGCGACACACGCTGACAAAATCTCAGAAGTAAATGTGTGTGTTACACACTAGAGCAGTGATTCTTAACCAGTGGTCTGCGGACCACTGGTGGTCCCTGAAGGCATTCCAAGTGGTCCGCGAAGCCATCCTAATATTACGTGAGAACTCAGAAGTTAGTAAAGAGTACGCACTGTGCAGTCACAGAATCACATTAAATTAAAATCTGTAGGTACAGATTTTAATTTAATGTGATTATAATATATTTATTTTTTAATTATATAGATTTTATAATAAGCACTATTTTTTTTTTATTTGGCAAAAATCTAAAAGTTATACCTATAACTTTTAGATTTTTGCCAAATAAAAAAAAATAGTGCTTATTATAAAGTTGTGCTTGTTTTTTATCAAACAACCCTTAGTTTAGGTAAACCAACTCACAACTGGGTGGTCGCCGGCTAGACCAACATTTGGTAAAATAGTCCCTCATGACTAAAAGGTTAAGAACCACTGCACTGGAGTAGGTTAAATATTATGTTATGTTCAGTTTTTGGTAATTCGCTTCGCTGCGCTTCGACTCTGCATACTAGATAAATTGACCCTTACCAACCTTACACATTAATCATTATGGACTTGAATGCATTGGTAGTTCTAAGTTGAATTTATTGAAAGTTTATCTATTCACTAGAGCAGGGATGGCGAACCTTTTCGTATCACCGTGCCCTTTTTCTGGAGAAATCTTTCTGAAGAAGTCATAAATGTGCCATTCAATATTTTTTTTTGTGATTCGGTGCGTATTTCAAAATTTGCCTAATTTGGTGCTCACTGTGCAGAGGTGGATCTACCTTTATTGTTGGTAGCATAATTTCGATACTAGTTTTGTGACCAGAAGCGTGCTCCAATTTTTATTTCACGTGCCACTGGTGGCACGCGTGCCATTGGTTCGCCATCCCTGCACTAGAGCTATTTACTTGATAACCTGTTCCTCAACAACCTTATTTTTTTTAATTTAAAATTGGCAGTAAATACTTAAATACTGGTTTTTGTTCCAGTTCAACAGGAAAGTTTATACAAGGAGAAGAAAAAAATCCGCAGCATGAAATCGAAATAAACTTAGAATTACTAGATTAGGTTAAATAAAACATCTGTTAATATGTAGTTATAATATATTTAAAACAATAAATGAATAGTGGTTACACTGTGTTTTATTAAATACCATAAAATTAAAATTTAAGTACATACTATTACTGTAACATTATTGACCAAATTTAAAATATATGCTTTACTTCAGTAATTTTAAGTAATTTCAAAAGTATGGTGCGAATTTGATTTAAAACATGACAACATTAATAAATGTGCATAATTTTAACCATAAATTACTAAACAATAGACCTTTGGTCTTCAAGACACGTTTTGTAATATACAAAGATTTAACAATAGATAACTATTACTTAAAAGTATTCTCACTAATTTATCATGTTTAACCTTTATCTACAAAGAAACTTATGGCTGATTTAAATTAATGCAGTATCCAGTACTAGCATCACTGGACACCAGTCCTGGAATAGCACTGTATTAATGTCAAACGACACTTCTTAAATTAAAACAAAAGTAGCAGTTGTAAGTTGAGACTAGCCATTCAGCCAATCTTTTTATAAACTTTAGAAATTGACGTTTACGGTTGCTATTATTCAAAAGAAGAAAAAGTATCCAACATTTATAAGTTAATACAAATAAAACTGATTATGTACTTTACACTATACTTAAATATAATTAATAAAATTGACTAGATGTACCTTAAGTACTTAGGCACCTAATTTAATAGGAAATTTTATGAATATATTGACACTGCGTGAGTCCTGTACTGTACTAAGTCTTTGGCAATCTTCTGCAACACAGATCTACAAGGATGGTGCTTCAATGACACATTCATGGGATATATATATGAGGCAACCGTCACTCAGTCACCAGCATTTTTATTCAAGGAATCGTTCAATGTGAAATAGCTGCCGCTTATCTAACACATTACAACATTAGTTCCGATGACTTACTAAGAGTAAGGAGCCATTTTAAAAAGGTAGAAGAAGATTAGTCCTAATTTTCACTATGAGCAAAAACATCCTTGCAGGATTGTATTAGACGCTGTTATTTTTTTCATGTGAATGCATAAGCCACGATTTGGCAAGTTTTAAATATTTTTTACTGTGACTGACTGTGTTTGATTCCATAGTAAAGCTTTTTGTGGGTTTTGATCTTATTCTTACGGCAGTTATGTGTGTATGATGCAATTGGTCCGCTAAGTAGATGAGTTAGTAGTGAAATGAATTGTTATTGGCACGCATATGCAAAGACATCAGTTTTTAAATTAGTTAGTTAGGGTATAAAGTATTTTTGCACGCAGAATTATTAGAATTTATAAATCTTTCAGCCTTAAAGGAGATTCGTCAGTTAAGCAGCTAATTTAAAATATTTCTTGTAGTCTTAATTTGTAATGGTAACATTCTAATGATAATATTATGTTCAAACAGTATAATATTTTGTTTTAGCAGAAAACATAGTTTTTTTAACATTATAATATCTATTCTATAATTTTGTGAGAATAAACAATAATAATGTTATAACAAGATAGTACTAAAGTATAATAAAATAATTAGAATTTTAATATTAGCAATTTATAAACAATATTTTAGTACCCGTAAAAGAACCGTAAAAGTTAAATTATAAATTTTAAATTATTATCATTATTCAAATAAGATGATGAAATTATAATATTAATAATTATTTTGGATTTCATTATGTAGGTATATTAAGTAGTTAATAATCTGCAATATAAGCTTTGACTCTTATCTAAAAAACTTAGCAACGGTCGAATGGATTAAAAACTAAATTAATCTAATTCGCTAATCAATCGTTTAAAATTGAATTTGATAAACTTCTAACCTAAACTGCCGCGAAGCACACGTCGTCATTGGTCGTGTATTTCATCCAGAAGTTTCTAAAATATTAGAAATAAACTGTGTCATCACTCATCGCAAGAAAAATTATACATTTCAGTGACTAAAATTAACCTCATTTACATTCTAATATAAATTATTCTAAGCCTATAATACATAATACATTTCTCTCTCATTTAGAATTCTAAGAATTTTATTAATTGAGCCTAAAATAATAGTATCAATTGGTGCATTTATATAAAGACAAATTGAATTTTAATTAGCGTAAACCTAAATTCTGCAGTTTGCAGACTTAAAATATAAATAGTAATTTATCATTTAAAATCAGATCTGACATATTTTATGTCTAAACAAGAACTTTTTTCATAATAGACTTAATTTTGTAGAATTATATCTCAGTAAAAATGTAATAAGTAACAATATCTAAGACAAGATTCCATACCATAATAAAACAATAATTTAGGCTTTTATTTATAACAATGCGACAAATCTTCCGGGGTACCGCAAAAGTCAACATTATCTTGAACATTTTCATTGGTTATGTGATAATTGATAAAACTATTTAACTAAAATGTCTTGAAAGTTACTAATTAACTGTTTTAGTTCCAAAAAAAAGCCTGTTAGTAATGAAAAATGTCGTGCCTTCTCTTACATTACAGAAGGAAAAAGAAAACATTTAATTAATGATTACAATTAAAAGGCGTTGGTTATCGGTAATTTGGTATTTTTGCAACCCGTTTAACTAACACACAGTCGTACAAGGATCACATTTTCATTTGGGAGTGGATGCAAATTAACGGTCATTCAAAATTACACTAGCGTCGTTCTTATTTTTCAATTTCTGGTTGGAAAAGTTATGTTTCCAATTTTGGTTAGGATATAGGAATTGTCTGGCAAGAGAGATGAATCATAAGTCGGATCGGCATATTAAGTTGGTCCTGCGCTTGATCTCGCTGGTCGTATCGGACAGCCCTGCTAATGGATTACGAAATTAAAGGACTCGTGTACTGCGCACACACTTGTGCACTATAAAATCAGTCCTGCTTAGTCTAGTTTTAATCAAACCGGCTACCGGCACACAAACCGATGTGGGAGGCATTATTATCTAGTTTCAATTCAAGATAGTGCGTAAAAAGATCCATAAAATGTTTCATTAAGAAGATCCTTGCATCACTGTGAATTTGTCACATCCATACTAATATTATAAATGCGAAAGTGTGTCTGTCTGTCTGTTACCTCTTCACGTCCAAACCGCTTAACTGATTTTGCTGAAATTTGGTATGGAGATACTTTGAGTCCCGGGAAAGGACATAGGATACTTTTTATCCTGGAAAAATGTACGGTTACGGCGCGATAAACGAATTTTGGCGCAACGGAGTTGCGGGCGTCATCTAGTAATTTATACTACAGCAGTCGCGGCACCGCGGGCAGAACGATGCACTGTCACTGTCAGGACAGCTGTTCGAGCAGCGGCGCGATCTCGGGGTACTTTCATGCGAAGAACTCCGACTTACTCGACATCTCAAACTCGGATTCCTCCATCTTGTATAGCTCGATCAGCTGGAATAGGGAAAAAAATTATTCGCGCGCTTCTATCAATAAAATTGAGAAGTTCTGTAAGAAAGATACTCACAAATTACAATAAAACCAACAATAAATTGTCTGTTCGATGTGTTCATTACTTTCTAATGAGACTAAATTTGTCTAATGTTAAAGTTCATTATTTCTTAAGCTAGAAGCTTACAACTTGGTGGGGGGAGGGGGGGGGGGGGGGGGCCAGTTTCGTTAATGGTGAACCATCAGGAGATCTATATGCTTGTTTGTTTTTTAAAACTAATATTGCTTACGTTGTCAATATCCTTGGACAATTCCTCGACCTGTTTGTCGTGTGTCGCCTTCAGCTTTTCCTTCTCGCGATTCTGTTTGATGGTTTGGTTCTGTAAACAGTTTAAGCATAGTTTCAGCAACTTAATATTGTATAAACATTATATAAGAATAAGATATTATGTTGCGTACGTACGGATAAATTTTCAGAATAATTGTTAACTTTATCAAGAGTGTGTCAAGCTCAATGCACGGCTTATGTAAGGGTTTCCTAGATATTTCAAGTCACAATATCCTAAATTGTATTTACCTAATATTAAAATTAAGGAGTTAGTTACGTAAAGCGTCATCTAGTGACAAATAACATCAACATGCTCTTTTAAGTAGGGAACCCTAAAAATATTTTTTTTTACCCGTTAATATTTAAATTTAGCTATGTATTTAAATCTTATAATGCGCTATTTGATTGCTGGCGACTTCAATCGTACACATATTAAGTTCTCTCTTTTTAACACGTTTTAGGGTTCCGTAGCAAAATGGCAAAAAACGGAACCCTTATAGATTCGTCTTGTCTGTCTGTCTGTCTGTCCGTCCGTATGTCACAGCCACTGACACTACTATTGAAACTTGGTACTTACCAAGTTTCAATAGTATAGCTCTTATATCAAAATCTATTCTAATAGATCTCTAAGTAGATGTAGTCTGTGAACCGCATTAAGATTTTGATAAAAAAATGGAAAAATTATGAAAAATTTTAGGGGTCCCCATAGGTACAACTGAAACAAAAAATTTTTTTTTTCATCTAACCTATGCGTGTGGGGTATCTATAATATAGGTCTTATCTATCTCTCTAGGATAGGTCTTCAAAAATCATAATATAGTTCAAATCATAATAGTTTGCGAGAGAGACTCTTCCAAAGTGATAAAATGTGTGTAAACTACCCTCCCTCTAACTTCTAAAGTAGGGGCATGATAAGTCTAAAAAAATATATGATGTACATTACTATAAAAACTACCAACGAAAATTAGTTTGAACGAGATCTAGCAAGTATTTTTTTATACGTCATAAATGGTAAACCTTAATTTAACTTTCATTAAATCAACTGAAATATAAAAATAAATCAAAAACCTTTTAATTTCATAAAAAAGACCTTATTGCTGCAGCGGAACCCTTCATGAGCGAGTCCAACTCGCACTTGGCCGATTTTTATTAGCTTCACTTGTAACTATGCATGTATGTAAGAAAATCTTGGAATCTTAATTTGACCCACTTCCCGATCTTCGATTAGGATGAAATTTTGCACACGCTCTGAGTTCTGATGACAATACATGACTAGCTAAGAAACGTCATTACAAATCCAATATGGCGGCCTCCCCAAGATGGCGGACAGGCTATTTGAAATGCACCCCCTTGATAAGGGTATCAAATGAAAGGGTTTGCTGTCAGGAATACGAAAAAAATTGTCACGTGACTTAAATCCAACATGGCGGACATCCAAGATGATGGATTGGCTAAAGCGTGTTTTTTAGTTTTTTAAACTATTCTATATTTATTCACCTTGCGTTCGTCCATGAACTTCTTAGTATTATTCGTTGTCTACCTACTTGCTTGTCTCTACGCTGATCTTCGCTTGAAGAGTGTTCATCTCTTTCTCTCTCTCTCTCTCTTTCTCTACACTTACCTTACGCTCGTCCATGAACTTCTTGGTATTATTCTGCTTCTTCTCTCTCAGTCTGCGGTCCTTCTCCTGCTTGGTCTTGAGCGTCTTGTCGTTGGCTACCTCCTTGCTCGTCTCTACGCTGATCTTCGCTTGACGTGTGTTCATCTCTTTCACCTCCCTGGAAATTCAAATTCTTTATTAGGCACACAGTAACAATAGTATACACTAGGCAGCGTACATCACGTCGCCTAATCCCATGCTGTATACACTAGGCAGCGTACATCACGTCGCCTAATCCCATGCTGCACACAGTAACAATAGTATACACTAGGCAGCGTACATCACGTCGCCTAATCCCATGCTGCACACAGTAACAATAGTATACACTAGGCAGCGTACATCACGTCGCCTAATCCCATGCTGTATACACTAGGCAGCGTACATCACGTCGCCTAATCTAATGCTGTATACACTAGGCAGCGTACATCACGTCGCCTTATCCCATGCTGTATACACTAGGCAGCGTACATCACGTCGCCTAATCCCATGCTGTATACACTAGGCAGCGTACATCACGTCGCCTAATCCCATGCTGTATACACTAGGCAGCGTACATCACGTCGCCTAATCCCATGCTGCACACAGTAACAATAGTATACACTAGGCAGCGTACATCACGTCGCCTAATCCCATGCTGTATACACTAGGCAGCGTACATCACGTCGCCTAATCCCATGCTAAGTAAAAACTTGTTATGTATTTACAAAATTAGCAATATCGCTTGTAGTCCCGTTTTAAGTATGTTTTTAATATTTCGGTTACTAGGCTAAAGCGCTCAACGTCACAGGTGTTTATTTCAAAATAATCTTTAGTTCCAAGTTTTGTTATACCGTTCTAAATTTAAAAACCCAATTATCCTAAAACTAACAACTGAGGACATTCACCATTATTGCAGTGGAACCTTCACATGCTTTCCGTTCCTAAGGGCCCTTCCACACGACGTTTTTTACGCTCGTTTGTATCGATACAAACGCAAGGAAGCCGACACGTTTTAAACTTTATATCTGAAAAAACGCGATGAAAACGCGCAGAAGACGAGCGCATCAAAAACGCGCGTCGTCAGTGCGCAAAAAATACGTCGTGTGGAAGGGCCCTAAAACAACGGTACGAAATTGCGATGATACCCTGTACACCAAAAGAAAAATTTCGAAAATCGGTTCACAAACAGCGGAGTAATCGTTGAACACAAAAAAAACAAACATAACACCTCCTCCATTTTGAAAGCCGGTTAAAATTGTAGCCTATGTGTTATTCTGATGTATAAGCTATGTTATTGTAAAGTTTCATTAAATTCCATTCAGTACTTTTTGCGTGAAAGAGTAACAAACATCCATACATACATAAAAACTTTTGCCTTTATAATATTACTAGCTGTCCCCCGCGGTGTTACCCGCGGTTTAAGTGAAATAAAATAAAAGACTATGAAAAGTACCAACAATAGAGTCATAATAGGACGTTGCATGGTATGGTGATTTTGGTAGTGATGATGATGATGATGGTTATGAATGTAATTTGCATAGTAGCATATGCTTTCCGTTCTCAAAACAACGCCGAAACTCCCAAACTTGTATCTATAAAGAGTCAGGAGTTCTCTCAGCACCTTCCGAACCATGGTATACCTTGGTGCAAAATCTTACTTGTTGGTAGCATTTGCTTAGAATACTTCTTACAAAACCGAAGTCTCCGCATATTTCCATATAAATTTTGAGGAGTTCCCTCGATTACTTATTCCTTCCTCAGGTCACCACCTTTGTAATCATGGTACCAAATTGGGATCATACCCTATATACCGAAAGAAAAATTTTGAGAATCGGTTCAGAAACGGTGGAGTAATCGTTGAATTATGTTCAACGATTACTCCGCCGTTTGTACGAAACGAACATATTAACACCTCCTTCATTTTGAAAGTCTATTTTGATGTATAAGCTACATTATTGTAAAGTTTCATTAAATTCCATTCAGTAGTTTTTGCGTGAAAGAGTAACAAACATCCATACATACAAACTTTCGCCTTTATAATATTAGTAGGATAAACATATAATTTAAGTAGGAGTAGGACTAGTAGGATTAGAGGGATTATGATTAAGTTCGCCAAAATCAATGTATTGCTACGAGGGGAGGTCCAAAAGTTCGCGGAATGAAAGGGTTGTTAATAAAATATAACAATAAATTTATTTTTCCTTTTCAATATAATCACCCTTAAGTGTAATACATTTATTTGATCTATGGATTAATTTTTCTAAACCATCGAAAAAATATTTTTTGTCTTTGGCCTCAAAATGCGCCGAAATTGCCTCCTTCACTTCGTTATCGTCGGAAAATTTCCTTCCCCTTAGCTCTTTTTTTAAATTTGGAAACAAATAAAAATCGCTAGGGGCCAGGTCTGGACTGTAGGGTGGGTGAACAAGTGGTTCGAATCCATGCGTGTGAAGAGCAGCCATGGCAACTCGGCTCTTGTGAACCGGCGCGTTGTCTTGCAAAAGCAACACACCCTTGGCCAATTTTCCACGACGTTTTTCTTTAATTGCCTCCTTTAACTTTTCCAATATCGATGCGTAGTATTCTCCAGTTCTAGTGGTACCTTTTTCTTTATAATCAATCAGTAATATTCCCTCACAATCCCAAAAAACAGTGGCCATCAACTTTCCAGCCGATTCTGACACTTTGAATTTCTTGGGAGGTGGTGTACCCTTTTTGTGCCATTGCATGGACATGTTTCATCTCCAGTAAAAATCCGCTCCAAAATCTGCACAGGGTTGTCTCCACACACCTCCAAAAAGTGCTTAGACGCGTCGATGCGCTGCTGTTTTTGAAGCGGCGTGAGCATTCTCGGCACCCATCTTGCACTAACTTTTGTCATGCCCAAGTGGTCGTGCAGGATCCGCAAAATGGTTGTATCTGATACTCCAACAAATGCAGATAATTGTTTTTTCTTTAAACGTGTGTCTTCCAGTACAAGTTTTTCGACTTTTTCGACGATGTCTGATGTGGTGGCCTCAACTGGCCGCCCAGAGCGGGTCGTCTTCAATTGAATCTCGCCATGTTTGAAAAGTCCATGCCACTTATAAACCATTGTTTTACCAGGGCACTGATCTCCATAAACGGCTTCCATTTCATTTAAAATGGTTTGAACGTTTTTTCCTTGCTTGGTAAGGAATTTTATCACAGCGCGATGTTCAATTTTCTCCATAGTTGCAGTTTGCTTCCGGATTGACTTGTTTAGCAGGCGAGTACTCGTAAACGAATGGCGCTATAGGGTTGAGATTTTATATATATACTAATTATGAGTGCTCAATTAGTATGACACTAAGTGAGCTACCCTATCCCCACTCCATCCCCTCCATTCCGCGAACTTTTGGACCTCCCCTCGTAGGTAAATAATGTTACTATTGGTAGCGATAAAGTAAATCTATTTCTGTTAAAATTATATCGATTTTAAGTTGAGCTTGGATGGTAATTTATATTTTTTTTGTATTCCATAGGTATATATTACTGTTTTTAGTTTTACATAATACATAATATATTTCTTTACCTTTTTCTGGTGCTACGTTTTACATTTCTAGCTCAACTTTTTTCATAACACTTAGGTTAGCCTCTCGCGCCGTAATCAACTCATCACATATCTAGTAGTAGTCTCTAGTAGCTTCCATAAACTTCCCCAGTTCTTTCTCTCTACCCTCCCGCGCTATCTCACCAAAATCTCACCAATCTTACTTCTCTTCTCTCTCTCACCTCTCGTGCTTGGCCTCCAGCTGTTTCATCTGCGCCTGCTGCGCGGTGTCCATGAACTTCCTCAGCAGTTCCCGCTGCTCGTCGAGGCGCGTGCGAGCGGCGGCGCACAGTTCCACGCGCTGTTTGCGCAGCAGATCCGACCATGCACGCGCCTGCTCGCCGACTAGGTTGCGGAAGGCTTCGTCGCCGCTTAGCTGTTCCTTGCTGTGGAATAATAGGAACTAAGTTAGGTCTCGTAGACGTTACTTGTTGTTTATTTCATTGTCACGGGGAACCCTAGAATGGCAATCTCATATTCGTTAAACGATGTTAAACGGCCATCACACGTATCTGAATGATCGAACGACTAACTTCTGAAGTTTAGAAAGTAATAATTTCTCCTGAGTATCACTCAACACTACTAAGAGTTCCCTTACTTTTTTCCTTTAATCATCTTCTCCAGCGCGGCGCACTGCTGCTTCTGCAACGTCATCTTCTCTTTGGCGTGTCGCTTCTTCATCACGTCGAGGTCTTTCTGCTGCTTCTTGCCGGTCTTGAGGAAGCCCTTGTCCTGGCGGAGAGTCTCCACTGTGATGGGCTCGAACACCATCGGCTCTGGAAGAGTGGATGGATATTAGTGACTATTCGGAGTATATAGGCGCGTTTATCGGGGGACTGGGCACGGCATATTCCATAATAATCATGTCCCTTCCCAGGCAAATTGGTAAATATTTAAAGACGCAACCACACTGGCTATCGTATCTTATCAAATGTCAGGTATGCCAAAGGTGGTTAGGCTTCAGAAATCACTTTATTTTAATCGCTACAACTAAGGTTTTTTAGGTAATATTCATATTCATATTTATTTGCTCACTTATACTTGGTAACATAAAGGTTATTATTTTTATAATGGTTCATTTTGTGTTACAGTTTTGTTGATAATCTATCCGATATTGGACTAAAAACGTGCTAGTGTCGTAGTCGTAGAGGTAGGTAACCGTTTTTTGCTATTTAGTATCTAAATGTATCTCCGTGTAGTTTGTGTTTATGATTATGATCAATATCGGTCTGACTTCGGATCGGAAAATGCGAAAACGAGCTGCGTACGCAATTTATCAAACATCCCAGTTACAAAAAATGTTTATTTAAGTTCATCGACTCAAGGAGTAAAACTGGAATCGTTATAAAGTTATAAATATTTGATGTGTATAATGTATAAGTATTTAACCTCATTCCTGAGGAATGCACGGATCAATCTCATTTTTTTTTTATGAAATAAGGGGGCAAACGAGCAAACGGGTCACCTGATGGAAAGCAACTTCCGTCGCCCATGGACACTCGCAGCATCAGAAGAGCTGCAGGTGCGTTGCCGGCCTTTTAAGAGGGAATAGGGGAGGGTAGGGATGGGAAGAGAAGGGAATAGGGGAGGGAAAGGAAGGGAATAGGGTAGGGGATTGGGCCTCCGGTAAACTGACTCACTCGGCGAAACACAGCGCAAGCGCTGTTTCACGCCGGTTTTCTGTGAGAACGTGGTATTTCTCCGGTCGAGCCGGCCCATTCGTGCCGAAGCATGGCTCTCCCACGCATATTCCAGGTCCGTTAAAATGGATGGAATAAATTATTTTTTAGGATGTTCAGGTTGTAGACACGATATACGACACGTTATAGGTAAGATAGGTACTCTTAAATCTAACTTATATCATATTATATCTTAAATCTAATCAAAGCACTGGCAAACATGACAATATGGTCTTGATTTTGCAATAAATTATTATCTTTATCATCTCAGCAGAAGCGTAGCGTGCCTTGATCTGTATAAACATTTTTTGGACGCCCTTAGGAAAGTTAAAACTTCTCACAATATAAAAAAAAATCGCATACCTAAGGTGACATCTTTTAAACTCAGGCTTTACGTGGGTAACAAAGGAATATCTTAGCTTTGCAATTGCTAATTTAAAAAAATAGTATTAGGAAAGTTGTTATTAATTTTTGCATACCTACTCGCGTTCACCTCATGACCCCGGGGCCCCTTATAATTCATACGGCAGATACGGCGGTAGCTACTCCCAACACACTTTGTTTTGTCGCACATTCATTAAAAGTAATATTAATGTTTCTTTCTACTTTTCCAACAATTTTCACTGCCTAATCTTTCTCTTTCTTTCTTTAATACGATCGTATTAAATATTGCCAAACCGGCCCAACCGTTAAGACCGGGCTGCCAAAAATATCAAACCACGCCCCCGCCTAAACACCCCGCTATCCTCCAATGGCTCGTGACCGCATGAATTGTACTTTGCGCTGCAGCTAATAGTGAACAATATCGCGTAACAACGGTTTCCGTATTATAGCACGAAAATAAAGGTCGTAAGTCCCAAAAATGTTTTTTGATGATTACTTAAAAATTAAATACAATAGTCAATACTAATATTTCCTTTAGCCATTATTTTATAAAGTGTGTGATTGTAGTAGTGCAAGTTATTTAATGATGGTAACTCTATAAGTGTAACAGATGTTTGTTGAAAAGCCCAGAAATATTCATAATTTCGAAAAATATAACTATCGAGTCAAAATAAGTGAATCATGTTTTCCGTTAGGCTAATATCAGATAAATATACAATGATTAAATAAATCTCAATTTTATTTAAGTCAATCGTCTTCCGGGATCGTAATACTTATTAAAAAACACAGCAAAATTTGGCAGCCCGCTCTTAACGAGTATAAGTAAATTTACAAAATCCTTGTTCTAACTCCAATTGTACCATCGAGGAAATTGATTTCTAGGCAGTTTACGGACCTACGTCATTTGGTCGGTTTATGTCAATTCAATGTTATAGGTCTACCAGAATCTGATGGCAAAAAGTGAGAAAATAAATTGACTAGCAATACTGGGGTAATTGGAATAAAACATTTTGATCCTTTTTTTTTTCTTATAGCTGCTGATTCTGTGTGTTAAACATGCAAATATAAAAATTTATCCAATGATGATTTTGATGAGATGAAAATCTGCTGTCAAAAATTGCCATCAGATTCTGGTAGACCTATAGTTGTGACTACTTGTGAGTTGTGATCGGTCAGATGGGTTTGACTTAACACGATCAAATTACTCAGGTCCGCAATCTGCCTAGGAATCAACTTCTCTGATAGTACATATCTAAAACATTATATCTAAACTCTACTCACCATCATCACGCCTGAAGTTGAACCAATTCATCGTTCAGTTTATTGACTAGTTAAACTGTTTACAAGCTGATCGACCATCATTAGCTGAGTGGTAGTTAATTGTTTACTACACAGCCGCCGGCGTTGGACTGGGATAACATGACAGCGGGGAATCGGGTGTGGTGTGAGGGATGAGCGCAGAGCGGGGATTGTGTTGTTTAAGCGTAAAGCGTTTAGAGTTTGGTCCAGACTTTAGAATACCTACTTGGCCCAAATGTTACTTATTTTTATGCTGTCTCTTTTTAAATGTTGAGAATGTTAAGGAATTAAGAACGTGTGTAGAGATTTTGAAATAAAGCTCTTTCATACTTTAGCGCTCGTGAATTAGGACTACTTTGTTTACAGGGAAGCGATCATATTCACTTGTAAAATATCATCACATACTGTTGATTTATATTGACACAGTATCTGGCACCAGTCACCAGGGATTCCGTTACTGGTTCAACAGGCAAGTGGCAACACTATACCAATTTAAAGATGTCCACAATCTTATGTAAACATCTTTCAACTTTCAATACATGTAGCATGATTAGTATCATCTATCAACTATCAAGCGACCGATTCTCATAATAATAATTAATAGGGAGTGCCTCCGCCGCCGGCGCCGGTTGCCGAAATGGCTGCCGGCGCCGTTTTCCGAAGTTTGCCGAAGTCACGCGATGTTTCGGCAAACATCGCTTGTCAAATTACAGAATAATGATCAAAAACATCAGTCTTGAGCTAAAAGACTATGAAAAGTACAAATAATAAGGTCATAATGTAAGGATGTATATTTTAATGGTGGTGATGATGATGTTGATAAATGTGATCTGCATAGTAGCATAATATTATGAGTACCTTTGCTTCTTTAAACAACGCTGAAACTCTCTAACATGTATAAGGATTAAGGAGTCTGAAGTTCTGTTCAGTACCTTCGGAAGTATACCACGGGGTTTATAACTGTGGTGCAAAATCTTACTTTTTGGTAGCTGAAAAAAGGTAGCTAAGGCAAAGCTAAGGTAGATAAAAATGCATCACAAAAAACTAAAATATCCATAGCCGAACATAATATAACCTTCACCTTTGGATGTCGGTTAAGAAGTCGAATATTTGAGATAATAATTATTTCTTTTTTGTGTATCGGCACTGGAACCTAGCGTTTTACACATTATTACCGGTTCCCATTTTGAGTGCCAGAGCCGGCAGCCGTTGTTTTAAATCTCGGCTGCCGGTAGTATACTTACCGCCGGTTCCCATTACTGATATTTTTGGGAGCCGGCGCCGGCAGCGGAGGCACTCCATAATTAATAACTAACTGCCGCACTCAGAGACATTTAATGATTTTCCAATTTAATGAACAGTTTGAAGGATAATTGTATGGAGCTTATGTCAAAATCTTCATTTAAGGTGGCGACTAACCCAAAATTGACGATTTTATAATTCATTTTTATACTTGAAAATAAGCCCCGAATTGTTTCATTTTCTAAACATAGATACTACATTATATTTCCAAGAATTTGATCTGAGCAAAAACACGATATCTTATCTCGATAGAAAAAAATCACAAAGATGCATCTAATTTTCACGAATTTTTCATTTATTGCCATAACCGTGCATTAAACTAAGTTAATATTCTAAAACATTGTATAAAATTCTATCATCGAGACACTGACCTGGCGGATTTTTAAAATGTTGTATATTTATTGAGTTATTAAGAAAAAACTAACTTGGCGATGATTCCGCGTCGTCCTTTTTCACCTGGCATATGAAATACGGGCGTGAGTGTGAAGAGAGAAGGACGATGTTTGATTTTTTGGGTTAGTCGCCCTCTTAATAACAGTAATTAAGTAATTTATATTCGTCTCTGAGTGTGGCAGTTACAAACCGAAAAAATCTCTATCGCTTAAGTCTTAAACCGTACGTATCATCCCGAAATATTCTTGCGCCTACCGCGGCTATTTGCGGCGTAAATATTGTGCGTCACACTGCGCGCGCGCCGCTACAAAAATTATATCGAAATCCGATTCAAGGATCGTATTGAGGTCTTTGGACATCTAAAATATGTGTTTTGAGAAGTGAGAACGGCTTTCTGGAAGTCGTTTAAAAATAAATACTTTACCGACTTTCAGAAAGAAGGCGATTATGTATGTTCAACTCCTGAATTTTTTTAGATATTGAATTTGGATTGTGAATATTATTTTTGTTTGCCGGTCTATATTTATAGGTAGTAGGCACTACAAATCAATATAAGAACAGTTTAGAATTTCTTGTTTACAATCCAGAATCTAGATGTTAGATAAGATCTATAATAAACCATAATAAACATTAAAAGCTTATTTGGAATAGAACCAAGGTCAATTAATAATTTTCAAATATTTGCGTAAGATGTCTATTTTAAATTAGTAATTTTCTCTATGTACATTTCTACGTGTAATGACTAGGGATTGCAATCCGGATACTTCGAAATCCCGAAAAATCCGGATAATCCGGTTTTTTCGGGCCTATGAAAAATCCGGATTATTATATTTCAAAATCCGGATTTTCGGTTTTTTCGAATAGTAGATAAAATTATGAAAGCTTTCACGTAATATAAAATTAATTTAAATGTATCGTGTAATATCAGACATACAAATTCACATTTGTTTAAAGGCGCTATCACAACTGTGCGTAGTCTACACGTACCAAAGTCACAATTTCGTATGTCTAACATCCCATTGTGTGGTGGTTGTAATTACATTTCTTTACATTTTTTCATTTTATTTAAAAGAAATAACGACATATTTAATTTCTTATAAGCTAGCTCTTATTTTACTGTATTATTATGTTTTCTATATGATAATATAAATGCAACGATGATAAATTTACAATTATTTTAGAACATTTTAGTATTGAATACAATGTTTTTTCTATAAAATATGTTGTTTTTGTTTACATTATAAATTATAATTGTTTACGTAACCAATGCTGATTTGTGATTCTGTCTAATTAAATAAAGGAATATAAGTAGTAAGTTTATTATATAACGAAATGTTGATTTAAAGTTCAAATAATTATTTTAAGTCATTATTCTGTGGAATAGCCTAAATATAAATATACTATCCAATTGCTGGGCAAAGGCGCCGCCCGAATCTTTCACTTATCTTGCTTCAGCATCACCGTTTGCCAGCCCAGCTGATATGCCTCCAGTGGGGAGTTCATAACCGTGTTCTAGGCTAAAGTCTTCGCAATCGTTGGTTCCTCATTAGTAACGTAACCGCTGACGAGTTGGCTAGTAAGTATCCTTGCCAGAAGACTAACTGGGCAATGTAAGCTCAACAAGCACCTTTACATAATAGGTGTTAATAGCATTACGACTTGCAGATTCAGTGACATACCTATTCACCTTCTACTTGACTCTACTGCTCTTCTACAGAGCAAAAACTCTCCTAATTTACTAAAGAGGAAATTTGTGGCACCAATCCCAATCACATCGTTAAATTTATGAGTAGCATTGGGTTGGGGACGGTACTCTAATACGAAGGAGTCACAATAGATCCTCAAGGATCGTCGTAACGTCAAAATTACAGTGATCTGCCTTTGGAGGAAAAAAACACCTCCAGAGCATAGCGCTATCTTTTCTTAGGCCTTGATACCTACTCAGCCGATATCCAGCCTAGATGTATGCGGATAACGTGACCAGCCCAATGCCAGTTTAGCTTGGCCGTCTTGATTCCTATGTCTATGATTCTAGTTTGGGAGCACAATATGTATTTTATTTTGTTTTGTTGAGATTTGAGATCTATTGTTCTTTGGCAGACCCTAAGTTGGAACTTTTGTAAATCGAGTTTGCGCATCGTTGGTTATGACGAGCGAAATACAAATATCAACGAGTCTGCGCTTCATTGAGATTGGTAAGTCACCATTCTTCATGGACCAGTTTTTCTGTTGTCATAAGAAACTAATTGGCTCAAGTACAGGTACTCGTCGACATTGTGAATTCCTTGCTCGTCTACCTCGATCCTACGTCTCGTACTGTTGATCATTGTTTGTGTCTTTGACCTATTTTTAGTAAGTTACACCTCTAGGCTTGCAGATCTTGGAGCATAATTTGATGATGTGCGGCTGACGGCTGTAGGCGCAAAAATGACGAAGTCGTCGATAAAGCTGAGATTGCTTAGGATTTTCTTGTTAAACTAAAATTTTAAATTTTTAAATAGTTATAAAATCAGGGTATTTTTAAGTTGTTCATAATATTTTAAGTACCAGATACTGCTATTTTAATCTTCCTTTTTATACCCATGTGAAAATCGCTAACTTAAGAAAAATGTTAATTTTTTAAGACGTTTTATTTTGCACCTTTAAAATGAATGTTAAATAAAGAAATAATAAAAAAATAATTCACATTTAAAGCTGTTTATCAAAAAAATTTAAAAAATTACAAAAAATCCGGATTATCCGGATATCCGAAAATCCGGATTTTTTTAAAAATCCGTTTTTTGCAATCCCTAGTAATGACTGACTTGATTTACAGTCCTCTGCATACTACAAAAAAAAATATATTTGTCTTGCTGAGATTTAGTGGATATTATATGAACTTTTTCATTAAGAATTTAACGTCAAGAAGCATCATATATACAGGGTGTAACAAAACTAAGTAATAATACTTTAGGGTGTGTACAGGTTGTTACTAATATGTATTCTGTGGTACGGGTAAGCGCCCCAGCGCGGCGTCACGAGTTTCCCCATACAAAAGAGAAAAAAAATTGGTCTTTCAGCGCTGCTACTTTCACAGTGAACTCTCTATGAGGAACACGTACACACCCTAAAGTATTATCACTTAGTTTTGTTACACCCTGTATTATATCTGGATCTTAAAAAAGAAAAGTAAGAAGTTCTGTTCTTAACGCGAATAGACTTTAACTCACCTTCCTTCTTCACCTCCTCTTTCTTCTCCGGGCCGCTCTCCTCAATACCGAGCTGTTTCATGTTGTCCGTTCTCTCCTTCGCCGCGCCCATGAACGCGCGCGGGTCGGATAGAGCCGTCATGAAGTCTGTAAGAAGAGGGTAGATAAGTATAGACGAAGTTGTTGAGTGTTGGAGAAGTTGATGAGTGTTGGAGAAGTTCATGAGTGTTGCAGAAGTTGATAAGTGTTGAGGAAGTTGATAAGTGTTCTCAATTAAACTCGTTGAACTCCTCACACGTAAGTTCACGTAACAGTTCTCTCCACCTTTGTATGTTTCGTGTTGTTTTGTGTATGTTTTGTGTAGTTCGTGCTCGTAAGTTATGCGTTGCCTTTGAAATTTCTCAATCCTCATACATATTTGATTCAAACGATTACAGACTCAATTGTAGTGTATTCGTGATATCACCTTTGAATAAAGAGATATATTGTTTTATTATTATATTTTATATTTAATTTATTTTAACAGTACATTTTAATATCATTTTTAACGTAGTGGTTTTTAAGTGGTAGTGAGTTTGATGAGTAAGTGTGGACTTTAATGCGTTGAGTAAGATTAATTCCTTACCTTTAAAACCACCCGGCACGTAGATCTTTAGCTCAATATCACAGAACAACATGGGGAGTGACATGGGGAAGTTGGCCTCAGTCCGCAGCGAGATGTGCCTGTAGCCCGCCGGGAGGCCGTCCAGCGGGAGTTACGAGTTGAGTGTAGTGTAGTGAAATTGATAAGTGTAGTATGTTTGATAAGTAAGTGCAATGTGTTTGATAAGTAAGTGTAGTGAATATTGGTGACTTAAACGTGTAGTGAGTTTGATGGGTGTAGTTATTCATTACCTTCAAAGTCATCTGGCACGTAGATCATCAGCTCAATATTACAGAACAACATGGGGAGTGACATGGGGAAGTTGGCCTCAGTCCGCAACGAGATGTGCCTGTAGCCCGCCGGGAGGCCGTCCAGCGGGAGTTACGAGTTGAGTGTAGTGTAGTGAAATTGATAAGTGTAGTATGTTTGATAAGTAAGTGCAATGTGTTTGATAAGTAAGTGTAGTGAATATTGGTGACTTAAACGTGTAGTGAGTTTGATGGGTGTAGTTATTCATTACCTTCAAAGCCATCTGGCACGTAGATCTTCAGCTCAATATTACAGAACAACATGGGGAGTGACATGGGGAAGTTGGCCTCAGTACGCAGCGAGATGTGTCTGTAGCCCGCTTGGAGGCCGTCCAACGGGAGTATACGCTGGCCGAGCAGTTTGCCGGACTCCTCGTATACGCCGAAACGGAGGACGGCCAAGTCAGGTAGAACGACCTGTGAAACAATGATATTAGGGGAAGCGATATTCATATTATACATAAAATATGGGCACGCGGGATTGAATAAAGACATACACAGTGTCTAATAAAATGGATATGGATAGTTAGGATAAAAGAGGTTTCCGGACATATATGTATTATCCCTCATACTAATAAATTAATTTACGCAGCGTTAACCTATTTAAGGTCCGCTATTTTGTTTGTTATAATATTGTGACTTTACTCTTTAGTAATATGTAATGTGTGCCAGACACAGACAAGCAACCTTGTTATATCCTCTGCAAATACTTTTATTAGCAAGGGTGCTGGGTGTATAAAAGATGTGTATGTCCGTAGCATCGTAACTTCGAAACGTATAAATTTATGATCTGGTTTTCTGTTTATAGATGATGATGAAAAGTGAGTTTGAGCGGAATAGGAAGGGCTCCTCATTGTAGACCGGGTTGAGGCCGTTAGCGGGCACCATGCGCGTGCGGAACTCCTTGCGGATGGTGTCGGACGGCAGCCCGTACATGTCCACCTCCACGCACGTCCCCACCTTCCTGTCTCATCATACTCACTTTTTGAGTTTGATGAGTAAGTGCACTCTAAAGACTTACTCATAAAACTCAAAAAGTGACTTTACACTTTCTCATTAGTAAGTGTCTATACACTTTCTCATCAAACACTTCTCTATAGCTTTTCAAGTGTGTGTACCTTTCGGAACAGGAAGGGCTCCATATTGTAGACCGGGTTGAGGCCGTGAGGCAACATGCGTGTGCGGAACTCCTTGCGGATGGTGTCGGACGGCAGCCCGTACATGTCCACCTCCACGTATCCACCTTCTTGTCTCATCAAACTCACTTTTTGAGGTTTGATGAGTAAGTGCAGGACTAACTCAACTCAAAAAAAAGTTTGATGAGTAAGTGTCTATACACTTTCTCATCAAACACTTCTCTATAGCATACCTTTCGGAACAGGAAAGGCTTCTTATTATACACGGGGTTGAGGCCGTTAGCGGGCACCATGTGCGTGCGGAACTCCTTGCAGATGGTGTCGGACGGCAGCCCGTACATGTCCACCTACGTCCCCACCTTCTTGTCTCATCAAACTCACTTTTTGAGTTTGATGAGTAAGTGCACTCTATAGACTTACTCAACTCAAAAAGTGAATTTGATGAGTAAGTGTCTATGTAACACTTTCTCGTCAAACACTTCTCTATAGCTTTGTGATTCTATATACCTTTCGGAATAAGAAGGGCTCCTCATTGTACACGGGGTTGAGGCCATTGGCGGGCACCATGCGCGTGCGGAACTCCTTGCGGATGGTGTCGGACGGTAGCCCGTACATGTCCACCTCCACGTACGTTCCCACTTTCTTGTCTGATAAGAACTGACCGGCTATCACCTGGCAGAACATTTGTATGTAAGTTTGAGTGATATATGAGTTATACGTAAGATATTGTTGTTCGTATTCAAGCCAATTTTTAGTTACTTTAGTTTTTATTAGTAATGTATAAGTTTAACGTGTCCGTCAGTCTGTGTGATAGTCCGTGATTGTTGTTAGTATTCTAGGCAATTTATAGCTGTTTAAGAGGAATAAAAGCAGGTAAAGCTGATTGCACATTTCTAAAGCACCGTACGCGTCGTACGCGTGAAACGCATCGCATAGTGCACGAAATGCGGCGCTAACGGTGCGGACGAATGGTTGCACATCATTTCATACAACGAATTCTAAGATGCGGCGCGTTCGGCGCGTGCGTCCTGATAATTGTGCGATTACCCTAAACTAAAGGTACAAATTAGAACCGAGCAACACGCGACAACTGCAGACGACGTGTCGTCGCGACACTACTAGTTGCTATGTATTTCTATGAAATACCCTCCGCAGCCAGCGACACTTATTCATAGAAATATATTGAAACCAGTAGTGTCGAGACGACACGTCGTCTGCTGCCGCTTCATGTAGCCGGCTTCCAACTTATACCTTTAGACTTCTTCAAACGAACGACATTGAATTTACATTATAACTATTCTAATTTTCAACTGCTCATTTGAAATTGAAATTGTACCGGTTTTGATAATAGTGGGCGGTTCAATTGAGTGATTTATGTAATGCCGCCGTGTGTGCGCATTTCAACTACCTGCACGGCGCATTGCGCGGCGATGACGCCGTCGACGGGCGCGTCCGCGAACGGGTCGAAGCTGCGGTCCGCGCGACGCATGAAGTCTGGCTTCAGTAGATACCTGATAAGGCAATCATTGTTATATCACCATTATTATATCATAAATAGTATGAAGGCAACTGGAAGGAGTCCACGGACAGCGTTGCCGTGATTGCGATCAGGTTTGTTAATGGTAGATTATACCACAGACTGATCACAAATAGTGTCCGTTGCATTGCTGTCGCAAGATATAGTCACCCAGCAGATTGCACATAAACTAATTGACTATACAACCTACCCGCAGTTGCCATTGTACTCGAACTTGCCCTGGTTGAGCTGCATGGGCAGGTCCGACGTCTGGAAGTTCAGCGACACCATCTGGCACCCTGCGTTCCAGAACACCTGCAAGCCAATAGCAGATTAGCAGTGACATTTAGGACTTTCACAATGGAAAGGAATAAGTTATTCGTAAGTTTTTTCAATGCTTATTTTAAATTGTATAACTGAAAGAAACCATGCAAGTTTGCAAATAAGAATCAAATACTTATCATCGAATAAAAGTAATTCATAGACAGATTACGGACCTATCGCCTACGTCATATGTTCGGGTTATGTCAATTCAATGCTAGGCATGATCTGTCGGCTGGGTTAACATAACGAGACCAGCTAACGTAGGTCCGCCATCTGCCTATGAATCAATTTCTGTGATATTACCTGCGGCATGTAGTTGGAGGAGTCGGCGCGCGTGCCCTTGGGGTAGATGCGCGACATCTGGCGCTTGTTGTAGTTGACGAAGTCGATGGCTTGCCGCTTGAAGTAGTTCATGCCGGTGGTCTCCGCCATATTGTAGTCGGGATCGGCTGTACGTCAGGTAAGCGTACCTGCGGCATATAGTTGGAGGAGTCGGCGCGCGTGCCCTTGGGGTAGATGCGCGACATCTGGCGCTTGTTGTAGTTGACGAAGTCGATGGCTTGCCGCTTGAAGTAGTTCATGCCGGTGGTCTCCGCCATATTGTAGTCGGGATCGGCTGTATGTCAGGTAAGCGTACCTGCGGCATATAGTTGGAGGAGTCGGCGCGCGTGCCCTTGGGGTAGATGCGCGACATCTGGCGCTTGTTGTAGTTGACGAAGTCGATGGCTTGCCGCTTGAAGTAGTTCATGCCGGTGGTCTCCGCCATATTGTAGTCGGGATCGGCTGTATCATGTATGTCAGGTGAGCGTACCTGCGGCATGTAGTTGGAGGAGTCGGCGCGCGTGCCCTTGGGGTAGATGCGCGACATCTGGCGCTTGTTGTAGTTGACGAAGTCGATGGCCTGCTGCTTGAGGTAATTCATGCCGGTGGTCTCCGCGAACGACGACATGTTGTGGTGGATATTCTTCTCTGGAATTGCAAAAAAATGTAATGTAAAATAATGTGTACGGTATAATTACAGGTAATACATATAAATTGTCGCAAATAGCACATTTTTTATGTTTGTATGCGTGACAGCCATATAGAGTAAGTGTCCCTTTCAAATTACATGTAATTGAAGTATTTTTTTGAAGTTGGGAGATTGTCCTATGCACGATAGTCATACATGTTCCCTTACTATAAAAAGGTTCAGTACTATAGATTCATAGAAAGCTATGCCATGATCGATGTCGATTATGCATATTGTTGACAGCAATAGTTCTTATCATGGCCCATCATTTATCACATTGCCACTCACTCTCCGCCTCTTCAAAGCCGACGAATTTCACGGGCTGGGCGTAGTTGACCATGGAGGACAACCAGGGGTGCACGTTGATGGTGGAGCCTGTGTACTGCCCCTAAAGAAGCTTCGCGATCGCCAAGTTGAAAATCACTGATATATACTTATGCCACTCACTCTCGGCCTCTTCGAAGCTCACGAATTTCACGGGCTGGGCGTAGTTGACCATGGAGGAGAGCCAGGGGTGCACGTTGGTAGTGGATCCCGTGTACTGGACCGGCGGGGGCGCGTCCCCGTCAGCGCCCTCGGCCGCCGCCGCTACTACCTCCGGGGGCGGCTCCTCCTGAAGACATTCATAAATTAATAACAAGTAATGAGTTTCTTAATAGGAACTTTGGGTAGAAACTCAAAAACTATTGTTACAAGTTTGGCTTCGCCGTAGTTGGGAGATGTTCATCATATACTCATATACAATGTGTCCCAACACCGGTGTCCGACCCTTTAATATTATGATGTATGGCATATTTTATTAACAAATTGACCCTCAATTTTTTTTTTTTTTAACTTTTGAAAAAAAAAAACCTATAGAATACACAGATATGTCCGCACAGACACACTTTCGCATTTATAATATTAGTATGGATCTGTTTGGCTTTGTAGTTCTTTACCTCCTTCTTGGGCGGCGGCGCGGCGGAGGCGTCCTCCTTCACCTCGTCTTCTATCACGAACTGTCCCTGGCGGAACAGCTCCAACTCCTGTCTCTCCACCTCTGGCTTCAGGCGCTTGTTCTTGATCATGATTTTGCGTTTCAGCTCGCAGGGAGGTGGGAGAGGCTGACCGGGCTCCAACTGTGAAAAAAAGTAATAGGGTAGTTTTAAGGGTATACTGATGTCTTTTGTAACTTGGAGAAGTAGGGATTATAAGTTATAACACACACAAACGCCGTGCGACTCAGCGCGTACATCAAATTCTTGAATATACTCTATCTCAAGGCAAAAACTAAAAATTTACCGGATGATTAGGCAGAGGTTCCTTCAGCAAGAGATCCCCTAGGATTTCATCGCAGTATTTCGCCAGTTTATACTGCTGGGCCTTGCAGCAGTGGTTCTCAAAGGACAGGATCACAGGATAGTCTGATGTAACGAAGGCGGTATCACGGAGCGCATAGATGACGTCCTTAAACAGGATATCAGTACACATGGCCATGCCGTGAGTGATGATCGGCTCCTCATCCTCGCCTTTGCCGTCCCAGCAGTCGAGTTCTACGCATCTGGAAGTGGAGATCAGATATTAAGTAACAAAATACAAGACTATTTTGGGCAGATCTTTTTATTTGTGAACGGTGATTCAGGTCAGTAATACTAAAAGACGCGACGCTATATTGGTCAAAACTACGTACATACAGGTCAAAATCATAACCCTCCTTTTTAGTAGTCGGCAAAAAAAAAGTGAAAGCCTCGTCAAAATTTTCCAAGTGTATCACGAATCATGATTTTTTTTTTAATGAAATTAGGGGGCAAACGAGCAAACGGGTCACCTGATGGAAAGCAACTTCCGTCGCCCATGGACACTCGCAGCATCAGAAGAGCTGCAGGTGCGTTGCCGGCCTTTTAAGAGGGAATAGGGTAATAAGGGAGGGTAGGGATGGGAAGGGAAGGGAATAGGGGAGGGTAGGGAAGGGAATAGGGTAGGGGATTGGGCCTCCGGTAAACTCACTCACTCGGCGAAACACAGCGCAAGCGCTGTTTCACGCCGGTTTTCTGTGAGAACGTGGTATTTCTCTGGTCGAGCCGGCCCATTCGTGCCGAAGCATGGCTCTCCCACGTATATATATAATATCATCTTTATGTGTGCATTTATGACAATGATTGGCAAGGATTAAAAGAGATCCATGCGAGATCCACCCGTAGATCAAGGTAAAATGCGAAACAACGCCAACTAGTCAAGTATGTCCCGTTTTTGTGGAAGTCTTATGAAACTGTCCCGTTTGCCCGTTTTTGGGCAGTCTTTTGAAACTGTCCCGTTTGCCCTTATATAAGTTACTCACCTGCACCCAGCCAGCAGCACCTGTCGGTACATCTCAACCGAGCTCTTCCCGCCGAACTGTCGGCCGCTGAGGTAGGTGTTATGGGACGAGTTGATGTAGTAGTGGGACAGCGGCTGGTCCATGTCCATGTAGAAATCCAGTCTGTCCAGGAATACTGGGGCATTCTCGTCTGACATGAGGTAGCGGATGAGACCGTCCTTGGTGAGACATTCTGGAAGGATGAAAAATGTTTTTTTACGGATATGTATAAAGTACATTGATCTTGACTAATATCTTGTTCATTCGCGCTGAAACAAATTATTGTTATCGCACACGTGGATGTATGGAAATGAGATAGCAGCATGTCGTCGCAGATGGGTTTTTCGTGACAGTATTTTGGTCAGATAGAATAAACTATACCGTCACAAAAAAGTATCGTCGCTCGTCATTTGTCGTCAGTGGCTCTTGGTAACACTATCAGTCTATCACATGACACCGTTTAGAGCCTATAAGAGAGAAAGCACAAAACGGTTTCGTAGTAGGCCTACAGAACAGTATGGGCTTGCTCTGGTCTAGGCAGAAGCTAAGCTACTCACTGGCGGTCTTGGCCTCCTCGTCCTGTTCGTAGTCGGTGATGATCTCGAGCGCGCGCTTCTCGTCGTACAGCGGGTACAGGATCTCGTCGAGGCGCGGGTCTTGCTGCTTACAAGATGGCGGTTACTCACTGGCGGTCTTGGCCTCCTCATAGTGCTCGTAGTCGGTGATGATCTCGAGCGCGCGTTTCTCGTCGTACAGCGGGTACAGGATCTCGTCGAGGCGCGGGTCTCGCTGCTTACAAGATGGCGGTTACTCACTGGCGGTCTTGGCCTCCTCGTCCTGCTCGTAGTCGGTGATGATCTCGAGCGCGCGCTTCTCGTCGTACAGCGGGTACAGGATCTCGTTGAGGCGCGGGTTTCGCTGCTTACAAGATGGCGGTTACTCACTGGCGGTCTTGGCCTCCTCGTCCTGCTCGTAGTCGGTGATGATCTCGAGCGCGCGTTTCTCGTCGAGGCGCGGGTCTCGCTGCTTACAAGATGGCGGTTACTCACTGGCGGTCTTGGCCTCCTCATAGTGCTCGTAGTCGGTGATGATCTCGAGCGCGCGTTTCTCGTCGTACAGCGGGTACAGGATTTCGTCGAGGCGCGGGTCTCGCTGCTTACAAGATGGCGGTTACTCACTGGCGGTCTTGGCCTCCTCGTCCTGCTCGTAGTCGGTGATGATCTCGAGCGCGCGCTTCTCGTCGTACAGCGGGTACAGGATCTCGTCGAGGCGCGGGTCTCGCTGCTTACAAGATGGCGGTTACTCACTGGCGGTCTTGGCCTCCTCGTCCTGCTCGTAGTCAGTGATGATCTCGAGCGCGCGCTTCTCGTCGTACAGCGGGTACAGGATCTCGTCGAGGCGCGGATCTCGCTGCTTACAAGATGGCGGTTACTCACTGGCGGTCTTGGCCTCCTCGTCCTGCTCGTAGTCGGTGATGATCTCGAGCGCGCGCTTCTCGTCGTACAGCGGGTACAGGATCTCGTCGAGGCGCGGGTCTCGTTGCTTACAAGATGGCGGTTACTCACTGGCGGTCTTGGCCTCCTCGTCCTGCTCGTAGTCGGTGATGATCTCGAGCGCGCGCTTCTCGTCGTACAGCGGGTACAGGATCTCGTTGAGGCGCGGGTCTCGCTGCTTCTCGTTTAGGAATTGCACGAACTGGTCTAAGTTGATTCGCTCTGCTTTGCCTTGGGTACTGGAGGAAGATACGATTGTAATTACTAGTTGTATATTGGCAAATGGCAGATACGTACCATGCAAAAACTTTAGGCGGCAGCATATGTTAAGTAAAGAATTAAGGCCGGCTGTACACATTCGGCCAACGCATTTTGCCAGCGCATTGGGCCAACGTGTACGTCGTGTAGGTTATGTTGGTCTGATGCGCTGGCTCAATGCATTGGCCCAATGTGTACAGCGGGCTTAAAGGTTTCGGATTTGGATTCGAAGGCGATGCCAGTTGGCAGAACTTTCTCTGTACCCGTTTGCTAGTCCCTACATACCTGTACTCCTAGGTTGATGCTACAGACCGACTAAGAAGACCTTAACCCGTCTATCGTGGGAAAACGAGACACAATAGATATTCCATTGTGTCTCGGACGCCGGTGACCGTATGGGGCTTGATGAATTAATGTGGCACTTCAGTGACATTGCCATGGCACCCCCATGGCAATGTCACTGAAGTGCCACATTAATTCATCAAGCCCAGTCAGAGGAGAAGAGCACAGGTGTGGCTTGTTTTTGATTTTGTATTCAACAACATCAATATCTTTGTTTGTTAGGGTTCCGTAGTCAACTAGGAACCCTTATAGTTTCGGTCTGTCCGTCCGTCTGTCTGTCCGTCTGTCTGCCCGTCTGTCTGTCTGTCTGTCCGCGGTTTTGCTCAGAGACTATAGGACCTACAGAGCTGTAATTTGGCATGAATGCACTGTGCACATATTAATAATGCCGACAAAATGGTACATGAAATAATATTTTTTTTTTATGGTACTTTCCCTACACATCAAGCGGGGATAAATTTTTTTTCGCGTCCACCCCATCGTGTGGGGTGTCGTTGGATAGGTTTTTAAAAAATATTATGAGTGTTCATAGATCATTTTCCGATTTAGGGATCCGTTTGTGAAATATTAAGTTTTAAAGTGGAAAAAATCGTTAGAGGCCAGTGTCCCCCCCCCCTCTTCTACCAACTAAACGGGGGCTTCTAGAATTGTGAAAAAATTCACGGGATTAGGAAATATGCTGAATTTAAAAGGAAAACTATCACGGCTAGGAAGACTTCATACGTTATTGAGTAATAGTCGATCAACTAAAAAAAATGTATTCGGCGAAGTATAAAGGAACTTTTCGTTCAAATTCCTTTGAAAGTAACTGAGATGATGTTTTAGTAGTGTAAAACACGTTATAAATGTACATTCATTGACCATACAAAAATTTAAAAAAACTAGCGCTACTACGGTACCCTATATTGCGCGTGGCCCGACACGCACTTGGCCGGTTTCTTACTCATATTCGATTGTCTGCGTACAGGGTACGTTTACGCACCTTGTAAAACTAATGTCTACATTGCGGCGAAAACGGAAGCAATTAGCGCTTTTAGGGTACAATTTATGACTTGCCACGTGCTAATCCGTGTAAATTACTTTAAGACCAAAGTAAGACAACTCGCCGATCGAAAATGTATGGAATTAACATAAGCGTTCGATAATAATATGAAGTCGACTTTCGAGTTTCGACTCATGTCATGTCAATTCCATACATTGATCGGCGATTTTATAAAGAAGCGATAAAGAAAACGTGTTGGCTAGGGGCTCAGTATAGTTATTCATAATTAATAGCAGCCGCACCGATTTGGGTGGTCTTACGATGTAGTATGGATTGTTCCCGTCTCTAGCAGTCTTTACATTATACGCGGGTTAGTTCCTTGCTTGTGGTAGGCCTCATGTAGACGTTCTAAAAGTGTTGATTTTTAACCAATTTAGAAATAAAATATTTTTCATTTTTCATACTCACATTGTCCTAAACAGCTCCTCAATATCATTCCTCGGGCAGATCTTGTGGTACAACGCGTAGAACTTGTCGAATGTGAAAGCCTCCTTCTCCATGGAGTCAGATTTGCCGGAAGGTAGACCAAGCTCGGATAGGCACTGGTAGACGAGCTTCTCTGTTTTGCCTGAAGCGAAGGTCCTGGCTACAACCTTGACGGGCACCTTGCCTTTCGGATCCGTGAGGAAGCAGAGCCGCATCCAACTGAAATACGGTTTCGGATGAGAATTCGGTTACGGATTGAGGACCGCATAAAAAAGTAAACAGTTCTGACGGACTAACTATGTCTATTTACACAACATACACTAAATTAATTGAATACTACTTAAGTGTGGTTTTAATAACCAGCCTAACTTTTTATTTGACAAAGCTCTGTCTGTCTTTATACTATTATTCGGTCCCACGCCCCAGCACTGGTCGGCTAATGTAATATTGGAATGCGTGCTCTAATTCATGCTTATCATTTAATTGATTCACACATACAAACCAAGCAACACTTATCTACAATAATTTTAGTAAAGCAATACACAACAATACATACTGTTTCATCAAACTAGTCCTCGGGCACATATTGTTGATTTTGTTGTTGTGGGTGATGTGTCGGATCCCCTCCTTCCATATCTAGTGTTAGTACATGCAAAGGAGCGTCATGCAAAATAAAACAAAAAGGAAAAAATAAATTTTCCTAAAACCATGGTCACCGTAGGTTTCGTTTGCGGATTAGTGATTATTATTTTTGAAAAAATATTTTATATTTTTAAAATATATGTATTTGTTTTTATTATACATATTGTACAGATTTATACAAGTAAATATTCTGTATGTAAACAGTCTAATCACGTCCTATTTAAATCAGAAAAGTAAAATCAGAATTCCAAATATTTTGCACAGTAACTAATAAACAGGAACATTTACATTGACGACATACTGTTTACTTGTATGTATTGTTTAAACAATGAGGTTATAATATTTAAAGTTTATCCTTGGCCGTGGTTCATTGTCGTTGTTTTTGGACATAATAACTTGGCAGCCATTACGATAACTCCTTAATGATCTTAGATATGTCCTGAGATTACAAAAAACCATGTCGTCATAAGTTATGGTAGTAAACTTAAAATAGCATGTCATAATAAAAAATTATTTAGGAGTAAAACATAAAAATGCCATGGTCCATGTTGTATTAAAAATAAGAGCAAAATTAATAGATGTAAATTGTTATTCACAAACCACTCAAAGCAAAAGCAACATGCAAAATGCCCTAAAGTCAAGTCCAAGAGAACTGACGATATGATCCATGCCACGAATCGAGTCACAAGTTTTTTCGGGTGCTTTGCAGAAAACACAGAAAATAATATCTTTTTTTGCCTACATCTATCCAACTAGAAAAATCTGCTGTTTCACACGTGCTTTAGTATAAAACGGACTATTTTATTTTTTTAAATTTTGTATCAAATATGTGACCAGCTTTGTAGCTTGGACCATAAGGACCAAGGATTATGCCTAGTCTTTTTCAAAAGTCATGCACTTTCTATTCAAACATGCAAGAAGCATGCAAGGCACTTACTGCTTCTTGAGACAAGTCATTGGGCACACATTGTTGGCTTTTACGTTGTGCGTTATTTTCCTCAGACCATCCAACCATACCTTAGAAAAACATATTTTTATTTAAAAAAAAAAAATTTCATAAAAATCAAATCAATAGGGTAACCAATTTTTTTGAAAATTTTAGGACTTTCTACTCTATTACTTAAGTAGAGTAACCAATATTTCTTTTACTAATATTTTTACATTTTCATGACTTTGTTCCCAAAACATCCGACCTTATTAAATCTAAACGCGGTTGAAAGATCAAAAATCTCTCTTGATCTTATATAAAGTAATAAAATGTCAAGCAAATAACATTATACTTCATAGACTTAGCAATGAGTTACATAAATTCAATACATTATTATGTTTTATTCATTGATTTACAAAGGTTTGTTTTTATTTTATCAAGCTCACGTTTTCGTACGAACGAATGTTTGAATTGAAAGCAAGCAATGTTTTAGAGATAAAGTAAATAAATGTTACATATTTGTTTCCGTTGATAGAAAATTTACATTGTACATGTATCCGATAATATTCTATGATAATTTATATCACGCCTAAGGAGTGAAGGTAGCGAGCGTAGCCAAAGTATTTAAAACTAGACGTTACGCGCGGCTTCGTCCGCGTAAATTAGATACTTCACAGACAAATTAGTCCACAAAAAATAGCCTATGATCCTTCACGTGGTCTACTTCTTATCTGTGCCAAATAACAGAAAAATTGCTCCAGTAGTTCGTCAGATAAGCCCTTTCAAATAATTTCCCCCGTTTTTTCCACATTTTCCTCCATTTCTTCGCTTCTATTAGTCGTAACGTGATAAAATAAATTCTATAGCCTTCCTCGATAAATGGGCTATCTAACACTGAAAGAATTTTTCAAATCGGACCAGCAGTTCCTGAGATTAGCGCGTTCAAACAAACAAACAAACAAACTTCCGCTTTATAATACTTATTAGTATAGATATAAGTAATTTCGGAGCCTATTCAATTCAAACAAACAAACAAAAAATCAAATCTTTCCTCTTTATAATATTAGTGTAGATAAGTTCAAAAAACTATAACTTATAATTTTAGCTTCACCGTAGTCGAGTAACAAAGGTCTTTTTCTTATTCCCTTACGTTTTTCCAATAAATTCAAAATGGCTACACACTCGACATTTAGATATTAAATACTTTTTCAGTCATATAGCTCTATGACTATTGGCCGTCGATCGTCCCGACTCTCTAATCGTAAACTTTTATTGGTCTAATCCCCTGAGGTAGTCATAAAACTAATCGTAATTTACTTCTGGTTTCCTTTGTTGTCTATGTCGATTCTAGACTACTAAATTAGTGCAAATAAATTTTGTATGGTCAATGAATGCACATTTATAATGTGTTTTACACTACTAACAACATCATCTCAGAAATAAACTTATTTATTATTATTAGTTACGTTCAAAGGATTTTGAACGAAAAGTTCCTTTGTACTTCTACGAATACATTTTTTTTAGTTGATCGACTATTACTCAATAACTTATGAATTCTTCTTAGCCGTGATAGTTTTCCTTTTAAATTCAGCATATTTCCTACTCCCGTGAATTTTTTCACATTTCCAGAAGCAACCGTTTAGCTGGTAGAAGGGGGGAACACTGGACTCTAACGATTTTATACATTTAAACCGCTTTCAAACTTCATATTTTACAAATAGATCCCTAAATCGGAAAATGATCTTTGAATACTCGTAATATTTTTAAAAAACCTATCCAACTACACCCCACACGGTAGGGTGGACACGAAAAAAAAATCACCTCCGCATTGATTTATGTGTAGGGGAGGTATCGTAAAAAAATTTTTTTTCAAAGATTTTAAGGTCTTATAGTCTCTGAGCAAAACCGCGGACAGACAGACGGACGGACAGACCGAAACTATAAGGGTTCCTTGTTGACGGAACCCTAAAAAAAGTTTATTATATGTTTTGACTTCAATTTGTCAGCTTATCAGCATACTTATATGTCCATCCTGAATATTATGTATGTCAAAAACGTGAATTCATCATTATATATATTATAATATTTTATTTATAGAAAAAAAAATGTTTCTGGACATAAGGAGGAATTGTCCTTAATTTCAGAATTTCCTTTCACGAACGTTACAAGAGATATCTTAATTACAATCAGACCAAAATACCCATTTTAAAATGTTTAAAAGTAGATAAACGAAAAAGATAAACTAATAAAGTATTTTTATTAGTTGACTCGGGGTAATAAAAGCTTTTATAGCTAACTTTATGGAGATTAAACGCACAAAACCTAACATTGAACCTACAGTGTTTATAAACGATAACATTATTATATAATGTTTTTATTTAAACATAAAATTTTCAGTATTTTAATGATTAGACTACTACGCAGTTTGACTGATTTTGATAACATTTTTCGCGTGTATTCAAGTAGGCTCGAGAATGATTTAGGTTCACAATTCAGTTATCTAGAATATATTTTTTCAAATTATACGTATTAAAAAAAAAACTATCTAGACGTGTGTACAGGATATATTCTGTCTGCCCGCCTTTAATAAGTGTAATGTTTATGTATTGCGTTATGAATAACACAATAGCACGAAATTTCCCTCAGACAAAAACCTACTTAGATCATTTCGAATTCCTATTCATAAATTCTAACATTATTCCAAAATTTTAAAATTATAGATATTTATGCAGGATATTTTATAAAGAAGTCACAATTTATTCTGAAAGTTGTAGACAAATGGACAGATCGCTTAATGGACCGCGACAAATATAAAATATTAGAAATTTGTAAGAACCTTTTCATAACGAGCGTTATTTAATGTCAGATCTTTGTGAGATCGTCTGGATAATAATCCTTTCCATTCTTGCCAAAGCTAACAGTATGTTGGAAAAGATACTAAGCTTATAATATACATAATAGAAATACATTTGTTTAGTGACAAAATTACAGACCCCTTTATCAATGTGTCATTTTGTCCCCGCGTAAAAATATAATACCTTTCTATGATGGCCTAAGCCTACGTAAGATTTTGTCATTTGTTTTTTTTTTCACCTTTGCCGTGTTGGCATCAGGACACACCACGTGTTGGTAGTTGATATTGATGTAGTCCGTTCCGCTGCATATCGTGAGCGACTTGTCTTCAAGGTCCTGTCCGTGTTTATTCGTCAGTTTGTCGTTGAGCTTTGTGTCCTGAAACATTTACCAAATTATATCTTTTAGTTTTTGAGTTCCTTTTTCTGGCGATAAATCAAATATCTACATTTCAAATTACTTCACTATTTATTTTAGTTTATTTAGTCCTGTTATGTCCTGAAAAATAAATCAGAATGGTGACCCTATAATTGATGAGGTTATGAAAATCATACGCATCCGAAACAAATTCGGATGCGGATTAGTTTTATACCTTTTGGTCACTCTTCGCAGCAAAGCTTTAAAAATTTTAAAGCTCAAAAACACTTATAATAATTTAAAGCTTTACTAGTATAAAGCATACTTTATTCCATCGCAATAGTTATTTAATTATGTAGATGTAAATAGTGATTACGTGTGATACTTCAACCTTATCACCATAGCAGTAAGGATCAAAAGGTATGCCTACATCACGTATATCTTTAGCAAAAATATACTCCAGGCAGTATTCAGAGTGAGGTTTGTACAAAGGGTTTTCCTAGAACTTAATCCCTACTCAGTTCTCACTTAGTAGTTAGTATAATATGTTTAGGCAGAGGTCATATTTGTTTGACATTTTCTCGGAAAACCTTTGCTTTGCGTACACTATAATGCACGGTCGAAAACAGATTGGGTTTACAGATTTTAAGCCTTAATAATAAAGAAGGTTGAAGTGAACATCATGTGTTGGACTACAATTAGAAGTGTTTAAACGAGGGAACCGTACATTATTCCGCAACGAAATCTATCCTATATGTCATATCCATTTTTTCAAATTTGATTTAAATCGGTTCAGCCGTATAAGCGCAAAGAGGTAAGAGACAAACAGACACAGTTTCGCATTTATAATATAAGTGAGGATGAAGGATCTATGGACTTTTTATAGTTTTTCCACCAAGCCCCACTATCGAGGGTATGCTGTATACTGCATGGAGAAGGCAAATATAATGATATCACGTCAAAGTCTACTAACTTCTATTTCCTAGTAGAAAGTAATTTGATAGACGATATAATTAAATGTACCCTGTTACCGACTACCGTAATCAATTTCCCATGGCCTACATAAATTGGTAATATCACTAATAAGTTTAGGTACTTACGTGATACGTCATTTAAATTACCTTGATTGCCTTGAAATTATATTAAACGGGTCTATTAATAGTTGGTTAAATATTTAACACTTTGCATAATTATTATATTTAACAGTGACATAATCAGAGATTGTTTTATGATTTTTGGTTGGAAAAATTGGTTTTGCTACATTCTCTTTTATACAATACATTACATAATACAATCAATTACATATTATATTCTGTTTTATGCCATGGTAATATTACCTCTTCACGCTCAAAACGCTGAAACGATATTGACGGAAATGGAGACACATTGAGTCTCGGTGAAAAACATAGAATAGTTTTTATTACAGAAAGATTACAGTTCCTCGCGATAGACAAATTTCAGCGCAAAGTGACCTGGCAACATCTCACATCAATAGTTACTATACAAGGTGAAACAAAACATACTGATAATACTTTTTTATGTGTCCCTTATTATAAAGTTCACTGTGAAAGTGGCAGTGCTGAAAAAGCATTTTTTTTGTGATTTGTATGGGCGAGCGTCATGAATTTTCCCATACAAAGGTGAAAAAAAGATACTTTTCCAGCGTTGCTATACTTGCTACTTTCACAGCAAACTCTATATATTATATACCCGAAATAAAGTATTATCACTTAGTTCTTTTACACCCTGTATAACTACTACGTACTTCTCTTCTATGTCCACTCCATGTTCCCAGTTTATCTGGAGTTGGGTCTTCTCAGATTACGTACGTAAGCGGGCTGCCAAATTTTGCCGTGTTTTCTAAAAAGTATTACGATCCCGAAAGACGATTGACTTAAATGAAATTATGATTAATTTAATCATTGTATATTTATCCGATATTTGCTAAACGGAAAACACGATACACTTATTTTGACTCGATAGTTATATTTTTCGAAATTATGAATCTTTCTGGGCTTTTCAACAAATATCTGTTACACTTTGAGTTACTATCATTAAATAACTTGCACTACTACATCTAATTACACATTTTATAAAATAATGGCAAAAGGAAATATTAGTATTGTAATTAATTTTTAAGTAATCATCAAAAACAGTTTTGGGACTTACGACCTTTACTTTCGTGCTATAATGCAGGAACCGTTGTTACGCGATATTGTTCATTATTAGCTGCAACGTAAAGCACATTGCTCGGGAGCACGATTCATGGAATCATTATATTATCACGATTGGAGGATAGCGGGGTGTGTAGGCGGGGCTAGCGCGCTTTGAAATTTTTGGCAGCAGGCTCTTAAGATTTAAGATAAACCTTAACCCTTCAAGTGCAGTCGCTTAGGAACCATCCATAAAGTACTTCACACGATTTTCAGACTCAAGTGTGACGTCACAAATTTACGATTTTACATCTAACTAAAAATTAAAATCACCTCAATATTATTAATTTCGCTATTCGATTTATTAAATTTAAAATGTGATGTCACAAAACTAAGAACCCCACCCCCTCCTTGTCACACTATGTCACACTTCGTTTACCCCTTCCCCACCCATTAGGTGTGACATACTTTAGCCCCTTACAGCAACTTAATTAATATTATTATTTATAAATACAGGTAAGGGTTACAAAAACATACCTTGGGCACTCCCCCTGACCTGACGTCACTGACTTGACACAGCTCGATCACGTCACCATCCTGAAACAACATCATCAGTTTAAGTTCAGTATCACATCCGGATCCGGATCCGGATTGCAATCCCTAGTGTCAGGTCTGACAGACCTGACACAAATACATTCTGAATGACTAAGGACGGCCACTGTAGAAAGGTTTTCTTTCTACGGTATTTAAGTACAAACTTTCTTTGATGGATTTTCTAAGAAAGTTCTGAGGCCAACATTTTTAAGCTATTGCATAGCTTTTATCGCGGCCTTTGAGCGCGGCGATTGAATCAAGAAATTCCGTCGAAAAAAACCTAACAGAAGCGTTGCCGCACCGCTGTGCCGGTCGGTGCGGCGTTTGCCAGACTTCGGCACGGTGTTTGTGTGCGTGCGACTAGATGTCCCCGAGTGTTACACGTTTTTTTTAATTATTTATATGACCTTTAGAATACACGTTCGCCCTCTCTTGTATTTGTCTCTTACACAAACATCCTCAATATCAGTATTGACATTGTTGTTGATTATTCTCGCATCCGCCCCCGCCCTATCGCCAAACATCCGCCCTACAAACGTCTATAACAGACGTGGAGGAAATGTGAAAATTACGTACACGAGACTCCTACACGTGAGTACTTTGACGACCTCTGTGGCTCAATTGGTTGAGTGTGTGACAGCTCAAGCCGGGGGTCGCGGGTTCGAATCCCGCCGACGGAACAAAAAGTTTTCAATTTTCCCGGGTCTGGATGTGTATTAAATATGTGTATGATATAATCATAATCTTAAATATATGTATAGTATAAAAGTATTAAATATATTTCCGTTGTCTGATACCTGTAGGCTGTAAGGCCTGTAACACAAGTCTTTCAGGTACTTAGCACGGATGACGGGGCCAGACTGACGCGGACGTGGTGTGAAGCGTCCATAGATATTATTATTAGATATTATTACTGTGGCTATGTGACATTTACACATGGAATATAGTAGAGGTATGCCGTATGTAGCATAATATGCATATCGCATTCATCATTATCGTCATTAAGCAATGTGTCGTCCCGTAAGATAAAATCCTACTATAGGTCTCTTGACATTCATGTTAGTCTTCACACACAGTTTGTAAAGTAATGTAGTATCTATTCTTATCTAAACTAATGTGATGAATGCGTGAGTGTTACCTCTTCAAGCTTTAACCGCTAAACCGATTCGGATGTAATTTAGTATCAAAGGACTCTATATAATTTTATTTGCGGCAAACGGCAAAATGTGCTGTTACTGCGTGAACCTACGCTTATGGAGTTACGGGCAACACCTATAATGTGAAATTGCCGTTTCACACAAATCCAACAAAACATTGTATATGTACTAGCATACTATATGTATATACTATATAGTATATGTAATCAGTACATAATGTTTTACATAATAAAGAGGATGGCAATTACCACAAACACACCGTGACCTGCGTGTCAAATTGACCATGTCCACCATCACCGAAATACCACAATACATGACTGGATAATTTCAGGTTCATTGTCAATACGCTTTTGTGTGGTTTTCCCTGTAATATCCTACTATTTGTGCTGTGATATCCTATAATGCTACTATAATGCTAGCCGTTTAGACTATACCTATAATCAGTGCCGAATTTATATTTTTTTAAGGCAACGCCTTGATAATTTGGCTGTAGCGATATTGATTTTTCTCAGCAATGACTAAAGCTAAGAAATTAAAGTTCATTGTCAGTATTCATCATGTCTTTGTCTTTGAATTACCCATAGCATAACACGATTGGTCAACTTTTATAACACAGAATAATCAATCAAAAATACCTCTGTAAAAAAAGGGATTCTAATTTTGCCAACAGAGGAGAGTGATTTAAGCTTCCAAAATTTGTACATAGATTGGTTCAAGCATACACTTTAATTTGCACATAGCTTATATGAAATATATTTCTGGTTTTTAAACTACGCGACAAAAACCATTTTGTCGCTTACGCCCTTTCCATTTCTTGCTGTTCCATTGCTTGTTTTCTATGAGGCCGGTACGGCCTCTCATAGAAAACAAGCAATCTACAACATATCCAACACGGTTTTTTACTTTAACGCGGCGTCACCCCACTTTATTTCCGCCGTCCTTATGTACGAAATCTGTAGGGCTTCTATGGATGCTGCCGCCCCTAGGTCGTGGCCTATAACGGTCTATTTATAAATCGGGGCTGCCTATAATAAACATCCATAGTAATATTATAAATGCAAAAGTGTCTGTCTGTCTGTCTTTCTATCTGTCTGTCTGTTACCTTTTCAAGCCTAAACTTCTGGACCGATCTTGCTGAGGTATGGAGATACTTTGACTCCTGGGAATGGATATAGCAGGGGTTCCCAAAGTGTGCGCCGCGGCGCCCTGGTGCGCCGTGGAAAGGCAAGAAGGGCGCCGTGAGTCGATCCTCCATCATTATCAGAAACCACAAATATTATAAAATCTATGTATACTAATATTATAAAGCGGAAGAGTTTGTTAGTTTGTTTGTTTGTTTGAACGCGCTAATCTCAGGAACTACTGGTCCGATTTGAAAAATTCTTTCAGTGTTAGATAGCCCATTTATTGAGGAAGGCTATAGGCTATATTTTATCACGCTAAGACTGATAGGAGCGAAGAAATAGAGGAAAATGTGGAAAAAACAGGAGGAAATTATTTGAAAGGGCTTATTTGAACGCGCTAATCTCAGGAACTACTGGTCCGATTTAAAAAATTCTTTCAGTGTTATATAGCCCATTTATCGAGGAAGGAATTATAATTATGTAAAGCAGGGAGATGATTAAATATTTGTTTATTTTTATTTATATTTGTTTATCAATAACCTGCTTAACCTAACTATAATAATCATTAACCCATCAATCCCCAAGCGGTAGCCGGCTGCCGCATAACAAATGAAAATCTATTGTGTCTGCGATTTTTTAATAGCTAGGTAGAGTAGGGCGCCGTGACAAAATATTGTAAGTGGTACCTGCGCCGCAGGCTAAAAAGATTGCGAACCTCTGGGATATAGGATACTATTTATTCCGGAAAAATGTACGGTTCACGCGCGATAAACGAATTTCTGAGCAAAGGAGTTGCGGGCGTCATATATTTTTGCTATAAATGATACTATAAAACTAGACTTTTAGGTTTTAGCTAAAGCACGAATACACATTTCTTGTGCATGTAAGGATTAATTAAAGGCATTTAGAGTAGGGGCGTTCATAAGTTCTGTGTTATTCAGTGCTGATGAAGTTTTAAAGGGATTTTAACCAGTCCTTCCGCTTTGGTGAGTAATCATAAGATGCGCATCGAACTCGTTTTTGCCAATCCCAGAATGCCCAAAAACCCAACGGTCTTATGAAAGGTTTTTCAAATAAATTACCTTTCTTTTTACAAATTCAGATACGCTAAAAGTAAGACTTTCCTTATGCAAGATTTCGTGCTGTTTGGGTGGAACCTATTGCAATTTCATTTCTTTCACCCTTTATGACTTTACGAATAAAACTCCATTTGACTATATATAGACAACAAAGAGTGTCCAGCTGTCAGTACCCAGACGTATCTAGGTCCCGATAGGGGAAGCTCTTTGTTGCGTCACACGTGATACTACTGTGTAAAGGCCCTTTGTGATCCAATATCCTGCTGTCCTACTGGTGTGTGTGTATATTGTGTATAGTGTATTTTACTTTGCCACTGTAGATTTTTTGTTCAACCATCTCATCTAACCGGCCCCCTAGACGATCAATTTTATTGTGCAATATCACGCATTGAGCAATATTATTGACCGTCTAGGGTTGATATTGAAAGCGCCCGCCTTTCAATCTTATTGTCAAATAAATTGTTCAATAATAATGTTCAATGATATTGCACAATAAAATTGATCGTCTAGGGGCCCATTAACATTTGATAACCTATTTAGGGTTCCGTACCCAAAGGGTAAAAACAGGACCCTTACTACAGGAAACCTGGAAAAACCAAGCTTTTAGAGTAAAAAAGTAATGCTCAGAACATTTTATTTCTTTATTTTTAAACTAGCTGTGCCCCGCGGTGTTACCCGCGGTTTATTAGGGAAAATAAATTGTGATATTTTCCCACAGTAAAAGTAGCCTATGTGTTAATACAGGGAATCAAGTATCAACTAACTCCTTAAAATTTTGTTAAAATCGCTCCAGCCGTTTAGACGTGAAGAAGTAACAAACATACAAACTCACAAACTTTCGCCTTTATAATGTGTGTGATAGTGTGATTACCTAAGTTGTTATGCGAAATGACAAAAAAAAAAACTAATTATTTTACAAAAAGGTAATAAAATAAAATATAAAGATATTATTTAACCTATCATCCCATCTCGAGAAGCGGGTAAACATTTGAAACTACGGCCGGGGTCCTCTTGACCCCATTCTGAATTTAAAATATAACGAACCCTATAGAAACCTTTAAATACAGCGGAACAAGACGTGCCAGCGAGGTTAGGTAATATTATAAATGCGAAAGTGTGTCTGTCTATCTGTTACCTCTTCACGCCCAAACCGTGTAACAGATTTGTGACTTATTATTCGGGACTTAACGCGACGTTTCTGGACTAAACGTCGAGAAAAAAGTATGTAGTAGCATTACTACTAGAATAGGTCGCGTTAAGTCCCGAATAATAAGTCTCAATTATAATGCAACGCGAAAGTTTAAAAGTTCATATTAATAACCGTGTAACAGATTTTGTTGAAATTTGGTATGGAGATACTTTGAGTCCCGGGAAAACACATAGGATACTTATTATTCCGAAAAAATGTACGGTTCCCGCGAGATAAACGAGTTTTGGCGCAACGGAGTTGCGGGCGTCATCTAGTTATAAAGGCAAAATCTTGGAGTGCATGTTTGTAACTTATCACGTCTAAACGGCTCACACTTGCTGTCCAATAATTTCAACTCAACTAAAAACTGGAAAGATTCTGTTACAGACAACGGACAGGTGAATTTCAATAAAGTCTGTAATAATAGCTGCATAGTTTTAATCAAGTTTTAATAATAAAAGTAGAAAACCAGTGTTGAATTCTGGTAATTATCTCAATTTCTTCAAGGAAAATACTGGCTTTTTATTTCAAAATATTTTTATTTAATTAATTCATAAAACCCTGTTGTCGTAACCATTACAGAACCGCAGAACAGGTAATTAGTTGTGATAATGAATTATGAAAGGGATTAATTAAAAGTTAAAAGTTAGTAAAAAACAAAAGCCTTTAAACACGACCTTACAGCTTTTTCGTTGTCCGTTCATATGTTGTCCGGTTTCCATACTTTTCTTGGTCATGTACCACTTTTATTAGGGTTCCGTAGCCAAATGGCAAAAAACGGAACCCTTATAGATTCGTCATGTCTGTCTGTCTGTCTGTCCGTATGTCACAGACACTTTTCTCCGAAACTATAAGAGCTATAACTATTGAAATTTGGTAAGTAGATGTAGTCTGTGAACCGCATTAAGATTTTGATACAATAATGGAAAAATTATTAAAAATTTTAGGGGTTCCCATAGGTAACAAGTACAACTAAATCAAAAAAAATTTTTTTTTCATCTAACCTATGCGTGTACCCCACACGCATAGGTTAGATGAAAAAAAAAATTGTATGGATAGGTCTTCAAAAATCATATTGAGTTTTCTAACATCATTTTTTTCTAACCTGAATAGTTTGCGAGAGAGACTCTTCCGAAGTCCTAAAATGTGTGCCCCCCCGTCTAACTTCTAAAGTAGGAATCAGAATCAGAATCAGATTCAGAATCAGAATCGTTTATTTCATGAAATTGGTACATATAAGGTGTTATAATTATAGACATGAGTGTATCACAATTTCAGCCTTTGGGGCGTAGAAATATTAAACTTTAAAAAAAATATAATCAGGCATTTTAACTCAATACTTATTCATAATTTTTTATACATTACAATTAATTATGACATCATTCTTAAATACATAGTATTAGTTAAAATCATCATTTGGTATTAGTCATCACAAAGTAATATTAATTTCAATAGTTAATACATGTCAAAACATAATAGGGGCATGATAAGTCTAAAAAAAATATATGATGTACTTTACTATAAAAACTACCAACGAAAATTGGTTTGAACGAAATCTAGCAAGTAGTTTTTTTTATATTATTAAATTAAAAAAAAAAAAAAAAACATCCAACCTATGCGTGTGGGGTATCTATGGATAGGTCTTCAAAAATCATATTGAGGTTTCTAATATCATTTTTTTCTAACCTGAATAGTTTGCGAGAGAGACTCTTCCAAAGTGGTAAAATGTGTGTCCCCCCGTCTAACTTCTAAAGTAGGGGCATGATAAGTCTAAAAAAATATATATAATGTACTTTACTATAAAAACTACCAACGAAAATTGGTTTGAACGAAATCTAGCAAGTAGTTTTTTTTTTAATATATTATATTATATTAAAAAAAATTTTTTTTTTTTCATCTAACCTATGCGTGTGGGGTATCTATGGATAGGTCTTCAAAAATCATATTGAGATTTCTAATATCATTTTTTTCTAACCTGAATAGTTTGCGAGAGAGACTCTTCCAAAGTGGTAAAATGTGTGTCCCCCCCCTCTAACTTCTAAAGTAGGGGCATGATAAGTCTAAAAAAAATATATGATGTACTTTACTATAAAACCTACCAACGAAAATTGGTTTGAACGAAATCTAGCAAGTAGTTTTTTTTATTTTATATTATTATATTTAAAAAAAAACTTTTTTTCATCTAACCTATGCGTGTGGGGTATCTATGGATAGGTCTTCAAAAGTCATATTGAGGTTTCTGATATCATTTTTTTCTAACCGAGTCCAACTCGCACTTGGCCGGTTTTACCCTTTGGGCACGGAACCCTAAAAATTAGCTTCTAGCCTTTCGTCCCACTGGGACGAACATTTATGGGACGAACTCAACCACTCGTAGTAAGTACCCTGTCCCCCAGGGCGGCTTAATAAAATAAAAAATCAAAGCAAGATTTATCTGGACCACTCAAATTTCCGATATTTGTTCGGCCGAGCAACGCATATTTGAGTGATATCTGCCTCATACTCTAAAACGCCCCAGCCCAGGGGAACTGAAAAATACATTCGATTACATTCGGAATGGACATCTAGGTCAGAGCTCGGATATTCCCTAGGCTTCTAGGTCATGCAGGGTATCTAGAATGTATGGAATTGCGCGATGTAAAACTATTGTAGTTCGGATAGCTTTGGAATTCCTAACATTGCTTGCTAGCAATATTCATAAATCTACGCACATTTTTATGAGATAAAAACAATCGTAATAATAATAATGTATTCTTTCCAGAAATTCAGTCTAGTGTCAATCTTCCATGGCGATTGGCGATTCATCAGTTCAAGTTTTTTCGACCACATTTTTGGCCACCCAAAACTCAACAGCTAGTCTCAACTCTTACCTATCATAAGCTAGCCTTTAAAAATTGACATTGAAAAGATCACAGAGATATTAACCCTTACCCTCCTCTGGTGCCTTTCGTAATTTATGGACGCCCCCTTGGCCCTTTTAAGTACATAATAGATTGCTCAGATAGTTGCTGAAGCGAGTGCGACCCACGTACAACCACCAGACCACACAAACAGGAATATATCATGCGCTAAATTACATCAAATTAAATATTCTGAGAGTCAAAAAGAAAATCTAGCGAAATGTTAAAATAAAATCGCATTTTGAGAGTTCTGAAACATGGAGAGAAAAAATGCATTTAATGTTAGGATGTGCACAAATTAATTTAAATGTTTCAAAGGATACGCGGTTGAACATACAGGATACAAACTAAAAAAACATTTGATATCATAGTAGCAATTCAGATTAAAGTTCTTTACCTACACTTTTGAAACGTCCTGCCTATTAAAACGCTATGCCTATGACCTCTTTAGTCCAGAGGTAAATAACCTCCTCCTTTTTGGAAGTCGGTTAAAAGTACATAATCCACTATTTGATTGATTAAAGTGTTACCCTTGCCTTCGCTTGGCAATGATTTAAAAGAAGTTCATTCAAGAAAAAGTTACGGCGTTCCTGAATTTCAAAATGGCCCCAAACTAGCACAAAACCCTTCAGTTCACCACGCCTTTTGCCTCGACATGCCATGTCCGTTAAAAGTCTATGCCTTAAATCTATACTAATATTATAAAGCTGAAGATATGTTTGTTTGTTTGAACGCGCTAATCTCAAGAGCTACTGGTCCGATTTGAAAAATTCTTTCAGTTTTAGATAGCTCATTTATCGAGGAATGCTATAGGATATAATATATTATCACGCTAAGACTAATAAGACCGAAGAAACAGAGGAAAATGTGGAAAAAAACAGGAAAAAATATTTGAAAGTGCTTATCTCACGAACTACTGGAGCAATTTTTATGTTATTTAGCACATATATAGAGAGGACCACGTGAAGGGAGATGGACTATTTTTTGTGGAAAAATGTACGGTTTCCGTGAAATTCATAATTTACGCAAGCGAAGCCGCGCGGAACGTCTAGTACAGGGGTCACCAATTAGTTTTGCTCGGGGTCCATTTAGAGGAATGAAAGGACCTTCGCGGTTCACACATTTTATAAAAATATATATTTGAAACAATAATATATTTTTATAAAATGTTTGTAAAAATCAATGAGAAAAGCGACAATTTTTGTTGCTTATATTATCTGTCTGAAGTTTAAAGAGAAATTGGTGCAAGCTATAACATTAAACGAAGTTTATCTTCGAAAATGTTTGGTCGGTGGTCCGCACACAGTGGGTCGGCGCGGCGGTCCGGATGCGGACCGCGGTCCGCCATTTGGTGACCCCTGGTCTAGTATATGCTAAAGAATGGGCCACAAGATTAACAGCCTTACATGACTGTTTGTACTCATTAAGACTTTGGCAGAGAAAAGTTCTTTATGTCAATAGCTCCATTAAATAACTCAAGTAACCATTAAATCCCTCTAAATACGGCAGTGAGACAGCCAATTGGCTTGTAAAACAGTGATTCAATCTCAATTTCAAATGGGTGGATGAACCGGGTAATTAACATATTTTCAAAACATAAGAGCAATAACTCATTTTTAGGGTTCCGCACCCAAAGGGTAAAAACGGGACCCTACTACTAAGACTTCGATGTCTGTCTGTCCGTCTGTCTGTCTCCAGGCTGTATCTCAAGAACCGCAATAGCTAGACTTCTGAAATTTTCACAGAATGTGTATATCTGTAGATATACAAGAAACGTATTTTTTTTGCCTTTTTTGCTTGTAATCAATGATGGCAATAGCTAGGCACTTGAAATTTTCACAAAATCCTTAATTATATTTGTACTTTAATAATTAATAATAAAATTAAAATAAAATAAATATTTAAGGGGGGCTCCCATATAAAAAACATAATTTTTTGCCTACTTTCGCTCTATAACGGTACGGAACCCTTCGTGCGCGAGTCCGACTCGCACTTGGCCGAATTTTTTTATTAAGGCGAGGCCAGTTCGAAAAGATTGATTTTTAACCTTCCAGTCTGAAGAAATTATGTGGAATTCTCTTACACCAAAATTGATGTAGACTCAAAAAGGAACAAAGTAAAATAACCGAACAGAATATTGAAAAATGGCATGATAATTCTGTAAAAATCTTGAATATCACCATAAAATACACTTCAAATTCGAACATCTCCTAATTTTCAATGACAATGATATGATTTTTTTACAAAAAGGATAGCTTTTTTATAGTTCTAACAAAATAACCGAATAGTTTTTTAATAAATGATTCGGTCATTAAAAAAATAAAATAAAATGTATAATTTTCTCCTATTTCGCCCTATCAAGAACGCGGCGAGCGTCGTAACCGCCACTGTACAAGGCGCGCTGATATGAATATTATTTTAATGTCCTTTACGTCGATATTCGTACTGACAGACATCGACCTGCTAATTTTAAGGACATCCTTGCCTTAAAATCATTTTCCCGGTCCTAAAGCCTCTATTTATGCAAAAATACGTCAGTTTTCAAATAGTTACTTACCTGCTTCATCCACTCATGTTTTCAATTGAGACGGCTGCTAAAGCTCTTCATCCATTGAACCGATCAAACAATCGAAATCGCCAGAAACGCCGTAAAATAGAAATAGCACCGATCTGTTTCTGACCAGTCGGCCATTTTGCTTCAGATTGTTTATGAGCAATTGGCTTTGGATTTACTGGTCTTGCTTTTACAGGTTCACTTTATATTACGTATAAAGTATAATAAGTTGGTATTGTCTACCACTTTATTGCGCTGAAATTGGTGTATCCAGCGATAAATAATTTATTATAAATTTTCCGGGATATGCTATCCTATGTCTCTTTCCCGGGACTAGGGTTGCCAGGCGTCCGGATAAAGCCGGACACAGGCTTTTTGCTTGCGTGTCCGGCCAAAATCAAAGGGAGTCCGGCCTTTGTACAGCATCAAAACACAAATTTTAGACGGTTTTACAGATAATTTTTTTAATGAGATATAAAATTGTATATAATGATGTTAAACTGTTTTAATAAAACAGAAAATGTGTACGGTGCACACGAGCTGCCGAACGTATTTCTATACTAGACGTTCCGCGCGGCTTCGCCCGCGTAAATTAGATATTTCACAGACAAATCAGTCTACAAAAAATAGCCTATGATCCTTCACGTGGTCTACTTCTTATTTGACCCAAATAACAGAAAAATTGCTCTGGTAGTTCGTGAGATAAGCCCTTTCAAATAATTTCCACCGTTTTTTTTCCACATTTTCCTCTATTTCTTCGCTCCTATTAGTCTTAGCGTGATAAAATATAGCCTATAGCCTTCCTCGATAAATGGACTATCTAACACTGAAAGATTTTTTCAAATCAGACCAGTAGTTCCTGAGATTAGCGCGTTCAAACAAATAAACAAACAAACTAACAAACTCTTCCGCTTTATAATATTGGTATAGATTTAAAGTTAAGATTCTAAGTACTTGACGACCTCTGTGGCTTAATTGGTGGGCTGTTGGTGGCTCAAGCCGGGGGTCGCGGGTTCGAATCCCGCCGACGGAATAAAAAGTTTTCAAAGTTCCTGGGTCATGGATGAGTATTAAATATGTGTATAATATAATAAAAATCTTAAATATATGTATAGTATAAAAGTATTAAATATATTTCCGTTGTCTGGTACCTGTAACACAAGTCCATCAGGTACTTACCACGGGGCCAGACTGACGTGGTGTGAAGCGCCCATAGATATTTTAATATTATTATATTAAAAGTACTCGATATCAACTCTTTTTTTGTACTAATGTCCGGCCAAGCTGACTGCTTTGTCCGGCTTTTCGGTTTAGCGATCTGGCAACCCTACCCGGGACTCTACCAAATTTCACCAGCATTTTAGACACACTTTTAATTTTTGCATATTAGAGTATTTACATATTGTCTAATTTCATGCTGTATGTTTAGTTTATGGTCCTTACAACCTTAAACTCGACTAGGCATCCTCACTCACTCAACAATACACAACATGTACCTATCAAATTAAATAAATTCTTGACCCAATTTCGTTCTACATATTACTTAAATGTCGTAGTTCATACCGATTAAAATTGACCATAATATGAAAGCTTCATTATTATTATATGTACCTCTATATGCATCAAAAGTGAAAATTTTACCTGTCCAGCTATCGTGGCTAAGAAGAAACAGCCTAATGATAGTTAAAGATAGACAGACAGGCAGACAAAGTTTTATGGTACGTTTCTACGCTTGCCGAGCCTTGGCAAGCGTCCATAAGGCACAAGCGTCCACAAATCTCGTTTGACATTTGGAAGTCGTTTACACGCTCGTGAACGCGTCAGTGTATAACGTCCATCCAAGCATGGCGGACACCGAACTTTTGTCGGCTATTAACATCTTTGGGATTCCAGATACATTTTAGGGTTAAAGGGTAAAAACGGGACCCTATTACTAAGACTTCGATGTTTGTCCGTCTGTCCGTCTGTATATCATCAGGCTGTATCTCAGAAACCGCTATAGCTAGACTTCTGAAATTTTCACAGATTGTGTATATCTGTTGCCGCTATACCGCTATGCCGTATAGGAAATACTAAAAATAAAATAAAGTTAATATTTAAGGGGGGCTCCCATACAAGAAACGTAATTTTTTTGGCCTTTTTTGGTCGTAATCAATAATGGTAACAGTTAGGCACTTGAAATTTTCACAAAATTCTTAATTATATTTCTTATTTAATAATTAATAATAAAATTAAAATAAAGTAAATATTTAAGGGGGGCTCCCATACAAAAACACAATTTTTTGTCTACTTTCACTCTATACCGGTACGGATTACGGAACCCTTCGTGCGCGAGTCCAACTCGCACTTAGCCGATTATTATTTCGGTTTGGTAATATTCCAAAAACGATAAACTCTCTTGGTTCGACCAGCTACTCATTTTTAGGGTTCCGTACCCAAAGGGTAAAAACGGGACCCTATTACTGAGACTTCGATGTCTGTCCGTCTGTCTGTCTGTCTGTCTCCAGGCTGTATCTCAAGAACCGCTATAGCTAGACTTCTGAAATTTTCACAGATTGTGTATTTCTATTGTCGCTACAACAACAAATACTAAAAACAAAATAAAATTAATATTTAAGGGGGGCTCCGATACAACAAACGTGATTATTGAGTCAGAACTAGACGTGCGTTCGTCGCGAGATCCCAGCGGCTACTAAGCGCGCGCCAACGTGTGAACGCGTCTCAAACGTTTGCCGCAAACGCCTTTTGATCTCTGTCCAAAAACCGACACTACTCCGGATCGTATACAAGCGTCCGCAAGCTCACACAAGCCAAGCCAGATACTCTCTTTCCACGCTTGTGCTTGTGGACACTTGCCAAGGCTCGGCAAGCGTAGAAACGTACCATTACACGGGTACAGAATCCTTAATGGAAAGGAAATAAAATATCTTTATTCAAATAAAATGCTCGTCTTCATTCAAAACTTCATTGAAATATTTTCCTTCAGTGACTTGATAACTTAATTACCTCAAGCTTCAAAGGGAAGGGTTGCCTTTAGAAGGTTCTGGATAAGTAACAAGTTTTTTCTCTGTCTTGTAGAGAGATAACCTTATGACTAATGTACCTGATATCTTTGAATTTTGAGGCGACTTTTGCTGCAAAAATTATGTGATACTAGATAACGCCCGCAATTCCATTGCGCCAAAACACATTCATCGCGAGGGAACCGTTCATTTTTCTGGGACAAGAAGTATCCTATCCTATGTCCTTTCCCTGGACTGAAAGCCAAATTTGCCAAATTTCAACAAAATCGGTTCGGCGGTTTGGGCGTGAAGAGGTAACACACAAGACAGACAGACAGACACACTTTCGCATTTATAATATTAGTATGGATCTGCTGGTCAGGTTTGGCTGAACCCCATTCCTTCTAAACGTCTAACGTTAAAACTTATAATATTATAGCGCTCACTTAGCCCTCGTCTCGCTCAGCTTACTTATAAGTTAACACCACCATTTTAGGGTTACCTAAACCCTTGTCGCTTAGTGCACTCAAAAAAAATAAGTGTTCAGCCTGCATTCAGCATTGTCCTTACTTCAAAACAAAACTTTTGTGTACCAAAACAAAAATCTAACGGACACTTCTCAAGCTAAAAATCCATCAGCCATTCGGCATTCAGACTACAGAGAATGCCAAGTGCGAGACCATTTATTTTTACAAAAAAATACGTGTGGCACTGCCGCGGTAAAGCTATTGCAATTATCAGCTAGTCTATACGTCTAGTCGCACCCACACAAACACCCTGCCGGTCGGAGTGGGGTGTTAGGTTTATTTTCATCACGGAATTTCTTGATTCGGTCGCCGCGCTCAAAGCCCGCGATAAAAGCTATAATACATTATCTCGAAAAACGGTAAAAGTATGATGTTCCACGTACCTTCCCCTCGCTCTTCCAGTAGATGAAGAAGCCGTACTCATCGACCTTGAACAGGCAGTTCATCTCCAGCTCCGTGTTGTCCTTCTCCTCCGTCCATCGGTCGAACGTCGCGCCCTGTAACATCAAAATGGGTTCAGCAAAATAATGACTAAGAATCTCGATGGTGTGATTTTAACCCCTAACAAATTTCGGAAATCGGATCGGACAAACATATTTAATTTTAGGGTTTATCGGTTAGACTTTTATATTGGGGGATTTTTTTTATTGATTTGGTGTTTATCTGGTTAGAATTTTTTATTGGGACTTTAAAATTCTTAATCTTTATATTGATAGTGGCCTAGGCGTCCAGAATAGCGAGACGTGAGTCGTTTCTTTTGACTGCATGGACATTGGACACTGCGTTGTCTCTAACGTAGAGATATAATGTGAAATATATAGTAAAGAATAAATGTAGAAACTTTAAACAGCACCTTTTTACAGAAAATTCATTCTGTTTCCTTTCCTACGAGGTATCGCGTAACAATTTAACAGATTCCCTTCCGTCTACCTCTTCTAGATTATTTTCTACTATGAGGTAGTTGCATACAATAATTAGGAGAACTCCGTACCTACACTATGTGGTGAAAATATCGGTAAGTCAATATTGTATGTTGCTCTTGATCGCTATTAATAACTTATTTATATCCGTACTCCGGAGTATGCAATATGAAAAATTATACAATGTATGCTATGCCAGCTATGCTGTTTATACGCTGGTATATTATACATAGTCGGGAAATATTTTATAAGCGTTGAGCTGAAGAATTCTATAAAAGCTTCTATGGAATATGTAGTTTCAAATTGCAAATTATACATCCATACTACTCACGCCCAAATCACTGAACCGATTTTGCTGAAATTTGGTATTAAGATACTTTGAGTCCCGGGAAAGGACATAGGATACTTTCATCCCGGAAAAATTTACGGTTCCCGCGCGAACCGAATTTTGGCGCAACCACAGGATATATATTAGTGGTACCAAACGCAACGGAGTTACGGGCGTCATCTAGTAATCATCTGAAAAACATTTGAATTAACAAAAAAAAACATTGAACCAGCACGGAGTCACTTTACAACTGGCATTGTAAAGGACTCCATGCTGGTGAATGTGCTTGGGCAACCATACGGACATTTAAATCTTGTCCCAGGCACTACAGTATTTGAGGAGTGGTTACTTCGCTCTGAAAATACTGTATAAATCATCCACAACGGATGCAAAGGCCTAGTTTTATAAAGTGACTCCATGCTGGTATAATTCAATATCTCAAAAGGCTTTGCTATAGTATAGTTAATCTATAGCATAGTTAATTTTATTGTAATTAAAAAAAAAAATGACCTGCTGTGGGGTTGCATAAAGATTTATTTATTTATTTATTTGTGGAGTCCCAGGGCTGCCTCACAATAATTAATCTTTATAATTATCCATTTTCATCAAGTATCTCATTTAACGTAATTCTAATTACCTGTAACAGGGGCTCCGGAGTGGGGATCTGCCAGTTGAATTCGAACTTTTTCGTCATGGTGTAAGGTCCACTTCACCTTGACAGTTCTAACTTTCAGCACGCCATTCCATCTGTGAACAAGAAAACAAAAATTTATTTGATATTTTAGAGAATATTTCTAAGAAATAATGCTCTTTGATTAAGTAAAACATGTCTTTTTGAGCAAAGTAAAGTCACGTAAACCATACGTTTCCTCAAATCAACTTGTCTTTCTACTTCTTAAAACTTACGATAAAAGATCCATCTATACTAATATTATAAAGCGGAAGAGTTTGTTAGTTTGTTTGTTTGAATGCGCTAATCTTAGTAACTACTGGTCCGATTTGAAAAATTCTTTCAGTGTTAGATAGTCTATTTATCGAGGAAGGCTATAGGCTATATTTTATCACGCTAAGACTAATAGGAGCGAAGAAATAGAGGAAAATGTGGAAAAAACGGAGGGAAATTATTTGAAAGGGCTTATTTGAACGCGCTAATCTCAGGAACTACTGGTCCGATTTGAAAAATTCTTTCAGTGTTAGATAGCCCATTTATCGAGGAAGGCTATAGGCTATATTTTACAACGCTAAGACAAATAGGAGCGAAGAAATAGAAGAAAATGTGGAAAAAAACGGGGGAAATTATTTGAAAGGGCTTATCTCACGAACTACTAGAGCAATTTTTCTGTTATTTGGGTCAGATAAGAAGTAGACCACGTGAAGGATCATAGGCTATTTTTTATAGTCTGATTTGTCTGTGAAATATCTAATTTACGCGGGCGAAGCCGCGCGGAACGTCTATACTGTATAAAGTGGTAAACTTTATAGTTATGTTACAATGTTACAGGTTGTTCTTGTTTTATACGCTACAAAAGTAGCATGACAGATAAGGACAAAACATTTAACACCTATAATGTCTGTATACAACTAGACACAGTCTTCTCTTTATTAGCGGTGTATCCGTGCTAAACATCAAAATCATTCCACTTTGGGAACCTATTCTCTCAATTCTCCTTAATCGTATTATTTGTGCCGAACACAGACATAGATCAAGATAGATACCGCATGTGTATGTACTTCGCGAGCAATATCGCGTTCCCAAACGACGAGCCATGCTCGCCTTTAGAAAGTCTGTTCTTTAGTCTGCTATCGGAATCGGACGTCAATCGGAATTTTAAAAATGCATTAATGCCTAATTGTGCCGTATTGAGCTGTAGAAATTCGAATAGAAATATTGGCCTAGATAATGGACACGTTTCATATCATCGGTACGTCACAGTAGGTAGGAAAAATGTGGCACGCTCGTTTTCACACAAATGGAGGGACATGCGGTATCTATCTTGATCTATGTCTGTGGTGCCGAAGGTATTTCACTTTAAATTCATATCTGTCTATCGGGTGGACCTTGGAGATCAAGGTCTCCGTGAGGCGCGAGGTCACTCATCTCATATTATGATCAGCCAGGTCAAGAGATATCGAGTGTTTTCCCCAATTCACTATGTATGAGGAAAGCGTTACTATCCTTGTTAGGTTTAGGGCTAAGCGCTAAAATATAACCTAGCCAAGTTACATTAGTGTTTAAAATTTAAATTTAGGCCTAACAAAGTATTTGAGCTGGTTATCGATTTTAAGAATTTTTGGACAAAGACAGCAGCATATTTCCATGAAACTTGGCTTAACTCTTCCAAACATGGGTCGTTTGACTGTCTAATTAGAGAGCGCTGTTTTGCTGCTTGATAAAATCCGCACTGAATAGAAGTCATAATATTATGTTGGATAATTGCAGAATCGGTGTCCTAATCTAAAGCTGAACCTTGACAGTAAAAGTCTGTCATGTTACACTGTAAATTATGTTCCCTATGGACGTGTGAGTTACAACTTACAAGCTAGTTGTACTAGTTAGCAACACCAACTTAAGCTATTCAATTACGTTCCAACTTCGTAGTTAACTAGATCTAACAAGCCGTACATGATCCGGAATTATATTACATTTACAAGTAAGCAATTTGAATTATTTTGAACATCATTCTGAATATCGAACAAGACTAGCTAGCTAGTTTCGACTAATGATGGGGTTTGGACTTAGGTTAGCTAATGGAGTATTCCCAAAGTTTATTTTCTTTTTTACTTTCTTAGTTCTTACGTCTGTTGGGGACATGTGTAGAAAACTTTCAGGTTTCATAAAATGACGAATGTCTGGCTGCCCCTGGATTTTGGTCTATAAAGATAAGTTTTGAAAAAAAATGCCATGTTTCTTATTGAGGGGCAAACGAATTTTCACGCAACCTAAGGCCGTTTTTCCATACAAACGGTGTCCCCTGTTTCCTCCCTGGATAATGCCGGCAGAGTTATAATTTGCTGAATATCTATGGCCACTATTAGCATGTCCCTATGTTTTCTTTCTTTTCATAATTTAATTATTACAAAAGATATTAGCATCCAAAAACCCAAAAAAATGGCCAGAATTTCCGCTGTTGTCAAACATCCAGAAAATAAATTTGGCTAGAATATACAAAAAAAAAAAAAAAAAAAAACATAGGAACACAGCTCAAGCCTTGCTTTAATTTTTAATAAAATAAGAAATTTAAAAAAAATCCCCGCCAAAGAACTTTAAAAAGTAATGAAATAATATTTACTGACTTTAAGTTTAAGTAATTCCTAAGTGTAAAGTGATATTTTAGTCCGTACTAAGTTTTTAATCTGTACTAAGTCCCAAATCCCAATACAAGCTTAGCATTACCAATCCCAAAAAGTCTACGACGCCCGCCGCTAAAAAAGTTTTTACTAAGTAAATGGTTTTTGCTAGCATAGAGTATAGGGTAAAGACTATTTATTTATTAAAATTGTACACTAGGTAATATTTTATGTACTTCCTAGTGCTGTAGACTCGTTGAAAATGTAGTGATAAAGTGACCTACATTCAGTTCCCGCCTCCCGGTCCATTTCGCTAATGGCCGCTGTCCGTTGACGCTGTTGACACTGTAAAACTACCCCTCCTCATTGATTTTTAGGGTTCCGTACACAAAGGGTAAAACGGGACCCTATTACTGAGACTTCGATGTCTGTCCGTCTGTCTGTCTGTCTCCACGCTGTAAGTCAATAACCGCTATAGTTAGACTTCTGAAATTTTCACAGATTGTGTATTTCTGTTGCCGCTATAACAACAAATACTAAAAACAAAATAAAATTAATATTTAAGGTGAGCTCCCATACAACAAACGTTATTTTTTTGGCCTTTTTTGCTCGTAATCAATAATGGCAACTGCTAGGCACTTGTTTATAATATAGTCCTTAGTTATATGTCTACTTTAATAATTAATAATATTAAAATTTAAATAAAATTGAAATTTGAGGGGGCTCCAATACAAAAACGCAATTTTTGGCCTATTTTTCCTCTATAACGGTACGGAACCTTTCGTGCGCGAGTCCGACTTGCACTTGGCTGATATTATTACTGAGCGTTATTAATATTTTTTCATAACATCACTTATTATACTTTATTACACTTGTTATACGCCACAATTTTTGTCTTCTTGTTGATTCTCAATATAATATTGACGTTAATTTTTTTTTATTAATAATTCAGTAGAGCTACGCGGTGTCTACGCCTCTACGAGCCCCGTAGCCTAGTAACTATTTAGTAATTCTACAATGTGGTCTTATAGCTGTACTACTTTAATATTACTTTCAGATTTCGCACAAACAAAAAACATAGTTTTGTTTATGATCCTACACAAATAAAGATCATGTTTCTTTATCCGAAAAACAAATAAATTACTAAATAATAGTTACTACGTAACCCGTAGCAAATAGTCTCATAGAGGCGGAGATTAGACCAAGGAGGATTTGGCTAAAGTATCTCGACATGTCCTTTACCGGGACTCGAAATATCCAAATCCGTAATATTAAAATTTATGAAAACTATAGAAAGTGCCCGCCACTGGCAAACTTTAAGGTTGTGGGCTGTGGCCGTTAGCCCGCGTGCGGGGACCTTAAGGGGCCGGGTGCCATCGAAATTCTCATACAACGTAATACCAAAATCAATCATTACGTTGTATGAGAATTTCGATGGCACCCGGCCTCTTAAGGGTGGGTTGCACCAACTAACTTGAACTTTAACTATAACATAATATCAAAGAAACTGTCAAATCTCTGGTTAAAGTCAATAATGGACGATAACCATAACCGCTCAATTTTGCTTGGTTAAATTAATGTTAAATTTGACATAAGGCTCACAGTGTTGCCATAACAAAGTAACTTTAACTTCAACAAATGTCACTTGGACATTTGTCAAGTTTTGTGGTTATTGTTATGGTTATTGCTAAAATTAACCTTAACTGTAAAGCTATAATATAACAACGCCTGTGGCGCAACCCACTCTTAGAGTCAATATTTTGTAGGTCTTTAAATTTTATTTTGTTGTCTTCAAAAATCAATATCATACCGTCAAACAACGTGACGTTAAATATCACGTGAGCGGTGACTCAATGGCTTCTTGATGCCATTACAGTAATGAGATTCCAGCATTCCAGTCCACGTGATAGACGAGTTGCTGGCCGTAAATATAATGACAAATTTAATGACAATAAAATTATAAAATAGACCTACCCGAAATGCTCCATACAAACCGCTACTCGATTATGACGTCACCGTAGGGCGTAGAGTAGCTTGTAGGCATCGCGGGAGAACTTTGTTCGATAGCTATATTAATTATTGCGTTTATGAAAGTGGTTTCATAACAAAAGTTGCTTAAAATTACACAAGTTATCGAATGGTATACAAATATTAAGAAATTTATTACAAAAAAGTTTTGACTCACTATCCAACTTTGAAGGTGCATAACAACAAAATACATAAGTTATAAAGCTGAAATTTTAGAAGTGCTTATTTTTACCGTTATATCTTTATTTTATTTAAAAAATCTGCTAATCTTTGACCTTGTCAACATCCCTATTCTCTAGGTATTCTAAGTAGTACTTAGAATACTTAGTACATGAGGCACTCCTGGAACCTAAGGTTTCATCCACGTCAAAATAAGTTATGTCTGATCGCTCTGGGATTTGGGACCAGTAGTTTCATAGGTTATCATAAAAACAATATGTCAAACTAACGTCAAACGTATTTTGATGGGCACAGACTATGTAGACACAATAATTTTTAAAGGACTTTATGGATCCTTTTTGATGCAGGAATATACGTTTTCCGCGGGATCTATTTAAATCCATTATTGCTACAATATAGTAAAGTTTTGCGTTACCCTATATCCCAGGCAGGTAGCCTGAATTTCCCTAGAATACTGTTTGTTGAACAGTTTGTTCCTAACTTACATAACCACGAGTTCTAACAAGACTTACAAATTCTAAGTACAATATATACACTAGAAACTTGATCATTCGAATTTCAAACTATTTAATATTCTGACCAAAAATACTGACCGTTTGGGCTTACTAACATTTGCTAACAAACAATAGCTATGTCAATAAATGTACGAATAGCCGCTGGTAATAAAGTTTATGAACATACTCTACAGTCTACACAATAATACTAAAACTAGATGACGGCTGAGGCTCGACGTAACTCCGTTGCGCCAAAATTCGTTTATCGCGCGGGAACGGAACATTTTTCCGGGATAAAAAAATATGCTATGTCCTTTTCAAGTGTCTCCATTACGCCACTTAAAAGAAGGCATTTGCTACATGTGGAATATGGTCAGACCGGTGAAAGGGGAGCCTAAGAAGTAAGATAGCTGTTTGATGTATTTTGAGAACGCAAAGATATCATTTGAAGATGCTAAGAAATTCTCATTTTGGTCCGATATTTGTGCTGGCCAAAATAGAAATAGAGTCGTATGTTTGTTATGTAATATTTACAGATGTTTTATACAGGGTGTAACAAAACGTGATAATACTTTAGGGGTCGTATGTGTTCCTGACATAGGGTTCACTGTCAAAGTAGCAGCGCTGAAAGAGCAATTTTTTTTCACTTTTGTATGGGAATATGCATGATGCTGCGGCGCTTGCCCATACAAATCAGACAAAAAATTTTGCTCTTTCACCGCTGCTAATTTCACAGTGAACTCTATGTAAGGGCTCCCGCACACGGGCCACCGGCCACAACCACAAAACGCCGCTACCGTATTTTTAGACACCGGTGGCCGCCACACGCTTCAACGATTCACTTTACGACCAATTATTAGACTAGCTTAAAACGGCGTTTGTGGCTGTCGCGTGTGGCCCGTGTGCGGCGACACTAAGGCTCGTATTTTTGGTCAGTACTTAAGATGCGACCCGGTCTCAAGTTGCGGTTCGGCTCTGTGATTGGTCCAAATTTTGACAGCCAACCAATCACAGAGCCTGAACCGTGTCTTGAGACCGAGATGCATCTTGAGTACTGACCAAAAATACGGGCCTAAGGAACACATACACCCCTTAAAGTATTATCACTTAGATTTGTTACACCCTGTATATTTTTTGTTGTTATTGATACTATTACAAAATAATGGCAAGTACAAGCAATGTACGCAAAAGTAAATCGAAAGTGACACTTTTAATAAAATATTCCTAACATAATCCAAAGTAGCATATCGAAATAGGCAGATACGATAATTTTTTGTATATTTTGTAGTTGTAATGTAAATAATCGAAACTGCCACTTTTGACACATTAAGTAAGTTCAGTTACGAAGTAGACTATTGTAAGTCAATTTTCTCAAAAACTGCTCATAATTTAAAATTTTTGCTTTCATGTAATAATTTGTAAGGCCAACACAACTGTTTATCCTAATTTTTATAAAGATTCAATCACCCGTTACAAAATTATACAAAAAATAAACTTTAAATCGCTCCCCATTCTCCTGTAAAGTAGCGTTTTTTCAGTTTCGATACTTTACCTAGGGACCATCGATTTATGTTGTGGCTACTGGCTATTTACAGTGCTGATAATATAATCAAGGTCAACTCATTCTCTTATCTGAATCCCGAATTGCGAAATAATTTGTCGGATCAAAATTATGAAGCTTTTAAAATCGCATTAACACATTTACATTGTAATGTGTCCTGGTAATAGAATACAGTTGAGATTTTCATTAAATGTGACAAAGGTACTGTAGACATTTTTCCCCATAGAGCATAGACCTACAGTAGAACCCGTTTAAGACGATCACGCTTAAGGCGACGCCTGGATAATTTGGCTGTAGCGATATCGATTTTTCTCAGCAATGACTAAAGCTAAGAAATTAAAGTTCATTGTCAGTATTCATCATGTCTTTGTCTTTGAATTACCCATAGCATAACACGATTGGTCAACTTTTATAACACAGAATAATCAATCAAAAAGACCTCTGTAAAAAAATGGATTCTAATTTTGCCAACAGAGGAGAGTGATTTAAGCTTCCAAAATTTGTACATAGATTGATTCAAGCATACACTTTAATTTGCCCATAGCTTATCTATACTAATATTATAAAGCGGAAGAGTTTGTTAGTTTGTTTGTTTGTTTGTTTGAACGAGCTAATCTCAGGAACTACTGGTCCGATTTGAAAAATACTTTCATTGTTAGATAGTCCATTTATCGAGGAAGGCTATAGGCTATATTTTATCACGCTAAGACTAATAGGAGCGAAGAAATAGAGGAAAATGTGGAAAAAACGGGGGAAATTATTTGAAAGGGCTTATCTCACGAACTACTAGAGCAATTTTTCTGTTATTTGGGTCAGATAAGAAGTAGACCACGTGAAGGATCATAGGATATTTTTTGTAAACTGATTTGTCTGTGAAATATCTAATTTACGCGGGCGAAGCCGCGCGGAACTTCTATATAGGATATAATATTATAAAGCAGAAGAGTTTGTTTGAACGCGCTAATCTCATGAACTACTGGTCCGATTTGAAAAATTCTTTCAGTGTTAGATAGTCCATTTATCGAGGGAGGCTATAGGCTATATTTTATCACGCTAAGACTAATAGGAGCGAAGAAATAGAGGAAAATGTGGAAAAAACGGGGGGAAATTATTTGAAAGGGCTTATTTGAACGCGCTTATCTCAGGAACCACTGGTCCGATTTGAAAAATTCTTTCAGTGTTAGATAGCCCATTTATCGAGGCAGGCTATAGGCTATATTTTATCACACTAAGACTAATAGGAGCGAAGAAATAGAAGAAAATGTGGAAAAAACGGGGAAATTATTTGAAAGGGCTTATCTCACGAACTACTAGAGTTATTGTCTGTTATTTGGGTCAGATAAGAAGTAGACCACGTGAAGGATCATAGGCTATTTTTTGTAGACTGATTTGTCTGTGAAATATCTAATTTATGCGGGCGAAGCCGCGCGGAACGTCTAGTATTAAATATACGCGACAAAAACCATTTTGTCGCTTACGCCCTTTCCATTTCTTGTTTTTTTTTTATTTGCTTGTTTTCTATGAGAGGCCCGGCCTCTCATAGAAAACAAGCAATCTACAACATATCCAACACGGTTTTTTACTTTAACGCGGCGTCACCTTAATACGATTTCTCGCATAATACGCCATTTTGCATCAGTCCCTGCAACTTGAGACATGTTTTCATACATTCTTTAACGCTTAATACGATTGTCTGAATCCCGTTTAATACGCCGGTTGACGTCGTGTTGGAAGAAGAACCCGTAATACTGCAGGGTTTTCCTGGATATTCTTCCATTGATGATAATGTATCACCGTACGAAATTCAATCAATTGAAGATCTTATTGAGAGTGTGAATAAAACACAAGAAGAGGCTCAAAGTAATCATGATCAAAAAGAAGATGAGTCAACTCCGATTTTGACACACGCCCAGGCAGTTAATGATTTAAGACGCTATGTAACTTTTTTGAATCAAAGCGAAGACGCACTACAAAAGTTAAATTACGTTGAAAATATTGTAATTGCTAATGCCTCAAAATCTTTCTGTCAAACTAAAATAAGTGATTATTTTGAATAACGTAATAGTAATACACGACATTTTATTTAACGAACATAATTTTTAAATATACAATCCAATACCAACATCCGAAAAAACATAATAAATATTTAAATACGTATGTAGTAGGTCCGATTTTTGTTTCCCTATATCCCGCATAAACGGCATAATACGCGTACAAAGGCCTTATGAGTTATGCAAGGGCTCCGCGAGCGATAGATAAATAATGGTTTTTAGGAATGCCATTAGACACCAGAATTAATGACAATTCATTTAAAAACAAAACATTATTTTTTGGGGGCCCGTCAAAAATTTTACTTCTTAAAAGGGTTCCGCCACCAAAAAAGTTTGAGAGCCGCTGTAGTAAACTATAATCCACACAGTTAACCGTAACACGGAATGATAACACAAACACAACTAACTATATTTAGACGGAGTGACTCACGTAAACTCGCTTCGTAGCTATATGAATGAATAAGTTGTATGACGATATAGTTCATACTTCATACTAGTTATGTTATAAATGAGAAAGTCTGTATGTCTGTAAAGGCATGTACGGAGAGGCCGATCGATGAAGTTGGACTGACCGCAGGCCGACCTGATGGATTTGGTAATCGGACTCGTGTACACATACGGGAATGCACAAAACGAGTCAGCAGAGAAATCTTGCGATCTGTCGCACAGCAGTGCACCGGCAGCAGGCTGCAGGCATTGCCTTATGCATTGCTATGCAATATCTGCTGTAACACAGATAGCGAATATTGTACAATTTTTGCCTGTTGCATTGCGGCCGCATCCTGCCGGTCAGGTCAGCCTGCGACCGGATCGATCGGCCTCTCTCTGTATATGGGGTTACAAACAACTTTGTCAATTTTCATAGCATTCCGGTAATCCGGCTCGCAGGACCATTTTCCCCAATTGTAAGATCTCGACAAACAACTTTGTCAATTTTCATAGCATTCCGGTAATCCGGCTCGCAGGACCATTTTCCCCAATTGTAAGATGTCCGTTCTCGCCGCTTGATGGAGGGCAATTACATTAGTGGGTCACGGCCTACGGGCCATGGCATGCTCGAAATTGCTGACCTTCTGGAAACTTCGCGGACATACATATATAACTCATAAGTCATAAGAGTTATGTCCGCGAATCGACACATTATAGTCTGTTCAGACTTCAAAGTACTAAGGACAGGTGCGCTCGCAGAAATTGAGAGGAGATTTCGAGGACTCACGAAGAGATAGTAAACAAAATTAAAAGATAACAGAGCTACACAAAAAGAGGAGTTATAAGTTTGACGTGTCTGTCTGTGACATCGTAGCATTCACGGGTGGACCGATTGGCGATTCTGATCTAGTTTTTAGGGTTCCGTACCCAAATGGCAAAAAACGGAACCCTTATAGATTCGTCATGTCTGTCTGTCTGTCTATCTGTCCGTGTATGTCACAGCCACTTTTCTCCGAAACTATAAGAGTTATACTATTGAAATTTGGTAAGTAGATGTAGTCTGTGTACCGCATTAAGATTTTGATACAATAATGGAAAAATTATTAAAAATTTTAGGGGTCCCCATAGGTACAACTGAATCAAAAAAAATTTTTTTTCATCTAACCTATGCGTGTGGGGTATCTATGGATAGGTCTTCAAAAATCATATTGAGGTTTCTAATATCATTTTTTTCTAACCTGAATAGTTTGCGAGAGAGACTCTTCCAAAGTGGTAAAATGTGTGTGTCCCCCCCCCCCCCCCCCCCTCTAATTTCTAAAGTACGTTTCTAAAGTACATAATAAGTCTAAAAAAAATATATGATGTACTTTACTAAAAAAACTACCAACGAAAATTGGTTTGAACGAAATCTAGCAAGCAGTTTTTTTTTATACGTCATAAATGCTAAACTTAACTTTCATTAAATCAACTGAAATATAGAAATAAATCAAAAACCTTTTAATTTCATAAAAATAAACCTTATTGCTGCTGCGGAACCCTTCATGGGCGAGTCCAACTCGCACTTGGCTGGTTTTTTTTCTTTGTGACGTTATCGAGAGTGTTCTTGACGTACTTACAAATAAAATAAAAAATTAAATTCTATAGAATTTAATAACGATACGCAAAATCCATTTAAATACTTATCCAATATCTTTTCTCTGGACTCAAAGTATCTCCATATACAATTTTACTGGTCGGAGTGCAGTGGTGTGTGTTAGGTTTTTTTAGTTACGGAATTTCTTGATTCGGTCGCCGCGCACAAAGCCCGCGGGCCGCGATAAAAGCTATGCAATCTGTTTTCGCGCCGATTCCGCGTCGACGTTCTTTTACACCTGGCATAATATTAATATGAATGACGGGCGTAAGTGTGAAGAGAGGACGATGTTTTTTTCTCTGTCGTTATTCGCCGTCTTAAGGCCACTTATTTGCGATCGATTGTATCATTCCACCAAATGGTATGAGAGCTCTTAGAGGACTTTTTAAAAAACAGTCAATACCAGAGTGCTCAATCAAAATGCAATTCGCCAGTTTCGATAGCGAAGTTAGATGTCAAAAATGTATGACATTTGACACAACGCATCGCCAGCACCTTAGCGATTAGCGTTAAGAGCCTGCTGTCAAAAATATTAAAGCACGCTAGCCCCGCCTACACATCCCGCTATCCTCCAATCGTGATATAATGATTCCATATAGATTGCCCCTGAGCATTGTGCTTTGCGCTGCAGCTAATAGTAAACAATATCGCGTAACAACGGTTCCCGCATTATAGCACGAAAGTAAAGGTCGTAAGTCCCAAAACTGTTTTTGATGATTAATTAAAAATTAAATACAATACTAATATTTCCTTTAGCCATTATTTTATAAAGTTTGTGATTGTAGTAGTGCAAGTTATTTAATGATAGTAACTCAATAAGTGTAACAGATATTTGTTGAAAAGCCCAGAAAGATTCATAATTTCGAAAAATATAACTATCGAGTCAAAATAAGTGAATCGTGTTTTCCGTTAGGCAAATATCAGATAAATATACAATGATTAAATAAATCTCAATTTCATTTAAGTCAATCGTCTTCCGGGATCGTAATACTTATTAGAAAACACAGCAAAATTTGGCAGCCCGCTCTTAAGTCAAATCTCATACATTTTTGACGTCTAACTTCGCTTTCGAAACTTTAGAATTTAGATTTGTGGGCCCAGTTTATTTGCAATGTACGAATTATAATTTATAACTCACAATCTTATACGTATTTCTGGGTGTCGTGACTAAAGTTTATTCCTTCAATAGAATGAGAAACTTCTGTCGAAAACCTTAGAAACTGTGCAGTCTCGGTCATTTTACGTCCTTAGTAATTCTGTCAGGAGGCGTCAGGCCGCAGTAATCAAGTGGCTGTTTGTCAGCCACAGCCCACAATGCACCTATTAATATTCATGGAAGCCGAGTTGACGTTTTGATCTCGTGTCACCGCCAAGTTACAAGTTGGCCGAGAGGAATTAGCGCAGACATGGCCATTTTAGATGGTTTCAGCCTGATTTTATACATATATATTACTGTCGACAATCCTCCACATGGGATTGTGAAATTTTTCTTAGTTAATCCGAAAATTAGTAGGAACTAAAATTGAAAAGTTCCATATAAAATGTTTTGTTATTATCAAAATTAAAAATTACAATACGATATGTTTAAAGTATCAAAAATATATCATGAAAAGAAATGTATTATGTAATCTGCTCATCTGGGACTCGGAAGCCAATTAAAGGTTTATCTACCTAAAAATCCATTATATTATCATAAATATTTAAGGTTTTAAGTAATAAGTATTAAAAAAATATGAAATCCCTATTTTCATCTCTTTATTGTATTGTTCGAATTTTAAAAAATATCTCAATTAGTGCTCCAATTTTTCACGAAACAAAAGAAGCCTACTTAGCGGTTCTAATGAATTCAGAATCGTTTCAGCCGCGAGGGGCGTTGGGGGAAGGGAGGGGAAGGGAGCCTGTTTACGATATCTTTGTTCTACATCTAAGTAAAGACAGAAAAAAAGGTTTTTAAAGGTTTTGGAAGAAATTGGCTTATTAAGTAGATGCTGTAAGCGTTCGTAGAAATTCGTTTAAATATCTTTCCGTGATAAGTTGATAACAATTATTATACTATGCTTTGCCGTTTCTATTTTCAAAACATTAAATCCTTTCCATCCTCCGTTCCGTTCCGCCGCGCCCGGCGTAGGACGGGAGTGCGGAGGCGTCGTTACGCGAACCTCCAAACTTCTGTCTAATCCGGGGCTCCGGGCAAGGATCGGAACCTGTCCGGCTTAGCTAGTCCCGGCGCCGAGGGGAATGCTTCAGTTTGCCGAAGCGTTCCCTTATTTTGGTGGAAGTCCGGTCCCTTTTGAGGTTGACCGGCCGGTCGTGGAATCATGTGTTAGACAGATCCAGGATAACCAGGCAAACCGCAGGTGGTTTTAGTGGGTAAGCCCGGCGCTTCTCGCCGGGAGTCCCACATACCCCCGGGGTGCTTCAGCTTAACTGAGGCACACCCCCAACCCGGGGCACCCAAAAAGGGTTTCCCCTGCGCAAAAAAAAAGTATTTCAGTAGTATCCCCTTAGTAGACTGTGGGTTGCAAAGTTATACTGTGAAAAGGTACAGACAGACATATACTTAGACACTATCGCTTTTTTAATATTTAGTATTTACATTATGTAGCTGCTAAGAAAGTCGTTTATCGCACGAAAATCTCTTAGTAATTAAAACAGGATAACTGATACCTTTCCCGGGTCTCAAAGTACCAGATCACAGATCAAAATCTGTTCAACGGTTCAAGCGTGAAGAGGTTACTGACAGACAGAGAATTAACTATTCATACAAATAAAACTTTAGATTTTTCAATATTTCAATCTAATAATAATCTACTCTACACGTGGAAGGGTTTACGCTTGACCGGTATTTGCGGACGGTACAATATTAAGATCACTTCTTCAGATTTAACGCTCGTGAAACTTTCATTCACTCACAGTAACACAATTTTATTTAACGCAGATCATCATTATGATTATCTGATAAGGCACGTCTAAAAGGAAATTTTAATGAAATGAACTTGGAAGCGAGTGGACGGATCGCCTGATGGTTAGCGTTAACCCATCATGGACTTTCGCATCACCGTTTGATTGAGGTCGACCCGAGTCATTCGTGCTGAAGCATAGCTCACTCACGTCATATTACATAGTAGAAAAGAGAGAGTTTTTCCATAGTCTGTGGAAATTATTTTAGGAAGAAGAATATTTTGGAATAATATCCTGAGATGCGGTGATTACTTTCTAAATTATATTATTTTATTGCACGTCATAAAAGGAGGAGACGAAATCTTACTGCTAAGTGCTAGGGGGTGAAAAGTTTCATTTCCCTTACATAATAACGTAACAAAGTGATATGCTGAATACAGTAAATACCAACTGATTAGGTTTCAACAGAAAATATTAAAAACCGGCCAAGTGCGTGTCGGGCCACGCGTAATATAGGGTTCTGTAGTACCGCATATTTTTTTTTTATTTTTTTATGGTCAATGAATGTACATTTATAACGTGTTTTACACACTACTAACAACATCATCTCAGTTACTTTCAAAGGAATTTGAACGAAAAGTTCCTTTATACTTCGCCGAATACATTTTTTTAGTTGACCGATTATTACTCAATAACTTATGAAGTCTTCTTAGCCGTGATAGTTTTCCTCTTAAATTCAGCATATTTCCTACTCCCGTGAATTTTTTCACATTTCCAGAAGCAGCCGTTTAGCTGGTAGAAGGGGGGACACTGGACTAACGATTTTTTCCACTTTAAAACTTAATATTTCACAAACGGATCCCTAAATCGGAAAATGATCTATGAATACTCATAATATTTTTAAAAAACCTATCGAATGACACCCCACACGATGGGGTGGACGCGAAAAAAAAAATCATCCCCGCTTGATGTGTAGGGAAGGTACCATAAAAAATATTTTTTTAAGATTTTATGTACCATTTTGTCGGCATAATTAATATGTGCATTCATGCCAAATTACAGCTTTGTAGGTCCTATAGTATCTGAGCAAAACCGCGGACAGACAGACAGACAGACGGACAGACCGAAACTATAAGGGTTCCTTGTTGACTACGGAACCCTAAAAGTAACATAATATTTTGATGTCCTATACTGGCAAGTGGCAACAGAATATTTTATGCTAGTAAAAAAGGTTATGTACCTACATACTCTGTAAAAAATTGTTATGCTAATAACACATTATGTTTTAATATATGTTCCCATGCACCAGGAGTTTTTGTAATAAATAATTTTCTTCTCACAGCTCAGTATTACAATGGTAGTGCTTAATAATTCACTTTTATTTATTACGAGAAACTAATATGACTTGATCCAGGGACATACAAATACATAATCCATTTTAGTGCTAATATTATAACTGCGAAAGTTTGTCCGTCTGTCTCATGCCCACAGCTCAGTTTCCGAGGATTCTGTCAGGAGTTAATATTTTCAATAGCGGCGTTATTGATGGTTTTAGAATGTTTGATGTATCATTTAACTTTTTAAGCCAATCAAAAGCTCTAGCGATTAGATAAACCTCTGTCAGAAAACCTCAAAAACTTATTTAAATTTGATAGATTTTAATATGGATAATCAATAATCAATTATTAATTATTATACTGTATACTTTGAATCATTTCCAATGGGTGACAAACTATGCTATGTCCTTTTCTGAGAGAGGCTTGGCGAATTCTGACTAAGCCATAGAATATAATATAGATAAACAATACGAAAAAAGATTAAATTTTAAGAATATATTTTTTCCCCTTGGAAGTAAAAAGTAATATAATTATTAATTATTATAACGATTTGGCCAATTTTTTTGCCCTGCGAGATTTGAACCCGCTCCCGACATGCACTGACTGAACTAAACACTGAGCCACTGAGGTCAATATTGGCGATGTGATGAATCGTTGACTGACGATGGATGAAGAATATTACCTACAAAAATATTATTATTTTCCTCCGAAGGGCGAGCTCTGACGTCACAATTGACGTCACAGTTTCGCTCAATACGCTTTTTAAAGGATTGGGTCGTTTAAAATGTAATAGAGAACTTAAAAAATATAATCTACTTAACTTATTAGGCTGCGTTTCCACTGAAGCGGAGCGGAGCTTAGCGGTGCCCGAATTGACTAATCGTGCTATTCCAGCGGAATGACAGCGAAGCGGAGCGAAGATTTCGAGCACGGTGATTGGTCAATTCGGCACCGCTAAGCTCCGCTCCGCTCCGTTCCGCTCCGCTTCAGTGGAAACGCAGCATTAGGCGGGTTTTAGTCTCACGCTGACAGCTCGCTGACCGTCGGCGCCGATACCGAAATGTATGAAATATCAGCGCAGACCGCTACGCGTTATTCAAAAACGCTTCCTACAATTTCATACATCTCGGGCCATCAGCGCCGACGGTGCGCGCGCAGTCTGCGTGACTCTAAAATCCGCCTTAGAGTCAATCCATACTGTGAGTTGTGAGTTGTGACAGATTAAAGTGGTCGTGAAATTTCTAAACATCTTGTCGGTACTGCAGCATGGTTAGCATGGCAGCCGTAGAATTTTTTTTCCTACGGTAGAATGGACAAAGTAGCTGAAGAAAATGTATGCCTGCTCCCGTGTTTTAACGGGCAATACTAGTCTTTTTTTATAAAATAAGAGGGTAAACGAGCAAACGGGTCACCTGATCGAAAGCAACTACCGTCGCCCATGGACACTCGCAACATTAGAAGAGCTGCAGGTACGTTACCGGCCTTTAGTCTGATGGAAAGCACATCGCCCATGGTCCGCGCATCACCGAAAAAGTTGTGTGTTTCGTTGCAGCTATGACTTATGAGGTATAGACATAGGCAGGTCAAGCAGGTTTTAGTATGTTGATGGGTATCGCTTAGTTTTAATTTTGTTAAACAACAGTAAAGCACATGTAATAATCCCATTTAGCTAATGTAATAAAATGCCTGTGTATAGGCCATAGGGCTTCTATTCTTGCTGGGGTTTTATGTAACGTTTAACTTCTGCCAGCGTACATACAGTATCCATGGATACCGTGTATTTTCTTGGGATAAAATGTATTACGTATTAACTATTAACTGATAATTCAGTGGCTTAAGTATTACTAATGCACCAATTTCAATCAAAACTCGTTCAGAGGTTTTCGCATGACGTGTCTCAAAAGAGTGGCATACATACAGTTTACAAACATTAATATGTACATTGTACATATTCAATCCCTGAATCCCGTCTTCATTTTCACAAAAATCTCACTGTTATGGTGCAAACTGCGAGATGGTTTAATTAAATGGTCCATACAAGGAGAAAAAATTCTTGTGTGGACCATTTAAACCGTTCGATTAACTAAGTTTTAATGATCCACTGATGATAATCCCAAGAAGTCGAGAGGGTTAAAAATACACTATGTAAGTGTCCCCTGAACCGCGAGGGGTCCCCTATGACCCCCTGACACCCCGAGACTGAAGCCTGAAGCGCGCTGACCCGCGAGGCGCGATGTACCGTGCTCGAGTTATTAATATGCAACTAGATTGTGTACTGGGGTGTTAACAGTTAAAGTACCCTATGCGAACTATACCTGCGGAGAAATGCGTCATTGGAATTACCAGAATACTTACGGACGCGCTTATTTAAGGGGGCGACTTACCCAAAATTGACGATGTTATAATTATTCATTTTTATACTTGAAAATAAGCCCCGAATTGTTTCATTTTCTAAACATAAATACTGCATTATATTTCCAAGAATTTGATCTGAGCAAAAAAACAATATCTTAGAATTTTCTCGATAGAAAAAAATCACAAAGATGCATCTTTTTCACGAAATTTTCATGTTGCCATAACCGTGCATTAAACTAAGTTAATATTTTAACACATTGTATAAAATTCTATCATTGAGACACTGACCTGGCGGATTTTTAAAATGTTCTATATTTATCGAGTTATTAAGAAAAAACTAACTTGGTCGTCCTTTTTCACCTGGCATATGAAAGACGGGCGTGAGTGTGAAGAGAGAAGGACGATGTTAGATTTTTTGGGTTAGTCGCCCTCTTAACTTTAATTTAATGAAGAGATCGACAGAAAATTAATGGCACGCATGTCAAAATACTAGTTTAATTAAAATTAAGTAAACATCTATCTCTGACTGCGGCAATCAGTGTACTAATATTTTAAATGCGAAAGTGTGTCTGTAATCTGTATTCAACTTCTAAACAAAATCGTTTCAGCTGTATTAGCAGAAACGATTTTGTTGGGTATGAACTATGAATATACTTCAAGGCCCGCGCCGGTAAAGGGAAGGATATCAATACTTATCCATACCATTCTCAATGATCCATACTAATAAATTATAAATGCGATTGTGTCTGTCTGTCTGTCAGTTACCTCTTCAACAAATTTTGCTATAGAGATACTCGAGTCCCGAGAAAGGACATCTAGCATACTTTTCATCTAGAAAATATGTACGGTTCCCGCGCTTTATACGAATTTTGGCGCGACGGAGCTGTTGCGGATATTATTTACTCATTACTTATTTACGTAGGTTACACGATCAGTTTTTCATCAATCTGATCCATCAGTCTGGTAAAGATTTTGTGACGTTGTGACCTTGAAATTTAATAGTTGCGTACACCCTACCATATTATGTAGGTTTTGAGACAAGTTTTAGGGAGTCGATATACTGTGAGGATGGGCCCTGATAGGTGAAATGAAACACTCGACGACTTGGTTAAGACTAACTTTATTGTAGTGCAATTCACTTACTTATACCATCTTATTCTAGGTACATACTTACTATACTACACCTTCCCCGTGGGGAAAAAAAAAAATTGAAAGTACTTAAACAATTTTTTTATCAACTATAAACTAAACAAATCAAAATTTCTATCATAATCTCTATGCGATACATGATAACAGTAAAGTTATAATATTTTAAGAGAAAAAAAAAAAAAAAAAGAAAAGGTTACCTTTTGTTAAACAATATGATGTTATCTTATATCATATATGATAATAAATGAAAAATTAATTTCTAAATAGCTTAGTCCTATTCTTATGAACTAGATCTACCTTTCCATTTTTTAATATCTTAACGTTTGGCTCAATGTCTTCTATGACCTCATATGGTCCATTATAAATACTCTGAAATTTATTACCTGTCTCGTTTTTAATTAAAATTAAGTCATTTTTCTTATAGGTAATAGGATTACAATTTTTATCATATTTTTCTTTTCTTGTTATTTTATTTTGTAATAAATTTTCATAAGCTTCTTTTTGTGTAGTCTGTAACCTAAATCTTAATTCTGAAATGTAATTATCATTGTATAGAGGATCGACAGAATTTTGTGTAAAATTAGAAGGAATTTTGCATTTTTTACCAAAAACTAACTCAAATGGTGTAAAATTAGTAGATGTATGAACAGAAGTATTAAAGGAAAAGCACCAAAATGGCAACCATGGGCTCCATAGACGTGAATGATTTTTTGTTTGTATTCTTAAATAATTTCCTAAACTCTTATGAGTATTTTCTAGCGATCCTATACTTTGATGATGGTAAGCTGTGGAATTTAATCGATTTATTTGTAATAATTTACAAGTTTCCTGAAAAATTGATGATAAAAATTCAGTACCCCTATCAGTAGCGACAATTTCCGGTATACCAAAACGCAATATAAAATTATTGACGAAGTTCCTGGCTATTTCCTCTGAACTTTTTGTATACATAGGATAGGCCTCAACGTATTTACTTAATTCGCATTGAATTGTCAAAATATACGAGTAATTATAATCGTCCTTCTCCAGAGGTCCTACAACGTCAAGAAAAACTTTTTCCATAGCAGAATTAGCTGCAGTCGTAATTACCATTGGCTCCTTAACGCGATGAGAGCTAAATTTTTTAACATCATTCTCTAGACCAGGCCAAAAGTAATATTTTTTAATATTTTTATACATTCGTCTTATTCCAGCGTGGCCACTCGTTGGAAGAAGATGAAAATCATTCAATATTACCTTCTGGTCGTCTTTATCGTCAATTATTTCTACGTCATTTAAAATACAAATTCGGGGACCGGTCCAATCTTTTTGTATCTTTATCTCGTTAGTTAACTTTTCTATAAACTCGTCATGTATTTTACTTTTACATCTTATAAAAATTAATTCGTGCACATTTATTTTTTCACAAAAACTTCTCAGTTCCCTCACAAAAGTGGCTGGCCTCAGTTGTGATCGGGCGACTGGATTTATATATAAACACATTCTTTTTGACGAGTAACAAAATATATCATTTTCAATATCTATATCTTTTAACTTACGTAAGTTCCTCAATTTAGAATAGTCAATAAATTTAAGTTCAACAGATATTCCCGGTTTACTATAAATTTCTACGACTCTCGGTTGCGCAGGCCGATCGTCAGTAGGTACCATAGCACTCGGAGAACTCTGAGTCTGAGTCTGAGTCTGAGCAGCTTTCCTATGCTGAGCTCGCGTCATAACCGTGATGATGCTCTCGTGCATCGCTTTTAAGTCTTCCGACGTAACTGGTAAACGTGACATCGCATCGGCTGCAATATTTTCGGAACCCTTAACATATTCTACTGTAAAATTATAATCCTCGAGGTAAAGTCTAAATTTTGTAAGTCGACTGGACGGATCTTTCATCCCAAATAAATATATTAACGGCTTGTGATCCGTTTGTATTATAAACGGCCTACCATATAAATATGGGCGAAAATGTTTGACTGCCCACACTATCGCCAAGAGCTCCTTCTCTATCGTGGGATAGTTAAGTTCAGATTTATTTAAATTTCTACTCGCGAAAGCAATCGGTTTACTATTGGAATTACACAAGACGGCACCTAGTGAATGTTGGGAGGCATCTGTCTGTAATATGAATTTATGATCTACGGAAAAATTTGGATATTCGAGTACTGGAGGCGACGAAATTAAAGATTTTAAAGTTGTGAATGCGGACTGACATTTTTTATCCCAAATAAATTTAGCATTTTTCTTAGTTAACAGCGTGAGGGGGTATGCAATCATTGCAAAATTTTTGATAAACTTTCGATAATAATTTGCAAACGCTACAAATCTAATTAATTCTTTCAAATTATTTGGAGTTGGCCATTTACTTAAAACTTTAATTTTTTCTGGATCAGGCAAAATACCTTCGCTGGAAATAGTGTGTCCTAGATACAAAATCTCTTTTCTCAAAAAGTTACATTTATGGGGATTAAGTTTTAAATTTACTTTACGTAATCTTGCAAATACATCTATTAAATTTTTTGTATGATTTTCTAATGAATTGCCAAAAACTACCAAATCGTCCAAATAAATTAAGCATTTTTCGTATGTTAAACCGGACATCGCAACAGTCATCATTTTTGAAAAAGCAGCTGGACTAGTCTTTAGTCCCATGGGCATCCTCGTCATTTGATACTGTCCCGAAAGAGAACTAGTTTTACTTTTATCTGAATCTGTAACTCCAAATTGTCCAGTACTAAAAGCTGTGTATTTTCGGCTACTAGGCTCAAGGTCACACTGATAGTAGCTATTAGAAAGATCGAGAGTAGAGAAGTAAACAGAACCTGAAAGAGAGTCTAAAATGTCAGTTATGTTCGGAATTGGAAATTTATCATCCTGTATATTATTATTTAACTTCCTGTAATCTATGACTAATCGCCATTTTTTAGTTCCTGAATTATCTAATTTTTTAGGAATTAATATTAGAGGTGATGACCAGTCTGACTGACACGGTTCTATTATACCATCCCGTAGCATATCACTAATTTGTTGATTGAGCTCTAATTTTTGTGAATATGGTATCCTATACGGCTTACTGTAAATTGGCTGGGAATTATCTTTTAAATAAATACGATGCTTATAAATATTTGTAGTCGTCAATTTGTCACCCGGTAATAAAAATATGTCCGAAAATTTTGCACAAACATTCTCAATAATCTTTCTCTCTTCTAAATTTAAATGATTTAAGTGAAGCAAATTCAATAATTTTTTAACACGATCGGATTTAAAATTTTTACAACGACTAAAATCACATAATTCGTAATCACTAATTTTCTCTATTTTCGGTTCAATATTTTCAAGACGTATCTCATCCTCGCTAGTATTTAATATTAGCACTGGTATCATACCATTCAAGGGCTTAACTATAGTATTTGCTACAAATACTTGTTTTTGTAATTCCGATGAACAGACAAGACATTCCTCCGTATATGTAGTCGGTATATAATGTATAGATTCCGATCTTGGCGGTAAAATATAATAACTACTTCTACTTTCTGTCTGGGAACAAAGCGGCAGTACGATACTATTGTTATTCGACTCGTTATTCAAAGTTAAAGTAGAGCATTTAAGGTTCAAAATAGCATTAAAGTTTGTAAGAAAATCCTGTCCTATAATTGCATTCGCTTTGCATGGTAAAGTCTGGAAAACATAAAACTTATGTTGCATCAGAAATTCCTGAGAATTATGCATGTTACTAAGCGTCATATGAACATATCCTATAGCTTGAATCGCACCGCCTATTCCTTGTATTGTAATGCACTCGGTGTGCATTGGTATGTTGAGTTTCTTTACATACTCATATTTAATAGCACTGATCGATGCTCCTGTATCTAATAAAAATGTCAGAATATTATATTTACTTTGATAATGAAAAGTATTTTCATCAACATGATATAATTGTACACAACACGTGCTATTCAAGGCGTAAATAAATTCATTATTCACGAAAAAACTGTTGTGGGATAATCGGCGTATCGCTAGCCTCATCATCATCATCGGCTCTACGAACGGTCTCCTCATTCATAATACGAATATTGCCTCCTCGGCGGAACCCGCGACCTCTAGAATTATTATAATAACTATTCGACTTACCTCTGTACGATGTCGTCTGACCTCGACCAAAGCCTCGACCACGACGTGGAGCATGGCCGGACGCAGCCGCAGCGGGGCTGCTGGGGGAGCTGCCGTCGACACGAACATTTTTGGAAGGGCGACCTTCCCATGAGCGATCGTTTCGATTATGAAAATAACGCCTGTTGTAAAAGTTATTACGACCACGTTTATAATTATAAAAATTAAGGGTTAAGTCGTCTACTGATGAGGACGACTGCGATGGCATTTCGGTCTCCTCGTCTACGGCGGCCTGTATGGCGTCCTTCAAACAATCGAAGTTTCGAGCAGCAATAATTGTGCTGAGTCGTCTATTGCGTAAACCGTCGGCAAAACGTTTAATAGCTTGTTTTTCGTTTAAAGGCTGCAAAATTTTAAGATTTTCGGTTTTGCCACCAGCTTGCGCGATAGTTAGGTCCATGAATATTTCCGTTAACTCCTTGCCGTACTCATTTATAGATTTAAAATCTTGCCTCACGGATTGCAATTTATTTTGCAAAGCTACAGAACTCTTTTTAGGCAAAAGAATTGTATTCATATCCTGCAGTAAATCTTTAGTAGTCGCATAGCTAGATTTCAATCTTAACTTGGAAGATTGTGATAGCCTACTCTTCAAAACAAAATTAATTAAATTCAGCTTACAACTATCTTTAGTCAAAATAGATGCGTAATAATCAATTCCATCGATCAATTGTCTAATCGAAGACTCATCGGTCTCGACGGGTAATAAACTTAGTGCAGTTTTTAAATCAAAATCCATTTTGAAGAACTTATCCCTATTAGACTTTGCGCCAAACTTAGTACAAAATTCCTTAATTTCTAAATATAACTGTTTAATCTTAGAACAATATTTCTCAATTAACGTAAGACTTTCTGTACTTAATAAATTCTTATTGATTTGATCTTGCAAATTCAATTCATATATTTTATAACAATCATATAAAGTATTAGCTTCCTCAAGCTTAAAATTTAATCTATCGGGCGTTCGCCGTTCGTAACTTAATTTTACCAAATTTTCTCGTATATATTTCAATTGCTCATAAATTTCAGTAAGTTCTTGAGCCATTACATTTTAACAATAAAATTTAAACTTGAATTTTATCAATTAAAATTACCATTGCATAAAATCAAAGCACTTATTTGATAAAAAAAATAGTACATTAAAAATTAAAAATCAAAAATACATTTAAGTCAAAACGTCTTTAGGATAGAATCATAATTAATCATTATTTTTATTTTGGGAAAAATAATCTTACATAATTTCTAAAAATATTTTTGCCACTCACTTTTAATGTCCACAAACCATTCTTCAATATTTCTTCATTCCTGGCCCCTGGGTTTGATTCTCTCCGCACAGTCGGCACACCTGGCTCCTTCGATGCTCCTTGGAGTGTTGTCACGCCGGGCAAAGGATCTTCTCAATGTTTGGCCAATAATTCGGTTGTCAATCCAGTTGAGATGACATCTTTGATACCACTTGAGGGCGAAGTATATTACTAGCACTATCAGCAGGCCCAGGATGACCATCATTATTATGCTAATGCTCGATAAGTGATATTGCAACTGTTCTGTAGTCGCACTAAGAGCAGATCCAATCCCATTTTGGTTGATTATTACCTCTTCTTTCTTGGGATAATTCGAATTGCACATAGTCACAGATTTAGTCCTTCATCAGTCTTAAATTTTCATGGAAAAATTATTGAGTGCAAGTGCACTGGATAATCACAAACAGTCACATAGCTAGTTCAAAATTTCTAGAAATTGCACATTCACACGCGCACCGGCAACTCGACGCCTGAACTTGAGACCGGCAGGGTCGCCATGTGAGGATGGGCCCTGATAGGTGAAATGAAACACTCGACGACTTGGTTAAGACTAACTTTATTGTAGTGCAATTCACTTACTTATACCATCTTATTCTAGGTACATACTTACTATACTACAATACAAGTATTTACAGACTTACATCTGGGTATCTTGAATTCCGAGATTCCTACCTAATTTAAGCTTAAGTGAGTCCATCAGTGGACTTACAGTCCCGGAAATGGATTTAGGATAATTTGAATCCCGGAAAATGTACGGTTAGGTATTCAATTCATTTCTGCGCAACGAAGTTGCAGCCTGCGCCCTGCAACATAATATCTAGCTGCATCTCATCGTAATTCGTAATGTTTTTTGCAGGGCTCGGAACCGGTATTTTTTTAACCAGGTTAAAATGCTCTTTAACCAGGTTTTTGGATAAGTGTTCGCTCGGAGCGAAACCGAAATGCGAGCGGTATTGCTTCTGAAATTAACCTAGGTTAATTCCTCGCGGAAAGTAACTAGTGCAATGATATCTTCTATCCCTTTCTAGTGCACCATCTAATAGCCAATAATATCTTGTTTGTTTTTAATGTGTGGACAATGGGTGAGGGTCGTAGTGTGTGTAAGTGGGCGGGGCGAACAATTATCGCGAACGGTTCTAACCGGTATTTCGAGCAGGAGCAGTTTCATTTTGCTCCTTGAACTAAACCAGGAATATTTTCGGCCCGTTCAGAGCGGAATCGAAATGAAAACGCTCTTTTGCAAATGTATGGCGTTTCTAACGAACAGGATCTCGAAGATTAACCAGGTTTCCGAGGCGGTTTTTTGTCAAAGAATTATACTGTACTCGGCGAAAAGAGGAGGTAGCGGTCGTTGACCTTTTTAGTCTAGGCGCTTGATGAAAAATGCTCGCACTGTATTTAGAATATTTAAGAATAAAATTGACCGATTTGAAAGACACAGATTATTACAGATTCATCGGAAAACTTCTTGGTAACTCTTAGAATGATAATCTCCAACTTTTTATCAGTTCAAAGTGATATGCTTCATATTCAGTTCACATCGAGTAGGTATGCAAAATACGATATCGCCCTTAGTCTAGGAACATCTGACACTTAATTGTCAATCGCGGTTTATATAGAAAATGACAAGTTTTTGACAGGGCTGGAGTCAAAGACCGCTACTGTCTCGATTCCCCGAGTACACCTTAGTAGTAATAGAATTTGAATTTTGAACAACTACTTCGTGATTTACAAAATTGCTATTTTAGGTAAGTATTTAGGATTTTTAAATATAATACTTATATAAAATCTCAAAATATACAATATTATGCCGTTGTAAATTGTTCAAAGGTTACATTGATAAAGATTGTAGAAAATATAGTTTATCCACTGTTAAATTATTGTGTATTCTTTATTATTAACTACCTAATAATATTATTATAATTTATAACTATGTAACTCATTGGTTCACCTTTCTGATTATGATAATATTTAGCTACATTATAAATAACATTTACGCAATTTACTGCTTCAAGGAAATTGGCTTATAAGTTGTAATCATTATTGTAATTCATGACGTACAGTATTGCGAATAATATAAACAAAGTGAAAAACAAACGCATTGTAGTGTCTATTAGCACTAGTAAAACGTGATCTTAGATTATCCATTCGAATACTGACCTGCCGGATTAAATGATCCTTTTCTCGTTCAGATAACGAACAAATGGAACTCTCAACGTAAATTCTATTTCATTAAACTGATGGTACCGATTAGAAACTATAAATATTCCAATTTACAGACTCCGATGTGTATTTATTTAGCGAAATACACAACCGACGCGGACCGTGGCCTCGCGGACTGTGAGCGAATGAAATAAACATGAAGTAAAGTGTGAACGAAGATCGAGATTGTCTATGGCTGACCCGCGAACCGCGGTGCGCATGTGCGGTCGCGGTTCACCAAGGTCGCTTGAAAGTTGAACATGTCTTCGTAAATCATTCAACTCTTCACCGAATAAAATATTATTCTTGGTGATATTTTTTAGGGTTCCGTACCCAAAGGGTAAAAACGGGACCCTATTACTGAGACTTCGATGTCTGTCCGTCTGTCTGTCTCCAGGCTGTATCTCAAAAACCGCTATAGATAGACTTCTGAAATTTTCACAGATTGTGTATTTCTGTTGCCGTTATAACAACCAATACTAAAAACAAAATAAAATTAATATTTAAGGGGGGCATATCCCATACAACAAACGTAATTTTTTTGGCCTTTTTTGCTGGTAATCAATAATGGCAACAGCTAGGCACTTGAAATTTTCATAAAGGCCTTAGTTATATGTCTACTTTTATAATTAATAATAATATTTAAATAAAATAAAAAAATTTGGCGTATTTTTCGTCTGTAACGGTACGGAACCCTTCGTGCGCGAGTCCGACTCGCACTTGACCGATTATTTACCAATATAATATTTAGAATAACTAACATTTAAATTTCAAAAAATATTAACACAAATAATTAGTGATTGGAGGCAAATAAATGAATTATATAAACAGAGAATTAATGATTTAGGACAAAAAATCACCTTAACAACTTATTATATTTTTTGTTAAAAATGTAAAAAAAACAAAACATAAAGAAAAGTTGACTTTACATAAAATGTATAAAAACCAAAGTATCCAACTACTAATTAAAGTATTCGATAATACAGCGTAGAAAAATCTTTACTACCTACTAGAAAATAATTCAAGTACTTAATTTGATGTAACTTTTGTATAACAAATTCATGATTTAAGCCTTATAATCAATAATAATAGTGGCTGTACCAAGGCTGTACGTTACGACTTATCGCATAAAAGTTATAAATAATTTCGTTAAGCCATAGACTAAGGAAATGTCTGGTCTCTGGTTAAACTTATGAAGAAAACAAAAGTACATAATATAACATCAAACATGATAATATAACGTATTATCGCTTACGGCTCATGGTCTCTAATGTAATGTTTTTGACTTGAAATTAAAATAGACTTAAAATAAATATTTAAGAGCCTTCTCTAATGAAAAAGACGAATTCATAATTATTGTTAAACAAATAATAATTAACCACTTATAAGGCCTAACTAACAATTTAAATCGTTGATTTTAATTTTGTTCCATAAAATTAGTGAAGTTTGATAAAATAGTATGTAATATCTAACTATAATATTCTTTTTGTTTTTATAAAAATCAATGGTGTCTGTAGTTTAACATACAAAGGAACAAAAACAAAATAATAACATAGAAAATAAATAAAGTACAGAAAAAAACAATAACAAACATAACACGAGTAAAAAAATAAATGAAAATAATATAATTTTCGTCATAGACCAGCTATGAATTTTTATCTAGTCCCTTCTGGCGACATATGCGTTGCCCATTATACTTTTTGCCAAAGGTATTTCCAGTTCATGTACATTGTGACAATGTCGTTTTAACTCCAAATATTTTCTGAACTTGGCCCCGCAAATCAGACAGTCCACGATGATTTTCCTAACGTTGTGAATTTTCCACTCGTGATCCCATTTCTCCTTCAAACTTCGGAAATATTCATGACAGAAGCGGCAGCGGAACTTCGAAGTTTCCTGCATGTGAGCGAATTTGATGTGCTTATTTAGCATCGATTTGAAGTGGAAAGTCTTGTTGCAGTAGAAGCACGGCAACGGAGAGTGGTTCCTATGATACTCGAGATGCTGGGTGATCATCCTCTTGGAGTTAAACTTACGTTGGCAGAGATCGCATTGGAAGAATGTTGCACCGTGAATCTTCTTGTGCTTCGAGAAATTGCTAGAGTCACTGAAGGACTTATCGCAGAAGGTACACTTGTAGATGGTTAGTTTCGCGTGCTCCCTTAAATGGGCTTTATATTTATCTATCTTCGTGAAGGTTTCCTTCTGGCATACCTCGCATAATATCGTGAGAGTTCCATTCTTGCTGATCGGTGTTTTGGCCAGTGTGCTTCTTATCACATGCTCTATGAGATGTCTCTTGAGATCACCAACACGGTCGAAGGTCTTTTGACATACTTCACATTTCTGAAATGATAATTGTACTATTTTTTATTTGCAAAAATATAAAATAGGAAGCAAAGTTTCAATTTCACTAATAAATTCTACATGGTATAGATGTACTTAATTAATATAAATCTTTTTTTTTATGAAATAAGGGGGAAAACCAGCAAACGGGTCACCTGATGGAAAGCAACTTCCGTCGCCCATGGACACTCGCAGCATCAGAAGAGCTGCAAGTGCGTTGCCGGCCTTTTAAGAGGGAATAGGGTAATAGGAGAGGGTAGGGATGGGAAGGGAAGGGAATAGGGGAGGGTAGGGAAGGGAATAGGGTAGGGGATTGGGCCTCCGGTAAACTCACTCACTCGGCGAAACACAGCGCAAGCGCTGTTTCACGCCGGTTTTCTGTGAGAACGTGGTATTTCTCCGGTCAAGCCGGCCCATTCGTGCCGAATCATGGCTCTCCCACGTATAAACATCTATTTATGGAAAGTCGTAACTATCTCAGACATTAAAAGAAATCTAGAAACTTTAACTTTAACTAAATATTTTCTGGTAAATTTACTTTTTTTATTCAATAAAAATCATTAAGATCTGCAATAAAATTTCTTATTTCTATCAATCCTATAACTACTTGAATATACCTTTTATGTTTTGAAACTTTTCCTTCTGATATGTATTTTGTCTAGGGTATCCTAGGTCCTCGAAAGTTTCGTTATTGAAATTATTTCACACATAAATCTGTACACAACTGTCTCGTTCAGGGATATGAAAACAAATAACTTATTCATTTCATTCATTAGTTGATTACTCGAGTATTGTAAGTATTGTAAACACTTTTATCTTCACATGATGATCATCATGTGAAGATAAAAGTGTTTACAATAATGTAATCTTTGTCTGTGATTTAAAGTTTACCTAGTTGTTTTGTAAACATTTCAATATTACCTAAATTAATTTCTTTGTTAAATGAGAACTTATTTCAGAAGGAACAAAAATTGTGAAAGAAATATTAAATTAGAATTATGAAAAAAAAAACTATCCTTTCTTGCATAGCTACGACTTCTGAATAATTTCTTAATTATAGACGTAATCATTTTAGATCTAACTATACAAATTCTATACTCTTTATGTTATCAAAGAATTCCCGATTTCCAATCCGCCAGTGATCAGCCACTCAAATAGGCCTTGTCGTTGAGTCTACAACATCTTGAGTCGAGATGGTTATCCAATTAATTTGAAGGCCAATCGACTGAATGCTCTTATCCGAAATACACAGAAATATACGATGGGAATCATGGCTATCATTTTGTTATCTTATGCTTATACTAATTAAAGTTCATGATTTATTGCTTTATCATTTATTAAGGTTATTGACCGAACATTCATCAAAAAAAATCGTTTAATGAGCGAGAACCGTACATTAACCGTAACCGTACTCCGGGATAAATATGTCCTACCCCGTGTATCAAAGAATCTCTGAACCTAATTTTATTAAAATCGATTCAGCAGCATAAGAGTAAAGAGGTAACAGACGGACATTTAGATAGCTCACACAATATCGCATTGACTATAGTATTATGGATACATACCTTGTTAAACTTACGATGCTTCCTCGCCTTTTTCGCGTGTAACAGAAAGATCTCATTGCTTATGACCTTAGCTATCACCGACTCCGCTTCCTCGATCTGCTGGTGTCTGGTGAGGAACTCCTCCACATCCTCGTCCTCATCGAGCACTATGGAATGGTTACTGGATGAATCGAGGGACACCGCTGACTCCGTATCGCTCATAACTTTGTTCACCTTATGAATGTCTTTATGTAGGTCCAGAGATGAATAACTATTCGACGTGAACTCGCACTGGTTGCAAGCGAATACGAAATGAATTTTCGCCATGTGATTTTTCAAATCGTCATCGCTGGTGTACGATTTCGGACAATGAGTGCACGAGTATTTCCTGTTGTGGATTTTGAGGTGGGTGCGAAGAGTGAACTTCGACGCGAAAACTTTTTTGCACTTGTCACATTCCAGGTCCGGGTCACCGTGGCCTACACAGTGTAATTCGAATTTCTCCTGGCTTTTGAAATTTTTACCACATTCGGAGCAAGTGAATTTGACTTCAGTCGTCGTGTCTGTCTCAATAACTGGTAGTTTATGGCTGTGACTGCTGACTACGTGACGTTTGAATGTTATTAGATTGTAGAATATTTGTTTGCATTTATCGCATTGATATTTCTTTTTGGTGTTTTCATTGTTCTCTGTTAACAACAATAAATATATTTTAAATCTACAGTTTTGAAAATATTTAAAAATTGCTTTCTGTTGCCGCTATAACAACAAGTACTAAAAACAAAATAAAATTAATATTTAAAGGGGGCTCCCATACAACAACACTTGAAATTTTCACAATATCCTTAATTTTATCGGTACTCTAATAATTAATAATAATATTAAAATAAAATAAATATTTTAGGGGGGCTCCCATACAACACAATTTTTCGCCTATTTTTCCTCTATAACCGTACGGAACCCTTCGTGCGCGAGTCCGACTCACACTTGGCCGGTTTTTATTTAGTTTTCCATTCGTTCTTCATTCACCCCTAGAGAAATAACAATGTTCTTTTAAAATAAAGTGAACCAACGCCTTATTATTGTATTTTATAATATATAAAATACAATAATTTATATTAAAATTCCTAAAATCCTGGTCTATGTCTATAGTCTAACTGTAACTACAACAGGCGCGGTCGCAGCCTGAAATTTTGGGAGGGGTCACTCACTAGTCACTAGTCACTACTAATATATATATATATATATATATATATATATATATATATATATATATATATATATATATATATATATATATATATATATATATATATATATATATATATATATATATATATATCTTTTTATCTGCGCCCTCGGACGGTTCTGGGTTAACAGCTGTCTAAGGTCGGACGTAGTGGTGGTTAGGGGATAGATAGAAATTTCCTTTTATTATTTGGCAAGATTTTGAGATTTTTCTATTTGACCTTAGATTTGGGGGGGGGGGGGGGGTCATGTCCCCTGTGACCCCCCCCCCCCCCCTCTTCGGACCGCGACTGAACTACAAACAGAAATACTTAATAAGGGTCAATTCACACCGTAACAACTTACGATGTTACATAACATTTTTAAATTAGATATCAACTGAACTTTATTGAATTGACAGATTTGCCGCGCACTCGGGCTGCCTGTTCCAAATTTGAATGTCATATTATAAAAATGCATCGCACTGCAATGTGAATTGACCCACAGCAATTTAAATAAGGAACACTTACCATAGACGTACTCTCCGCATTCAACGTTATCTACGCATTCTACATTCGGATCGTTGATAGCAATGTTCTGTATGGTCTGTCCATACTGGGAATCGTCCCCGACATACAAAATAGTCTTCTGCTGCTTTGAAACTGGCTGAATCTCTGTCGACATGAGCTGCTTGAGAGCGTCATTATCTTTAACAGGATCCTCGATTTCTTCTTCGACTATCTCCGTACATTCCAGCTGCTCACATTCTATCTCGTCGTCCTTATATAAATCTATTTGGTTCAATTCCTGCACCTTCCTGAACTTCTTGTGCTCGAATTGATCGCTATAATCGTTGATTTCGGTATAGTTATATACGTTTTGAGTAATATACGTGTTGTGCTGTTCCACTGTTATGCGAGAATTGTGGATATGCTCCTGGGCTACTCCCTCGTAGTTGTTATAGACGTAGGGACTCCTAGCCGGGTCTATCCAGACCTGGGACTGGTTGTACGACGAGTTGGGTATCTGGACCTCGGACGAGATGTCCAGGGAATCCGGCTGGGTGGAATCCACCTCCTGGACGTTCACATCGTAGCTGTCCACCAGTTTGACGTTACAGAACCCGTTGTAGATGCTCATCTCGTTCCCCTCCGTGTCTAAAGACGTTATATTCAGGTCTATGAACACATTATCCGTCGCTTCGCACTCCGTCTGGAGATTCGTGCAGTTTTTCGGTATGAAAATCACCGGGTACATTATATCGGTCTGACTGTCTACGTTTTCCATGATCGTAAACCTTTGTAAACAAACATCGTACTGTTAGAAATGTGTTTATACGGAAAGGTAATCGTATAATGAAAATTTAAGGGTATTAGTTTTAATAATTTTTCACTTACCACGTGCAGTTAGGTTGTGAAGTGAGTCGGAAACTTTTAAAGTTACTTCAAACTAATTTTTATACTACCCTCATATTGTGACAGCTGATGCGATTATTGTTTTGAAGTTTTGAAAGCTGTGTTTTTTTTTAAATAAAATTGTAAGTAACAAAATAAATAATATTCATCTTTTCAATATAAAAGTATTTATTTTCTTTGGTAGGTATAGTACCCTACTCCGTGCTAGGTAGCACATAGTTTAACGCACTTATTAGATTTCATTAACAAGATTTTAATCGATAAATGAAAACAAAAACATGAGTAGGTTTTTATCTAGATGCGACAACAACGAAATGACTAGTTTAACCAAGATTAAAGTTTCTTAGCGTGTAATGACACATAGGTATTCCAAATTAATACGATAACCGCATATACCTACTAGATAAAACTTTCACTATATATACAAAAACATTTTCTATTATTCACATAAGTAAACTAAACAATAAACATGTTTGCACAAACTTTGATTATATTTTTCCTTGGAAGCCATATCAATGGTAATTTGCAAAAAACATTTTTCATCAGCTTACAAAATTCTAAATTCAAAAGTTTTCTTTTTAATCGAAGCTATATATTTTTTTTTAATTTTCAGGCTTTGCATTGCACGTGTCATCCAGAAATGCCAGGCTTTATCCAAATGTTGGTTCCCGTATTGTTGGGGGTTTGGATGCCCCCCAAGGTTCAGCTAATCACATGGTCGCACTCGTCACAGGCGATAGAATCAAATCATTGATGTGTGGTGGTGCTATCATCACCAGAAAAGACGTACTTACCGCAGCCCACTGTATAGAATTTGCCGTCGTTTGGGGACAATTATTGTCGTGAGTGTTTCTATGTTTTAAATCTTTAATACTTTATTTATTTCCTAGCATATTTAGTTACTACGATGTAGTTGTCGTAAGATTATTATTTTATTGTCCGGCTACTTCCTGTCTAGGCTAGCCTTTGCTTCGAATGCTTTGATTAATAGAGCGCCTTATAAAAATTATTGGCAATGACGGTAAGTAATTAAAACAAATCCTGTTTACTAAACAAATTAAAAAGTATCTTCAGAGAAATAATATCTTAGGCAGACGGCAGACCTTTAAGTTATTTGGTCAAGTTACGTCAAATATTTACGACATACTTAACCCGATTTAAAATAGCGGGTCCGCCATCTACTTATGATACTTATGAATAAATTTCTCGTAGTATTTTTACACAATAATATAGGTATTACGACTTTACGTAATAACTAATAACCATTTAGCGAGCCCCTAGACTCTAGAGTCTAGACCAGCTATCCCCAAGACGCGGCCCGCGGGCCGCATGCGGCCCGCCGCCGGGACTTTATCTGTGGCCCGCGTGATGTTAAACCATTTTGAAATTCACGCCCACCGGCAAAATAATGTAAGCTCGTCGTGAAAGTCGTGATTTTTTTTTCCACTTTAAAGTCGTTAATTTTGAAGAACGTTATTTTTTAACCCTAAAAAATTTTTGTTGCGGCCCGCGACACCAAGATCAAAACATGTTTGTGGCCCGTATGGAAAAAGGTTGGGGACCACTGGTCTAGACGATCAATTTTATTGCGCAATATCACGTATTGTGCAATATTATTGACTGTTTAGGGTTGATATTGAACTTCAATCTTATTGTCAAATAAATTGTTCAATATTACCTATTAGTTCAATGATATTGCACAATAAAATTGATCGTCTAGGGGCCCACTTAGATTTTAGTTTGTGGCTTTTTTTCCAGTTCATACCAGGGTGTAGTCGGCAGTTACTACTACAATATCGTAGACAAGAAGCTGACCCTCCCGTTCACCGGTTTCCACATCCACAAGACCTGGGATTCTCTGTCCATCAAGGATGACATTGGTGTCCTGGTGACAGCTGGTATACCGCTGTCGGATAGAGTGGAGGTTCTGCCTCTCAACTTCGACTGGATAGATGAAGCGGTAGAGAGCGTAGTGACAGGCTGGGGGACTGTCGAGGTGAGTAAATAGTGACAGTGGTTAAATATTTCATTAAAAAAATCGTGTAGCAAGATTCAAGTACTGATTTTCGCTCTTCTACCATCTCGAATGCTTATTGCATCAACTGTCGACTAATGTTATTCAGATTGCCACTCCTGCAAGAATTATAAATTACCATTGTTGTCTATTTTTCATAAATCGTGTAGTAATATAATTACTATGATAACTGACAAGCAAGAGAAACATTTTAGTCAACCGGGTGCGGGCCCACTGTTATCCTACTTCCTACTAATATTATAAAGGCGAAAGTTTGGATGTATGTATGGATGTATGGATGTTTGTTACTTTTCACGCAAAAACTACTGAACGGATTTTAATGAAACTTTACAATAATATAGCTTATACATCAGAATAACACATAGGCTATAATTTTCACCGACTTTCAAAATGGAGGAGGTGTTATGTTCGTTTTTTTATGTTCAACAATTACTCCGCCGTTTGTGAACCGATTTTCAAAATTTTTCTTTTGGTGTATAGGTTATCATCCCAATTTGGTACCATATTCATAAAAGTGGTGACCTGATGAAGGGATCCATAAGAAATCGAGGGAACTCCTCAAAATTTATATGGAAACATGTGGTGATTTCGGTTTCGTGAGCAGTATTCTAAGCATATTATGCTACCAACAAGCAAGATTTTGTACCAAGGTATACCATGGTTCGGAAGGTGCTGAGAGAACTCCTGACTCTTTATAGATACAAGTTTAGGAGTTTCGACGTTGTTTTAAGAACGGAAAGCATATGCTACTATGCAAATTACATTCATCATCATCTTCATCACTACCATAAACCATTATAGAACCATGTATCGTCCCGTTTTGACCCTATTATTGGTACTTTTCATAGTCTTTTATTATATATCACTTAAAACGCGGGTAACACCGCGGGGCACAGCTAGTTTATTATAAAAATCTCATTATCTCATCAATTCCAGTTCATGATGCCAACCCCGGACCGTCTGCAAGCCCTCAACGTGTCCACCATCAGCGGTGCCGACTGCGTACGGCGCATCCGGGAGATGGAGCAGCACGGCTGGCGGTCACCGCCCGTGGAGCCTCACCGCGAGATCTGTACCTACCACTCGCCAGGACACGGCATGTGTCATGTGAGTAAAGGCAACTATTAAGAAATCTGTGGTACAGCACTAAGCAGTGTTGCCAACTCGGTGTCAGGTTTTGGGGCTAAATGGAGTTCTAAAAAGGGCTAGATGGGGGCTAGATAATTTTTTTTTGCCAAATCTAGCCTAGATTTGGTAAAAAAAAAATAAAATTGGAAAAAGTAGTTATTTTTTAAAGGAACGTCCATTTTTGCAATTTCCACACGTAATATCATGAATAAGAAAGGCAAGAAATCTCACTGAATCACTGACTAATATAATATTCAAAACAATAAGTAATAGACTTCGCAATTCAGTACTTCGGTACGAAAAAGTAATAAAATATCAAATTGTAAAATTGTTGATGTAAGACAAGGATAAAATCGTAGTTGGATTTTCGGGGAATACCATTATCTGTGTCTGTGTCTCTACGATTTATGTAAGAGGAAAAGAGACAGGTAGTCTGATTTGACGTGACTTTGTGTGTTGCCCGCTTAGCTTATATAAAGTTTTCTTACACGGTTCGGGGCTAGAAATAGGGCTAGGGGCTAAACCATAATTTTAAGGGCTAAATAAGCCAAAAAAGGGCTAGATCTAGCCCCGAAAGGGCTAAGTTGGCAACACTGGCACTAAGCCCCAATTTCACCAACGTCTGCTAGTGTTTACAGCTAGTTTACAGCTTGTTAATATATCATGTCTTCTCTGTCATTCATAAGAAAAGCGAAAGAGGTAACGTGATACTAGTTCGAGCGTTAACTTTAACAGTCGTTGGTAAAACTCGGGCTAAAGGTGCCTCTTCACAATGGACATGCTGGCCCACTAGGAGCCATCGTCATTGTGTAGACGGGGTTATGGTGTATGATGGCGGACGATTTCCAGGCATGGCGCGCAAAGGCCATTGTGTACGGGCTACAGATTTAAAGAGGAAACGCTAACACTGTTTTTTCATACAAACTTATTCCCCAATTTACTCCCTGGACAATGCGTCTAGACAAATTATTTTTTTATAAAATATTGGGATCTGTGAGAACTATGCCTCTACGTTCGATTTTTTCTAAATTTACTAATAAATAAAAAAATATGACCCTTCAAAAATAGCAAAAAATGAATGCCCCATACCCCGCCAATCGACCGACCATAAAACAAATTTTAAAGATTTTTAAGATAAAATAAAAACGTAGAGGCATATACTCACTCTTCCTGAAGATGTTTAAAAAAATAATAATTAGATAGGCTCTATTTTGAAGGAGGAATCAGAGGACTACGTTACCTCGATTTACTGTATCTGTCTCTATCACAATACACGTGCCGGCGTAGGGTGAAGCGTGATGGCAATAGTTTCTTCGTTTAAATTCTACTGCACCCGCGTTTCCTCTTAAGGCTTATGATGTAGTAACTATTTAGTAATCTGTGCTAAGGCCCGGGCCTTGGAGTCCTGGGACTAATAACCGTTAGAGTACGGGAAATGAAAACATTGACATGACACAATATTATTACTCGACCAAATAACTTAGGTCCGCCATATGCCCATAAATTGATTTCCTTGATGGCACATTTTTACTTCTTTAATTTTACAGCTAATTATCGACTTTTAAATAGGTTGTTAACGAGTTATAGTTATTATATATATATATATATATACAACCTATTTAAAAGCAACGTTTCCAGTTAACATTTTACTAAGCAACGTCAGTTAGATCATTGTTCGAAAGGCATATATACCTAGTCGATAGAAATTTAGCACTTCCATTGCATTGCATCCCATGCACTTCCATAAACATCTCTATAGACTCTATAGCCTGCTGAAAAACCTCTGAACCCTCATCACTCATCAGATATGGTATATTTTCCAGGGTGACTCCGGCAGTGCTCTCATGCATAAGAAGACCAGGTCACAGATCGGCATCGTTTCCTGGGGCTTCCCCTGCGCCGTGGGTGCGCCGGATGTCTTCGTCAGAGTCAGCGCGTATAAGGACTGGATATTGGACGTCGTTGGGAACAACTTGTGATTGTTATGATTGTTGTTACTTGTTATTGACCTTGGCTATTACTTGATGGTTACTTGATTGTTATTATTAAATAATTATTATTATTTGGAAGAATTGTTTTTAATTTAATACAATATAACAAAATTCTCAAATTTTTTAAGTATAATATTGCCTTTTCAGAATTCACACTATACAATATATATCTATTTAATCTATACTCTATACTTAATAATATTATAAAGCGGAAGAGTTTGTTTGTTTGTTTGTTTGAACGCGCTAATCTCAGGAACTACTAGTCCGATTTGAAAAAATCTTTTAGTGTTAGATAGCCCATTTATCGAGGAAGGCTTTAGGCTATATAATATTAAGCTAAGATCAATTAGAGCGAAGAAGCAGAGGAAAATGTGGAAAAAACGGGGAAAATTATTTGAGACTAGACGTTCCGCGCGGCTTCGCCCGCGTAAATTAGATATTTCACAGACAAATCAGTCTATAAAAAATAGTCTATAATCCTTCACGTAGTATACTTCTTATCAACCCAAATAACAGAAAAATTGCTGTAGTAGTTCGTGAGATAAGCCTTTTCAAATAATTTCCCCCGTTTTTTCCACATTTTCTTCTATTTTTTTCGTTCCTATTAGTCTTAGCGTAATAAAACATAGCCTATAGCCTTCCTCGATAAATGGGCTATCTAACACTGAAAGAATTTTTCAAATCGGACCAGTAGTTCCTGAGATTAGCGCGTTCAAATAAGCCCTTTCAAATAATTTCCCCCCGTTTTTTCCACATTTTCCTCTATTTCTTAGCTCCTATTAGTCTTAGCGTGATAAAATATAGCCTATAGCATTCCTCGATAAATGGACTATCTAACACTGAAATAATTTTTCAAATCGGACCAGTGGTTCCTGAGATTAGCGCGTTCAAACAAACAAACAAACTAACAAACTCTTCCGCTTTATAATATTAGTATAGATTTTCAAATCGGACCAGTGGTTCCTGAGATTAGCGCGTTCAAACAATCAAACAAACAAACAAACAAACAAACAAACAAACAAACTAACAAACTCTTCCGCTTTATAATATTAGTATAGATTGCTTATTATCTTAAGAAATACTGAAGCAATTTTTATGTTATTTGGCAAACATGAAGAATAGACCACGTGAGGGGTCATATGCTATTTTTTGTGGAAAAATGTACGGTTTCCGTGAAATTCCTAAATTACGAGGGCGAAGTGGCGCGGAACATCTAGTATTATACTTATACTCTTAGATCATTTTATTTTTTAACCATCGACGAAAAAAGGGATGTTATAAGTTTGACGTGTCAGTCTGTCTGTGTGTATGTGTAATGAGTGTGTGTCTGTCCCTAGCAATAAGGAAAAACATTTTACACCCCCATAATTATAAACTACTAGACGTTCCGTGCGGCTTCGCCCGCGTAAATTAGGAATTTCCCGAAAATAAATAGCCTATGTTCTTCTCCGTGGTCTACTGTAAATCTGTGTCAAATAACATAAAAATTGCTCCAGTAGTTCGCGTGATAAGCACTTTCAAATATTTTTCCCAGTTTTTTTCACATTTTCCTCTGTATCTTTGCTCCTATCCACCTAAGCGTGATAATATAATATATTGCCTATAGCCTTCCTCGATAAATGGGCTATCAAAAACTGAAATAATTTTTAAAATCGGACCTGAAATTCCTGATATTAGCGCGTTCAAACAAACAAACAAACTCTTCAGCTTTATAATATAAAAATAGTATAGATTACATTTATTACACACATACAACATTATTTTCGTTACAGAATTTCTTAATTCGGTCGCCGTGCTCAAGGCCCGCGATAAAAGCTATGCAAATAGCTTAATAAATCTTAACTTTTTAATATTATTTAAGTAATGTCAAATTGTGTCTGTCTGTCCGTCGGCCTGTCTGTCTGTTGTACCTCTTCACGCTCAAACCGCTGAACCGATTATGCTGAAATTTGGTATGAGGATACTAATTGAGTCTCGGGAAAGGGCATAGGATACTTTTTGTCCCAAAAAAATTTACGGTTCCAGCGCGATAAACGAATTTTGTAGCAACGGAGTTGCGGGCGTCATCTTGTCATAAATAATCCATTAAATAAACCACGTTTTAACGTCCCCAAAATCCCGTCTTCATCTAAATCTTCTCCAAATTGGCGATAAGTTTGGGAATGTGTAGTGTGTACTCCCTCCGGGTCATACTTTTCAGGTACTCGTTGTAGTCGTCAGGGAAATGGCCCTTGAGGAAGATCTTACCCAGACGAGTAGCACTGCGAGTGCCAGGTGCCTTATGCAATTTGAAAGCCAAACGTAATTTTTACTCGTTTACTAGAATATCTACTTCGACATGGGGCCTCTCATTTAAAACTCTTAAATTAATTTACACCGCGACGTACCTCGGCAGTATTTGCTACGGGGCCCCCGTGTGGGCCGATAGAGCAACTATCGGCGCGGCTCGTCGAAAGTTGCTACAGAGCCAACGTCTTGCGCTTATCTTCTTATGTAAAGCTTATAGGACTACAAGCACCGAAGCTTTACCTGTTTTAGCCGGAGTCTTACCCGTTGACCTTGAGATACAGCGTCGTGCGACAATGTACTATCATAGCAAAAACATTACGAATCCCTACTTTTTAAACGCCCGCGATAAAATAAAAATCACAAGATTGTTTGAACCTTTAGAAGATTCGGTACGTAGTCTAATCTCCGAATGGCAGACGCGTTGGGACAAATCTACTAAAGGGAGACATCTTTATAACTTTTTCCCTAATATTCGTGAACGGCTGTCCAAACACTGGATAGATATTGATCACAGCGTATCTCAATTCCTGACCGGTCATGGAAATTTTAAAGCCAAACTTTACGGATTTAAATTGGTTGCATCACCTATGTGTGAGTGCTCGACCGAGGGCAGTATGTTTGAACAAACCGCCCATCATGTTCTTTGGGAGTGTAGTCTTTGGCAAGAGGAACGAACTACAATGCTGAACAACCTATATTGTAAATCTGGAGTCGCATACTACACTGATCTCGTGGACAGCGCTAGGAACTTCCGTGCCTTCAAGCGTTTTTGTCACAATTATTATTGGCGACATTCAAACACAATAAACTCCAATATTAACTTAGCTTCAGCTTAGGAGTCACAACTATTAGCCTTATTTCCGTGGTGCTCCCCCTTAAGTTCTTTGACTTTCGGTCATTGCAACTTTGTGCTGTCTCCCGCTTTGTATGGGGAGCGAAACTGGAATTCTTCCTACTCCTCCTATTCTCTTCTGATTAATTTCGTTGCGGGTCCCAAGACAGTTTTAGCATGTCCCTCGGGCTCCCTGAGATCATATCAAAGGGTTTTCGTGGTTGGATACCGCTGTCGATCCTGGTACACAGGAGATACAGTGGTGGGAATGTGTGGTGGGCCAAAGCCCGTTAAAAAAAAAAGGTGCCTTATGCCTCTTTCATTTTACAATCCTCACATCCTGTCATGACTGCCAATTCAAAATCTAAGAAAATAGAATACGTAGGGTAAAACGACTAGTGACTGGACAGTACCAGTCATTGGACAAAGCACAAAAACACAATAATTATTTATTAAGGTTGCTTTAAAAACTGCCAGTTTTTTAAATAATAGAACGCCTGATTTTAAAGGAAAAACATTTAGTTTTTAAAGCAACCTTAATAAATATAGTGTTTTTAAGGTTCCGTACCTAAAGGGTAAAAACGGGACCCTATTACTGAGACTTCGATGTCTGTCCGTCTGTCCGTCTGTCGCCAGGCTGTAACACAAGAACGGTAATAGCTAAAGAGTTGAAATTACAAATACTAAAAACAAAATAAATTAAATATTTAAGGGGGGCTCTCATACAACAAACGTGATTTTTTGCTCTATATCAATAAAGGTACGGAACCCTTCGTGCGAGAGTCCGACTCGCACTTGGCTGATTATTGTGCTTTGTCTAATGACTAATACTGTCCAATAACTAGTCATGTTCACCCTGGTATGAAATAATATGTCCTAAATTTTGGCATGGCAGGCCTGACAGCCCTGACAGATTATGGGGAAGTGAAATAAAGGTGGCCGTAGCCACTCGACGAGCTTGTGGTGCAACTCGGCTGGGTAAGATTTAGTTGCCTGTTATAAGTACTAGGCGGTATTGAAAGATTGGCTGTATTAGAAGTACTACTTGTTGTCAGGGTTGCTGAGATACTTCTGCTCGACCCTGGACTAGACATGCTCACGTTTTCATAAAAATAGTAGTACTAAAGGCCACGTTTCTACTTCGTTCACCAAATCCTGAATTATGAACAGATCGTTGACATTTTACTCACGAACAGTTCCAGGTCATCTTCACTACCGGAAGGAATTATTTAAAAACAGTTTAAAACTAATCAGCATTCAAGTTTTTCTTTCGGTTTGTTTACAATCACTGCACTCACTGCTCGGTTACTGGGTTTTTTATTCGGTTTGAGAATTGAGACAATCAAACAGACATAACAGGCAAATCGTTTATTACTCCATCATCAAACAATACAGTGGTAATTATTATTCGTAGTCCATTTTTCTTAGGCTATATGACATTTAGGCTACATAACACATAGGCTATGCAGCACTTATTAGGATAAACAGTTATACTATTTAAGCGATGCTTTGCTGTATCCAGTCCCTGTAGGCGCTAACTCGGACGAACATGTCGGGTGCTCCGCGCGCGCAGGGCAGACCCCACGACACAATACCGACTTGCTCCTCGCGGTCTACTCGGAGGAGGGCACTGCCGGAGTCACCCTGAGAATAGAAAGAGTTGTATCAATTTTAAACATGTTAATAGTCAACCTAAGGGTTCCCACACAAAACTGCGAATTCGCATCGAATCGAATCGTAATGTCAATTTTAAAATGAGTTTTGTCGCAGATATTTGCGATGCGATGCGAATTCTCAGTTATAATATGTGTGGGAGCCCTAAACCTAATTAGTTTAATGACGCAGTTTCGAAAGAAACAAGGCATATTCATATGTCACAAAAAATCTCTTGAATAATCTAATAACTCCAAACATATTAAGTTCGAGATCTTGGGTTTTCATGAGAAAATATTGTAGTTTTACCTTTTTACTTGCACGAATTGTATTGCTATCGCATTCCTTTGGATATAATTAGGTAGCAAAGTATTAAGTATGGCCATTGTACCTATACCTACCTAGTTTATTAAGCTCTTATTTGACAGCAGTTTATTTCTTCAATGGCGTTACTGATTGGTTAAAGAGGTTGGCATTAGCTATATTCAAAGTTCTAACATAACTTCTGTCAAAAAACACTTGGGGTTTTTTGACCTGCAATATTCTCGTGAATGCTAGAGATATAATATTTTAGCGATCTAGGTAAGGGTCACCGCAGATATACAATTTCAAGTTGGCCGACTATCGTACAACTAAATTGCGTAGTTTCACAATTTAATTGGACAACTTTTTAATTTGTGGGTAATCGGAAAGGAATCGCAGTTCTGATACGATTGGTGTCGCAATTATTTAGTTGTACAATTTAGTTGGATGCAATGTGCGAACTCTCATAAGTCGCTATAGCTATTGGTATACTATGCGGTTTAGTTGGCCAACTTGAAATTGTAAGTCTGCGGTCGCTCTAAATGTACCATCAGAAAATTTGATTCAAAGGCAGGATGACATCATTTCTGTCAATTCAAAGATAGCCGTGAACTTCTGATTGGGTACATAACGCGATCAAATTATGCAGGTCCGCCATCTTAGACCTGGATCCCAAAATAATAAGACTGTATAACTTACTCTCTCATGGATGAAACCATAGATTCTTAGTAGTGCCTCGTGTACTTAGAATACCTGCGAGTTTGTGTAGCTCTACGTGTGACACCTGGTCTGGTACCAGGTACTAAAGTTGACTAAAAATGAGTCTTACTTTACTTATTTTGTCATGGCTAATATTTATATATAATTTGTAGATTATTGTTCTGAACTAGTATCATGTAGTGTAAGACACTTTTCAATGACCAAAACTATTATCAGACGTTTTAAAAACAACTTTGTTGCTATTTTTATTTTATAAATTAATATAACACCTTAGAAAACAATACGATATTGCAAGAATTTATTTTGTACTAGCTGTTGTCTGCGACTTTGTCCGTGTCAGCATACTGCATAGTATAATAACAAAGATGGATAATTTTCCCCTCTTTCCTTACCCAAAGGGTAAAAACGGGACCCGATCACAAAGATATTTCAGCCTGGGAGATGTTAATGCATCCACCGTATAGTCCTGACCTTGCACCTTCAGATTTCCACCTGTTTCGGTCGCTGCAGAATTCCTTAGGCAGTGTCATGTTGACATCACAAGAGGACTGCCAAAACCACTTGTCGCAGTTTTTTCATCAGAAGCCCCAAATTTTTTATAGCAATGGGATCATGTCCCTACCAACAAGATGGCAAAAAGTTATCGAACAAAATGGCACCTATATACTTTAGTCAATTGTAAATAAACTTTATAAAAAAACCTTTTAAATTTTTATATAAAAAAAATGCGAAGAAACTTTTTCCCCAACCTAATAGTATGTAACTTACATTGCACGCTCCCATGTTAATAGCTCTGAACGTGCACAGCTCGATGTGCGGTTCCACGGGCGGGACACCTCGGATGTTCAGCTCGGCGGCGCGGAGAGCCACCTCGTCGACACATTTCTGGCCATCAACAGACGTCGCGTACAGCTCCAGCAGCACAGCGGAGATGGAACCACCGGTCTGGGGAGAAAAGATAAATTGTAAAACGGATAAATGGCCCACCACACATTCCCCTTAATTTTTTTAAGTATTTTATTTTAATTTTATTATTAATTATTATTAAAGTACTCATGTAAGTAAGGCCTTTGTGAAAATTTCAAGTGCCAGCTGGAAACAAATTATCGGACGCGTCCGTAAGCCGCGGCTGATGGATGCGGCTTAACAATGTGCACGGTTCATACGGGGACGTTGAACGCCAGATTCTTTTCGGACGTCCGAACGCTCAAGGTCGCGTCCGCGACTTATGTCAGACAATGTGCACAGTTTAGTGTATTTTATATTAACCAGATAGAAACAAGCCGCATCCGAGGAAAACGTCCGAGGACAACGTCCGATAATTTGTGTTGCCATTATTTACATCGAGCAAAAAAGGCCAAAAAATCACGTTTGTTGTATGGGAGCCCCCCTATATAATATTTAATTTATTTTATTTTTAGTTGTTGTAGTTATAGCGGCAACTGAAATACATAATATCATCATAATATGTGAAAATTTCTACTCTCTAGCTATCACCGTTCTTGAGATACAGCCTGGAGACAGGCAGACGGACAGACAATGAAGTTTAGTTTTTGTTTAGCCATGCCAGCAACAGGACCTTCCGCATCTGAAACTTTATTTTCTATTTCCTCAATAATCTTCTTTTGAAACAAAATACGACGATAAAACGCGAGAGGTAGGAGATATTACATACGCAGCCGTGTGGTGTCGGGAATGTAAATTGTAATTTTTTTGAATTTTTGTGAATACATCCATATATTCACAAAAATTCAAAAAAATTACATTGTAACATTTTCTTGTAAAATATGGACTTAACCTTGAAATATGGGAAAATATGGAAAATAAAAATTAGTTTTTCACAGTCTAAATGTGAAAATTCATGTAAAATCACTCCGACCGATTTTTCTGAAGTCCCGGGAAAGGACAAATGATACTTTTTACCCGGAAAAGTGTACGGTTCTCGCGCGATAAACGAATTTTGGCGCAACAGCGTTGCGCGAGCTATCTAGTAACATAATATTTTACTCACCCTGACTCTTCCCCATCCGTTAACCCTCGTAGCGATACCCTCGCCAATCCAGTCATAGTTCAGCTGAACAGGCTGCACCACTTTGGTCAGCGTGATCTCGCTGGCAGTGATCACGATACCAATGTCGTTCTTGATGGTGGAAGACACGTAGTTCTGGTGAGTGATGTTGCGGGAGATGCTGTAGTGGGAGCCGCCGGTGTTCCAGCTGTTGGTGCCGACGGTGACGCGGAGGTTGCTGGAATAATCAGATGCTGGGTGAGGTTCGATCGGATAAAACTAGGCCTTTGCATCCGTTGTGGATGATTTATACAGTATTTTCAGAGCGAAGTAACCACTCCTTAAATACTGTAGTGCCTGGGACAGTATTTTAATGTCCGTATGCTCGTATGGTTGCCCAAGCACATACGGCATTCTCGCAACATAGTCGGCCTAGTCCAGAGGAATTTCCTCACGATGTTTTCCCTCACCGTGCGAGCGTCCGTATAATATGTAGGTACTTGAGATCAGATAATGTCTCATCGGTACACGCCTCCACCCGGGATCGAACCTGCACCCTCTACGAGTGTGAACCAAAGGTTTACCTATTAGGCCACGGCCACCACCACTGCAGTGGTACTGAATCTTTTTACCAATAATGATACAGCGCAATCCAAGAAATCAAGTACTGAAGGCGCTCGACTACCGCAAACACACTTACCCCGTTACTTATCCGATCAAGAGCGTCCGTGGCCTAATTATAGGTAGACCTTTGGTTCGCACTCGTAGAGGGTGCAGGTTCGATCCTTTTTTACCAATAATGATACAGCGCAACGTGTGTGTGGCCCTTATAAAAAAGGTTTAGTACCATGGTACTAAACCTTTTTTATAAGGACACCAAGGCACGTTCTTGTCTTGGTGTCGCGGGCCGCAAACAAAATTTTTAGGGTTTAAATAACGTTATTCAAAATTAGCGATTTAAAGGTGGAAAAATTTTCACAACTTTCACGACGACTTTGCACTATTTTGCTGGTGAACGTACAAAATGCAGTTTTTAATTTACGCCGCATGCGGCCCGCGGGCTGCAGGTTGAGTATAGCAGTGCATAGACTGGATTACATGTTTAAGCTGTTAGATTTTAAAATGCAATATTGTAAACATGTCCACTGTCCATCAACCTGGACAATGCAATGCACACATCGCTTACATTGATGAAGCTATGCTGATTGCTGCCCGCCCGCCCGAACTAGTAAGATAGTGGTGTGAAAGGCCACGAAATTCTAACAAACGGCTGTATAATATTATTATTTGATATTTTGATATTATAAATCAGATCACACCGACACGCGGCAACCGCGTTACATTTTTATTTTTTAACCGACTTCCAAAAAGGGGGAGGTTCTATATGTTCGGCTGTGGATATTTAACATTTCAATTTTGTACTGATGCATATTGCATCGCCTAGTCGCGACAAGTTATGGTGTGAACAGCAAACCTACAGGTATTATCTATATGAACTATTTATTGCTTCCTAAACAACTCACCTGCTCAAGGCTCCCCAGCTAAACACAGCCTCGATACAATGAGCAGCAGTCAGCACATGTCGGGTGGTGATCACAGAGCCTCCGCACAGGAAAGACCTGATGAGCAAGCCGTTGGTCATGGCGACCATGTGAGGTACCGGGTCCTGGGCGACCGTGCCGCCCACGATGCGCGACACGGATGGGTCGGTGTGGTCGAAGAAGATGGAGAAATCCTCCGCTGGGAGCGCTGAGAGAGATTTTATATTATGTATTTATTTTTGTTTAATAATGTATGTACCATCGAGGAAATTGATTTCTAGGCAGTTGACAGACCAACGTAATTTGGTCGGATCATGTCAATTCAATGTTAAAATTTATTTATTATTGTGATCTGTCGGCTGGGTTTGACGTAACGCGACCAAACTACGTAGGTGGGTGAATTTCCCAAACGCATTTTTTACGCGGCTGGAGTGAATTAATGGCAGTGTAAAAACGCTTTTTAGGAAGAAATTAAATTTTATCGATTAGTTTGGGTTATTATTTATAAGAGGCAACAGTCACATTTTTATTTCGACCACTATACAAATACATTAACGAAATACCACGTTCTCACAGAAAACCGGCGTGAAACAGCGCTTGCGCTGTGTTTCGCCGAGTGAGTGAGTTTAACGGATGCCCAATCCCCTACCCTATTCCCTTCCCTTCCCTCCCCTATTCCCTTCTCTTCCCATCCCTACCCTCCCCTATTACCCTTTTCCCTCTTAAAAGGCCGGCAACGCACCTGCAGCTCTTCTGATGCTGCGAGTGTCCATGGGCGACGGAAGTTGCTTTCCATCAGGTGACCCGTTTGCTCGTTTGCCCCATTATTTCATAAAAAAAAAAAATCTAAAGGTGGAATTTTTACCTTCGGTGACTGTCCCCAAACTTTTTTTAGTCCTAATTTTGTCAGCAAGGAAAAACTACAATGTAGTACATACACAGCGATTATTTTATTCGATTCTTACAGAATTGAGGTATAAATAATACATGATTTATAATCTCAATCGTTATTTTTTCAATACTGTGAGACAAATACATTCGTCCCAGAAATTTGTTTTCGGTGATTTTATTACGGTGATTTAAAAAGAAACATGATTAATTGTCGAAAACAGGAGAACTTTTGGATATATTCTTGCTTCTCAAACTCATGTGCTAGTCACACACAAGCATTCGGAGCAAAATATGGTTTGCTGTGTGGCTGCGTTTTCTCGCTAAAGAAGTATTTTACTTCGGTGACTCCCGACAAATTTCCTTACATTTCCTTGGTTTAATTTATCCTATGATTGAACTACATAGAACTGTTGATTTTATTTTGGCACAAACACTTTTAGTCATATGTATCAGGAAGTAGTTTAGATCTTGCTTTGTAAAAACTTGAAAAAAAAACATAGAAAAAAAATGGGCATGTTGAATTTCACCCAGGTCCCCCATCTGCCTAGGAATCAATCAATCAATTTCTCTGATAGTACACAAAAACTGTTGAAAGACAAACTAAAAATACATTTTAGCACAAACGTACTAGTTACTTATTCCGATTGGAATCTCTTCCAGTAGACCTGTTAGAGGAAATTTTAATGGTTAGGTAAGGGAGGCATTAGAAAGAGCGGCGGAACAGGTCGTATTCAAGCAACTATGGAATACTAGATGATCCGTTGCGCCAAAATTCGTTTATCGCGCGGGGACCGTAAATTTTTCCGGAATAAAAAGTATTATATGTCCTTTCCCGGGACTCAAAGTATTTCCATACCAAATTTCAGCAAACTGAGTTCTGCGGCTTGGGCGTTAAGAGGTAACAGACAGACAGACACACAGACAGACACACTTTCGCATTTATAATATTAGTATGGAATATGGATGGACAACTATTACATGATTGCCACTCAGACTGCTGCTGCTGTCTACAATAAACACAATAGGTGGCTACCGGGTGTGAATTTGCCACTACTCACTAGAGGCGCTAGTGTCGCGTGAAGTAAAAAAAGGCCAGTGTGCAATGATAGATGAATAATAATATTATTCGTATTAAGGGGCTTAGAAGAGCTAGCTAATCGAAGTTGACCGACAATTGCATACATTCACAACGCACACGCACGTACGCTAAGTCTACTCTGATTGTGGAAAATACTTGATTACTGCTAATTAAGGATTTATTTAAAAAAAAATAAAACACTATAGCAGTAGTACACTGGTAGCCAAATATTGTCCGTAAATTAAATCATTATTGAGTGCAATTTACTACACATACTGATCATTTTAAGATTTTATTAGAGGTATTTTTGCGATTTTTTTCTATCGACAAAAATAAGTTGCATCGTGTTTTGAAAACACTATGGAACAAGTACCGCATTCTATCATACAGACATTCCTCTTCGAAATCTCGCATTTAGGTGTTCTAAGCCCCTTAAATTGCTCATCATTGTAATTTGTCCATGTCATGGCTATTAGAAGCTGCATAATAATTTTAGTAACATAATATTATAATTAGCTAGCTAGCTAGCTCTACAGGGTGTACCGTGTAACAAAACTAAGAGAAAGCACTTTAGGGTGTGTATGTGTCCCTTGTGCACTATGAAAGCAGCAGCGCTGAAAGATATTTTTTTGTGATTTGTTTAGGCAACTGCCCGAGCGTCATGAATTTTCCCATACAAGAGTTAATAGAAAGTTTCTCTTTCGGTGCTGCCACTTTCACAGTGAACTCTATACAAGGGACACATACAGACCCCAAATTATTAACACTTAGTTTTATTACACCCTGTATAATCTATAATATTCATTTACTATTTGCATTTTGTTATTAACCATGGTCAAATCAATGTTATCGATTATTGGTAATGATAGGTTTATCAATAATTATTAAGTAGTGATTTAATTAGATAAATTCAAGCATAGAGAAAATATACAGTTCAAGTAATCAATAAAATCATAATAACCTGATAAAATCAAATCCAGTTATAGCATAACACTTGATATCAACTTCAATTAAATCAAAGAATAATTTGTACCTTTACTACTTTACTTAAGTTAAATCAATGACAATCTGGATTTCTAATGACGGGCTCTTTGGCCTATGATGGACATATAATGGAAACGGATGGAAAACGAAAGTGTGAGACGAAAATTATTAAACTAAAGTGCGAAAAGGGATTCCCGCGTCTTCGAGGACGCTACTTTAGTTTCATAATTTTAAAGTTTATTTTTAAGTAGGTACTTTAATAAAATCCTTTCCGCTGCACTTCGTTCCTTCTGTGCTGACCCTTATTCTATGATCGCTCATGATCGACGTCAATTGTGCATGCTAAGATTTACCATTACCATAAAAACACTTACCGAAGCTCCCAACGAGGAGTGTTAAAAAAAGAACACTACTTTTGTACATTTTTCGACCCCGACTAAGAAGTATGTACTGACCGTTACATTTATAACGTCAATTAAATGATAAGGGACGATTATCCTTTAATAGTGATAAGAGATCGATGGATATCGTGATCACTGCACGTGATACATACATAATTAGTGCTTAATGTTATTAGGGCTTTAGGGTTCGGAATTGGTAAAAAATAAAAATAATATAAACAGTACATAGTAAAATACATAATATCTTCTATATAATTTTATGTTGTAGGCCAACTAAAACCAACTGGTCTGGACGTCTGGAAGAAACCGCTGAAAGCGGGTAAGGTAGCCTATTTGCAATATTCCTTACCTTGGCTTTTGTTTTTTATGTTATATTGTTTTAAGGCAAATAAAAAATATTGTATACTTAAATAAAACCAATTTACTAAGACCTGATAAGGATCTGAGATTTTTTAGCCATTTAAAAGCATCGTTGATTGGTCTATCTCGTTGCTAGCCAATCACAAGCTAGAATAGTTAAACAGTCAAAAATTACATACTTGTCCCAAATAAGTACTATATTATTTTAGTTTCAAACAGCTCCTCTAGCGAAAGAACTTGGAACTAAATCATGAACTGGACTGTTAATTCGTCGAATGAATAATTATTATTCTTATTTTGTTACTGGATACAATAAGTATTAATAAAGAATTATAGTAACACTAATAGAATAATATTTGAAAATATTTATTTGGTAGGTATGAGTAGTGATCAGCTTTTATTATCATACCTTTTATTATCAAGCTAAGTGTAAAATATGATTCTAGATTTTACAACCAAATATAAACGGTTTTAAAGATACTCTTTTAAATCCACCATTTAAAGTGTGATGTCAATCATAAATGTATTTAAAGAGCGGAACGGAGCGGTTTATTTACGGAACCCTTAATTATGCGTGCGATTTTCGCTTGACCACTCGTGACTTTCCATGCGACAATTTTGTCAATAAACTGGAATTCCCTAGATCACTAGTAGATACAATACACGTCTATATTATAACGATTATGAAAACGTTATAGATTAAAAGATAATGTTTATCTTCAAACAACAATAGAAAACTTTTGGCTTCAGTTAGTAAGTTTAGTGGTTCCACATTGGCCACATCCTACAATCGACAAAATATATTATACGCGTTAACGATTTACGAACGTGTATTTGTAAGCAGGTGCTCCCTCACCGGGAGCATTCACGTGTAATGTAACCTCCCTCCTCCCTGACTCCCTCCCTGACTGACGAGCATTCGCGTGTAATGTAACATTCGACTTTGAGCATTCCATAGCTAGATTCATAGATTGATGTTACAAGTTGTATCAATATATTACACACTGTATCATTACAAGGTGCGCATTGTAATGCTCGGTTCTCCTCCCTCACTGATGTAATGCTCGACTCTGTAACGTTACATTAAAAGCGAAACACCTTTATATTCTGCCTTAATCATTTATTTGTATTATTATGGTCGTAGTTTAAAAATATTAGTATTTCCTATATTTTAGACAAAGTCAAGCAGACCTTTTATAGTTAGTCGACTGTAAATATACTGTAGACTGGCTATTTATTAGAGCTCAATATGTAGAGTGATCCTAAGACTTTATCTGGTTTTCTTCATGAAGGTATACCATGTTCTTTTAAATAAATAACACACTATAATTTTAATGGCATTTGCCTAACAAATAGCCTAGCCTGGAAAAGCTTTTTAGCTTTAGAATGGTCAATTCAATACAGTGTTTAAGCCTTTTACGATCTCTAATGGAGGCACTTCACATGGCTATTTGTACCAAACAATCACCATGTGTTGACGGTATGTTTGACAAAGTATTGGCCTTATTTGCCTATTTGACAAATATATATATATATATATATATATATATATATATATATATATATATATATATATATATATATATATATATATATATATATATATATATATATACCAAATACACGTATCCGTACCTTTGTCGGTTTTCGACGCACATCAAAAGATTGGTATTTGACGTCCATGTGTGGAAGGCCGTATTTGCCTTTATTTGCTTCTTTGTGTATACGTCAATAATTTTGCCAAATGCAACAAATAGCCAATAGCAAATACAAATAGCCATGTGAAGTGCCACCATAAAATATTGCTACTTTGTGATTATCCACTGCAATGCACGCTTTAATCGATTATTATAAAGAACTGTCAATATTCATGTCTGCGTATCATGTATACAAATGTTGTCTACCTATCTTATCTGGCGACGTAAATTTGATGACCGTCACAAGAATCCGGTGATAATCATGATTATACTGTACCTACTGTCATGGCTACCTTGACACCTTTATATAGTCCGGTCGTGAAAAACGTGGAAACTGGCACATCTACCAGAGGTAGCCGGTAGGTAAAAGGCTTCCTCCATGTCTTTCAACTGTTTCCTATTCCTCTTTCTTTTACTCCCGATTAAATATATTGATTTCTTTTTTACAGGTTTCTGTAAAGAGTGCTATAGAAATAAAATTATTCAAACGCCAGTTAGAAATTTTTTTTTAGAATTATTTCGTGGTTGGTGAATCGTGAATAGTGTGAATCATTAGCGTAATATTATGTAGTTAATAAAAACACAACATCAAGCTTAAAATTTATAATTTCAAGCCAATAACGACAATTACACTATCAGACATTAATTAGATTAATCAGATATCAGAGAAGTTTGGTATATTTACAGAAGTTACACATATTGGTCTTTCTAGCACTTTAAGAGCCTACTGTCAAAACGCTAGCCTCGCCTACACACACTGCTATCCTCCAGTCGTGATACAATGATTCCATGAATCGTGCTCCCTGGCAATATGCTTTACGCTGCAACTAATAGTGAACAATATCGCGTAACAACGGTTCCCGCATTATAGCACGAAAGTAAAGGTCATAAGTCCTGAAAATGTTTTTGATGATTACTTAAAATTAAATACTAATATTTCCTTTAGCTATTATTTTATAAAGTGTGTGATTTTAGTAGTGCAAGTTATTTAATGATAGTAACTCAATAAGCGTAACAGGTATTTGTTGAAAAGCCCAGAAAGATTCATAATTTCAAAAAATAAAACTATCAAGTCAAAATAAGTGAATCGTGTTTTTGGTTAACCAAATATCAGATAAATATACAATGATTAAATAAATCTCAATTTCATTTGAGTCAATCGTCTTCCGGGATCGTAATACTTATTAGAAAACACAGCAAAATTTGACAGCCCGCTCTTAAGGAAGTGCTAGAAAGACCAATGTAGCTAAATATATTTTATACCAGTGTTTCCCAAACTTGTCGGGACCATCCCATCTACAAGAAAGTTTAAAGTTCGTGGCCCACCTTGTGTCATGAAGACAAAAAAAAAGCAGCGGTATGTTGCTGCCGCAGCATTTACCCCGTTAATTCTTATCGTAGTTCACCACCATATATGACGATGATCGTCAGCCTACTGACGTTCACTGCTGGACTTAGGCTTTTTCTAAAGCTCGTAACCACACCCATTTCAATTAAGAAACGTACGTAAGTACGACAATCGTCCTATAGATTCAGGGCCCACCCAAAATCTACCCGCGACCTGTCAGTGGGTCGCGACCCACACTTTGGGAAATACTGTTTTATACTAATACAGAGATTTCATACTAAATTTAAAAGGAAATCAATTCCTCTAAGTGAGATTTTATTATATGAACTGATGATTATTACTATCTCTTTCACTCACAAAAAATAATTGGTATTTCTTTTTTTCAGGTAAACAATAGAACGCGATAGAAATATTTTTGTGCGTGTAAAAGAGATAAGTAGCGATTAACTATCGAAAGAATATAATGACATAATATAGACTATCAGGTTTTCTTTCTCATTTCCACTACTGTATTTCTATGTCTGCTGGTATTTATATCAGTATCTAGAAACTCCTATTTTTAGTCAGTCTAACACCAGTCGTGCACACAGTCCCCCCTACACTGCGACCTAGTAACATACCGGCCGTGCGGCTTGCATCATCTCACCAACGCTTCTATCTTGCTCACCGCCTCCGCACTCAAGTTTAATTCACTACACAACACTAGGGACAGTTCATCGTCCACATTCCTTAACACACTTCGAGGCAGATCATGATACACTACATATGTGCTTAGCATCCTCTTGATGTCTTCTTCGCAGCCATTTATGCTTCTACTGCTAGGTAGTCCAAGATACTTTCTTAAATACGGAGTGATCTTTCCTTCCCATTTATCGAAAACACTGGCTACTTTTTGTTTGATAGCTACGACGAATTGTGTAGATACGAGGGGTTCGTTAGTTTCTGTGCCATCTACGGTCATGTCTGTGTTGCTTCGTTTGTGATGGGCGTCTATTTGTGACAGCAGCAGTTTTATCTGCCACATGTGATATGATGTTGGCTCCGTCTTCATAGTTTTTATGATCTGTGAACATATTGGGCATACATGAATTTAAAAATAAATATCTCCAAAAGGAGAAACTGTTCAATATTTTGGTGTGTCTAAGACATTTTTATTAAGTTTAAGTTTGAAGAGCTTTTAAGATTTGGTATTCATATTTTATTAAATAATTTAATAGCGATTTAAAAACATGTTTGTTTTCAGGTACTTCCTGTTTACGCAACATATTAGTAAATAGTACTACTAGAGTTGTTATCTTCAATCTTTTTTATCTATAGATTGTTAGATATAAATTTAATTAATCTAATGCGTCAAGCCAACCGGCATGAGCGCCAGTATGAATATGTAGCCTATCTTACTTTGGACTTAATGAAAATCGGATCAGTAGTTTGCCGCTTCTTCACGCAAAAACTACTGAACAGACTCTGACTAAATTTGGTAAGGTAGCAGTATAGGCTCTGGCTTAATAAATGGGCTGCTTTTTCCTCGTATTATTAGTGTTCGTGTAAAACCTAGGAATAAACAAAACCGCTTCCGCTTCTCTATAGGCTATTTACCTTCAAGAAAGTCGTCCATACAGGCAACGCGCACAGTATATCTTTGACCACACATTCGTATGTCAACATACTGAGCGCTTGTATGTACTCCTGCTCGGCCTTCGACGGTTTTCGACATAGACACTGCCTGGATATCATGTCCGATTTGATTCCTTTCTTCTTTTTAGCTGGAAATTTGAAAAAACATTTTTTAAAAACGTAATTGCCAAAATAAAAAACTATGTTTTATAAAACAATAGTCCTCAACGAATGCGATTATACGTCGATCTCGTTTTCTATCAAAAAGGTTAAAATGTAAGAGGTAGTTACACTGACCTCCATTATACAAGTACGCTGGACCTATGATACCCACTTTTTTTGTGCCTATTTGAAGCGGAATCAGCGCCCCCAGTGAGAGGGAAGAGAACTAAATTTGACGTAACTTGCAAATGGCCGCTTAATCGTTTTCGGTTGTCATCACCTGTGGTCATCACTAGTATTAGTTCCAAATACTCCCACTACTGCTATCAGCGCCAATATGGCTGACTGACTTTCAAACGTCATTTTTACGTCAAATTTAGTTCCTATCACTCACATTGGGGGAGCTGATTCCGCTTCAAATAGGCACAAAAAATAGCTGTCATTTCGAAGGGTATCATTAGTCCAGCGTACTTATATAATGGAGGTCAGTGGGTAGTTAGCACATTCAACGAGTTGTGTAAAGCGGGTTTTGTTTCTTAAAGGACTCCCTTTAGCACTTAGTCCATCCGATTAAATATGGTTTTACGATGGTAAAAACTAGTAATGTGTTTAGTACAACTATCTTGCTATTATAGTCTGTAGTAGTTTTTTACGTATCCGCTACATTCATACAAAAACGATGATGGTCATTCAGCTTTAACGAAATTATTTTACTATCCTTTTAAAAGCAGACACCAACCTGTAGCCAAACAATCTCCACACACTCCCACCGCGCTTTCTCCCAGGTAATGCTTGACGAAGTTCCTTATCTTCTCATCGTTGGTGAACAGTTCTATGTTCTCTGATGCTGACCAGACCCTGGCCGGCTCCAGAGTCAGGGTTCGAGCGAGGATGGTGAGGAAGCCGTCAGGGTCGTCGGAGTAGGACAGGCAGCCCGCGCGCTGCTTGATGTCGATACACCATGTGTATTCTAGGAATGTTCTGGAAGAAAACATATATATTTTGTAGGTGTTACTAATAATAATAGTTTAAAAAACTAAAAAAAAACACACTTTATTTGTATTTCTTTTCAAAAAATTTTAACAAATTATTGCATTGTCATTGGCTTTTAATAAGTATGCAAAGTGTCGAATTAATTAGCCTACTGCCGTCCTAGCATACGCCAACGAGATATCTCGTGGATATCTCACTCTCGAGTGTAGTGATATTGTCGATATCGATTTATATCTCTTTTTCCCTAACATGCGTACGTCGAGAGATAAATTTCTCGTTCGTAGACTAGCTTCACAGATAAAAGGTATATATATCGACAAACTACTCTTCTCATTTGTCAAAATCTTGACAAAACTCGATAAAAATGTGTTGTCATGTTAGGGTTTGTAGACAAAAATAGCACAGATTAAGAAAAAAAAAACACAATTATCTCTAATTTTGACGACAGACAAAGGAAAAAAAGTATGTCATGTTAGGGTCAATAGAGATGAAGAGATAAACCAGTTAACATCGAGAAAACATGTAGACAAAATTTTCTCGTTTGCGCATCTTAGGCCGGCATGAGATAGGTAGAAATTGGGCTCAAAGATTCCGTTACATACATACAGCACAAGATTATAAAAGCGTGTTCAAAATAGTTACATAATGGACTTGCACTATACAATGTTATTGTCCTTGCCTATAAACCACGAATTCACGGACGAAGAAAAAGCACTGTGCAGCTCATGCTACTGTAATATAAGTTACAACTTACAAGGGTTTCGTTTTATTTAAAACATTAAACAGATACATAGACATCAGACATAAGTGTTAGGCCGTGTTCAAACCAAACTGACTGTAAGCCGCCGCTCTCTACGTGGGAGAGCCATGCTTCGGTACGAATGGGCCGGCTCGACCGGAGAAATACCACGTTCTCACAGAAAACCGGCGTGAAACAGCGCTTGCGCTGTGTTTCGCCGAGTGAGTGAGTTTACCGGAGGCTCAATCCCCTACCCTATTCCCATCCCTACCCTCCCCTATTCCTTTCCCTACCCTCCCCTATTACCCTATTCCCTCTTAAAAGGCCGGCAGCGCACTTGCAGCTCTTCTGATGCTGCGAGTGTCCATGGGCGACGGAAGTTGCTTTCCATCAGGTGACCCGTTTGCTCGTTTGCCCCCTTATTTCATAAAAAAAACGAATGTGAGTGTCTCACTGTGAGCCCCAGTGTGAACGTGAAAATAAACGGTATCGAATGTCCGCGCCTACGCCTAGCGTAATAACGTATTGTCGGTTAGATGTGAAAGAAAAAGTGAATATGTATGGAAATACAATAAACTGCGTAACGTTCTCTCACATTCGGCGGCTGACAGTCAGTTTGGTTTGAACACGGCCTTAGCAAAGGTATCAGAATTTCTTGTAGATCATCAAGTGAGTACCTTTACCTATGAGGGAATACCCTCTCTTCTTGAAGGTTTGCAGGTCGTATAGGTCCGGAAATACTACTGGTGACAATTCGTTCCAGAGTTTTACAGTGCGCGGCAGAAAGTTACGCGAAAAACGCGCGGTGGAAGACTGCCACTCATCAAGATGATGAGGATGGTATATTTTATTTTATAGCGAAAAGTTGTAGGAAGTATGATTCCGAACAATTCCTCAGAGCATTCCCCGTGATACAAGTTACAACCGATAGAGGAAATATATCCTAAATAAAATAAATATAACATTGACTGGTAGTATGCTTAATAAAGAAAGAAAGAATTATGTGGGGTAATTTCGTACCAGTGGTTTTCTTAATTTTGTGGTGGTACCCACTACCCACAATGCGCCTAACAATCCTACATCGCGCTATCGAGGTTTCGGAGAATGGCAAATTATATACAAAGTCTGAAATGACGTCAGTGGGCTTCGGCTTGACCGAGCATGCTATCTCGCTCGGTCGGAAGATCTTCCTTTTTGGCCGCCACTCACAACGTTAAAAGGATAATGCCCAAAAATATATGGAACCCGGTACCATTTTGCTTCACGACCAAACTTGGTTTTTTACAGTCTATAATTATCATATTAGCTCCATAATTTAATAAAATCTAAAATAACCTCAAAATCTTCAAAGCACCTTTTTCATTGACATGTCATATCCGTGCGAACGTTATTGCTCTAAAAACAGAGTAGGGCGCTTAAATTAGTAATAATTTCTAATTAAAGCGTAGGTATTTACTAACCTAATGCTCGTTACCCGCTCATGGTTACCGTTACCCACAATAATTTTCACAATGGACACTTACGATGATGCTGTTAACTGGAGTAAAAAATAAAACAAAGAGAATGAATTTTATTTTATCCAAACATTCATAAGCATATTATAAGGGGCATATTAGATTATCATTTATATTCATCATTTATAGGATCATATATTATATGATCCAATATAAATCAAGGAAGAAATGAATCATATGTCATCATAATATAGACGTCTATATTACATTATCCAATATAAATGACTCAATGATCTAGGATCCAATATAAATGATAATGTAATATGTCCCTAACAAATACATCATACAATTTGGTGCAGTTAATCAAAAGTTATGATTCGAGAGTTGGAGTATGATGTATGATGTATTTATCATTAAATAAAAAAAAAACAAATTAGTAAAATATATTTTTATTCATAAACAGAAGAACGTGGAATCTACGGTGCCTACCACCGGTTCGGGAACCAACCCGGCGAGAAGAACCAGCGTAAGAATCTCGCAGCGGGGCCATCTTTTACTAAAAAGATAGAAAATTACAATGGCTTACACCTATGTAAGAAAAATTACAATGTAAATAAACATAATCTAATACAATTATAAAAAAGGTAACAGTTACATAATTGTAAATAAGAAATGAGAATTAAAGTATGTAGAAGTAAACTAATATAATGTTTTAAAAACAACGCATTTACATAAACAGCATTATGTAATTCAGTGATTCTCTTAGTCCAGAGCGATTGGAGTCTTGTTCATTATGACGTCGCACTTCTCTTTGAGCTGACCTCCAACAAGCACCACAAACTCTTTCTAATCTTGAGATCTAAAAAGTGATATGTAATATAGTAATATATTCATTGTATTGTTAAATCTTACAAATAATTGTGACAACAAATAATAATAATTTATGAAATTATTTGTGAATCCATGTTTATTAGGACACAATAATAAAAGCACTACCAGCAGTATCAAATGTTGGAGATTGAAAATGAAAAATATTAATAAGATAATTAAATATAAACATAAAATATTACCAAATGCACCGGAACTAGTCTAATTATAATGTTTCTCTCTTGTCGATCTTGTCGCACAGGATATGTTCTTCTAGCATGTACAATAGACCGGCCACAAGAAAAACATACTATGACCAAAAGCAGGTAAAGACAAACTTCCTACATTGGTTGTATTTACTCTGTCTTCAAGGAGTGTCAAACACTCTGTACAGAGTAAATGATCTGAAGTCAGCTGTAATAAAACAATAAATTAAATAGTGTTTGTAATACATTAATAGAAATAGCATCTATAATACTCTAAAGTCTAAATAGTAATTGTGAAATCAAAGACCTAAGTCTAAGCTATTAATGTTTTTTGTAATGTTATATTTTCAGGTGTTAGTTTAAAATATTTCTTTGGAATGATAGAGATTTCTTTACAATTCTTAGAAAACATTTGTCACGAAGCACATAGAAGGTGCCTTATTACTTCTTAGACTAATATACTTTTCCTACATATTCAGAATTATATAAATTATGGTCTGCTTACTTGAGTAGGAGCTATCCACGATTGTAATAGGTTAAATATTGGAGTAGACACTTCTTCTAAAGTATGTGTATTTTGATTTCTGGGTATCGAAAATGAACAGTTGATACATCTGTCTCGCCAGTTTATCCAGACGGCACCACGCGTCGCCATATCTGCAAAATCACTATTAATTACGCAGAAAAAGTTCACAAAATATAAACAAGCTTATTTACAAATAGAAACAAGTTCTGCTTATCAAATATTTTGTGAAATTATTCTGAAATTAATAAAATGCGCACGTTTTCACATTTCGCAAATGCCACAATGACAGATGTCAGAAGAAATGCCGCGTGATATAGGGATGCAGTCGATAAATCGAAGTAAATGAAAAAATCGATTTTGAGTCTTGTAGCAGTAGTGAATCGATTTGATGTAATGGATTAGCTTAATTTTACTGTAAATCTATCATACATATTATAGAAAAGGTTATACATGATATCATTATGTAATAATATTATCATAAACTGTTATTAAAGCAAGTAATATTTATAACGATTGCAATAATAATTGCTTTAGTTGAATGAATCGATATTGTTACAATATCGATTCTTTGATATTGTGTTTCTAATAATGCACTACATCACTAACCAAACATGGAGGAAATCATATTTAGTAATTTTTATTCTTTAATTTATATTTACAGTTCAAATATTGGATTCCTGGCGTGGAATTACGTTAAAAAATTCGAAAAAGAATTACTATTATACTTTCATTTTGAAGCATGAGACAAATTGGTACCACCTTTGAGCATTCGCCTTTAATTAAGTAACATCACCCACCTCAGCTGATCCCAATTATGGTCCCTATGGAAGCTAATGGGCCAGTAGCGCGGGTCGTTGACCCGGACCTCCCTCAGCGTGTCCAACTCGGGGATAATGCAGGGCGCTTTCATTTCACGGACCGCACCGGATAGGTCTATCACCTGAAAGATATGAGGGTTTCTTAGTTCGTGACATATGGCAGCTGTTAGACACGAAAATTGACACAAAAGTTTTTAAATCGCTTGACAAAAATGAAACGGAAATGTCCGATTTTTAGGTCCCTTTCGTGGGGTAAGGAGTGAGCGGGATGGGTGCGGCACAGGTAAATACTATTGGTAAATCAGACGGGTCATTAATAATAATAATCATTTATTTGCATAGAATTCATACTTACTAATATTATAAATGCAAAAGTGTGTCTATCTGTCTGTCTGTGTGTCTATTACTTCTTCACGCCCAAACCACGGAACCGATTTTGCTGAAATTTGGCATAGATATACTTTGAGTACATATAAAACGACATTGGATACTCTTTATTCCGGAAAAATGTTCGGTTCCCGCGCGATATACGAATTTTGGCGCAACGGAGCTGCGGACGTCATCTAGTTATCGATATAATATCGCGATCAGATGATGCACACTTGCGCTGAATGCGACTCCAGTTTCGCCAAACGATCTTAAGATTGTACGCGGCCTATACCTGTATATATATGTGTGTGTGTGTACCTGTATGTGCGCGTAACACAGCTTGCCGGTGTGAAGATCTCGCGGCAGCAGCAGCCGCGGTTCCACCGCCAACACGTACAAATGACGGAACGCTTGCAGGTGATATCTGAAACATAGTGTTATACAATGGTATATGACTGGAGTAGAGCTAATCTGAGCAAGTTCAGCCATATTGTAAGTAAAATTCTAAATCAGGGGTCACCAATTAGTTTCACTCGGGGTCCACATTAGGAAATGAAATGACCTTCGCGGTCCACACATTAAAAAAAAATTATTAAACCAAGGTAATTACGGAATTTACAAAGGTATTTATTTACTGTATATCAATGACAAAAGTGACAATTTTTGTAGAGCAAATTATCTCTCTAAAGTTTGGAGTGAAATTGGTCCAAGCTATTGATATTAAATCCTGGAGATGTTCATCAGTAAGTCGAGACCGAAATTTATTTTTAACGAAGTTCATCTTCGAAAATGCTTGGTCCGCACACAATGGGTCGGCGGTCCGGATGCGGACCGCGGTCCGCCATTTGGTGACCCCTGTTCTAAATCAAAGAGTATTTTGTCCAGCTGGCACCAAGGTGCACTGTGGCGCAACAAAATAGCGTTCGCACTGTAGTGCTAAGCAGCAACCTCCTAACCAACCAAACTTTTTTATCCTGTATATCGTAGTGATTATTACCACAATGTAATAACGACCATAATAAGCCTCATACATATTAGAAAATTCACTAACTTAAGCCATTTTCTGAGCAAAAAAAAGATTTTGATGTATTTATAATAAAGGGCATTAATTTAAAAATCCGCTATACCTATTATCCTCGCTATGTGTAGGGAACTTGGGGAAGAACGCAATCAGCAGCGACGCGACGGCCGACGGCGTCGTACAGAGCGTTCCGCGCCCGCCGCCCACGAATAGCAGGCCGATTGCTGCGTGCACCGCCATCTGTACACGATACATGTTATAAATTGGTATTGTTACAAAACTTTGTTCCACATTTTAGATTATAAAAAAAGTTTTCTAATATCTAAAACGCTTATTTAGAACAACATAAAGACATGTAAGGAGATTTTAAACGAAAATGTAAAGTAAAAACAACATAAACACAATATTATGTTCAATGAGTATGTTAACTTTTATAGGTTTTGGCGCGTATAACGTTACTTGTACGCAGCGTACGTACGTAAAACGTACGCACTTGAGTAAAATGCACCAGTGGCTTTTGTTAGAGGCTTTCATGTACGCAGTCTCGTCAGACACCGATGCTAATAAATAAACACGCGCACGCTTCTTCGCCAACTAGTAAGTAAAGCCGCCATTCCACCGCGGCGCACGCTGTGCACGGCCACGCGGCGCACGGATTTATTAGTTTGACTACGTGGGTCGACGTTTCCAGCAGCACACGCTATGCACACGGCCACGACTATGTACAACTGTAGCGCAGCACAGTTTTGAGTGCACACCGTGCGTAGCGTGGCCAGCACCGTATTCGAGCAAACTACGTGAGTCAATTCGTGCGTAGCGTGTCCGTGGGTTGCAGTGAACATAGTCACATATATTTTCTTACAAAGCGAAGCTTGACGCACGTGCGTAGTCTCTCCGTGCGCTGCGGTGGATTGGCGGCTTTACCTACACGCCACAAACGTGTACGCAATTATACGCACCTGCGTCGAATGCGCCAATGGCTTTCTCGCTCGCAATCTTCTCGCTAGCCTCAATACGTTTAAATCGCCTCGTCCAGCGCACACCATTGCCGCAGCGAGTAAACATGCGCACGCGCACGCATCTAGCGTCGCGGCGCCGGCCGGGCCGCCCGCACGCGCTAATAACGCCGCGTACGCAAGTGCGGTGTCACGAGCGTCCTCACACCCTGAGCCAGCGAAACGCAGGCCGAGAGCGAAACACGCGCCGGCCACTATGTTGCAGTACGCCTGACTGAAATAAAGCAGTAGACAAAGTTTTATTTATAATGATTTTTTATTATTTAGAATCAAGCGTGAAGCACCTCAAAAACAACTGTAAATAAGTAAATAGAAATCCCGTAGACTTCGGTTTTAATTCGGCATTTCATAAACAAGATACTTACAACGGAGTATCACAATGATTTATTTTATTTCCTCTTAGTCGTAAAATCTCTAGTTCAAAGTCTACAAAGCAATAGTGATATAATTTACAACTCTTTAAACCAGTTATTTGCCTTAAGAAGGCGACTAACCCAAAATTGTCGATTTTATAAATCATTTTTGGACTTGATAATAAGCCCCGAATTGTTTAATTTTCTAAACCTAGATACTACATTATATTTCCAAGAGTCTGATCTGAGCGAAAACACGATATAGTAAAATTTTCTCGATAGAAAAAAATCACAAAAATGCATCTAACTTTGACGAATTTTTCCTATATTGCCAAAACCATGCATTAAACTAAGTTAATATTTTTACACATCATATAAAATTCTATCACCAAGGGTTCGACCTAGCGGATTTTTAATATTCTCTATATTTTTTAAGATATTTAAGAAAAATCACATTCGCGCTTCACCGCTAGATTTGTCTCACCTCTCAGTCGCCAAAAGTCGCGTTCGCGCGCGCCTGAGGAGAGGACGTACTTCCTTTGCCTTTACTCCGGATTGAGAAAATATTTAATCGATACCATGGGAAACAAACAAAAATTAAATAAATACACTAAAAGCAACCTTTGCAGGAGAAAACGGGAGCCGATGAACAATTGTAGAAGGCTTTTTAATTTAAATAAAATACGTATATTTGTTTACAAATATGATAATATTATCATGACAAATAATTTGTCAAACCCATATGTTGCGGCCGCACATGCGTAGTGCTTCGTGCTTGAGACGATACCATTGGACGATCTGCGTGTATCGTCCAATGGTATCGTCTCATAGCACGAAGCTTCGTGACGATAGACGAATCAGCGGCCGCGGCAATAGAGATTGAAAAATAAATCGGCTTTAAATCGATATAGTTTTGACAAAAACTAGTGTATGACAGCGATTTGAAAATCGATTTGGTTTCAATGAATGTCGTACTCGATACTATGGAAATATCGAATAAATTTCTTCGGACAACGCTACGGTCTAGAAATGATAAGATTAAATTGTCAAACAGTGATAACATTATAATATTATAAGCAAAATTAAATTCACTACTTCGACCATTCGCTTGATAATGGATAATAATTAGAGTATGAACAAAGGTGATGGCACATTTATGAAAGGATTTAGAAGAGTACATAATATACTACATAATATATTATAAGGTCTTTTATACCTATTATATTGCCGTTTTGTTTAAAATTGTTCTTTTTAGGGTTCCGTACCCAAAGGTTAAAAACGGGACCCAATTACTAAGACTTCAATGTCTGTCTGTCCGTCTGTCTGTCTCCAGGCTGTATCTCAAGAACGGCTTTAGCTAGACTTCTGAAATTTTCACAGAATGTGTAAGTATATCTGTTGCCGCTTTAACAACAAATACTAAAAATAAAATAAAATTAATATTTAAGGGGGCTCCCATACAAAAATTACAATTTTTGGGCTATTTTTAGCTCTATAAAGGAGTGAGCACACTGAGACGGGCCGTGCCGGGGCTCAGCGTGTCGGGGTGCATCGCAAAAATCCGCCTCCATACAATTTGTATGGAAGCGGATGCGCGTATCGCACACTGTGCCGGGGCGCATCGGCGCGGATTTTTGCTCGGCGGATTTCCGTCAATGCGACACGGCCCGACAAGACCCGCTGCGCCCCGGCAACAGTGTGCTATAGCAAGCGGCGCGCGGATGTGATGCGATGGATGTGATGTGATGCATTGCGCGCCGACCCGCCCCGGCACGCCCCGGCACAGTGAGTGTTAAAATCCGTCAATGTGATGCGACCCGACCCGGCAATAGTGTGCTATAGCGCATTTTGCGCTGCGCTGCGCCCCGACCCGCCCCGGCACGCGCCGACAAAGTGTGCGCGAACCTTAACGGTACGGTACCCTTCGTGCGCGAGTCCGACTCACACTTGGCTGATTATTTCGAACTTACTTATTTCTGTTATTCAAAGTAATCACCCCTGCAATCAATGCACGTTCACCAACACAGTGGCAGTGTATAGATGCCATTATTGAAAATGTCAGCCGGACGGCAGACTACACTTCTAAGGCATTTTGAGAGGCTCTCTCGCGAGTTGAATTTTCTTCCCGGTAAAAGTTTTCCCAATTTTGGAAAATGTAATAGTCGGTATGGCAGATGAGGGAGAGCTTCCAAACAAAATGGGCTCGCGCGTTGTCATCAAGGAGCAGCGGAGACGATCAATTGACAAAAACTAGTTGCAGACGTAGCATCGCCCTCATTGTGGGCAGTTTTCAATGTACACATCTGCAGTAATGCTCTCGCCGTTTTGTAAAAAGCTGTGACTTATCACACCGGCAATTAGACCACCAAAGTGTGACCATCACATTTCTAGGGGTGATTTTTCGTTTTGCACATTGCTTTGGTGTCGAACCAGGATCTTACCAACTTGCTGAGCATTTTCAAGTGTCAACCGAATACCATTTTTCAAAAATACATGAAGTTTAGGTGAATTATGAATAAAAGCACTTTATATAGAAAAAAAAATCTAGCTAGTTACGAGTTTCTAATTAAGGCCAAAAGTTCCTGTTTTTAAGTTTTTAGCTCTTTAAAAGAGTGAGTCGTAAAGAACTTTATGAAAGCTACTAAAATTTACTACGATTTTGTCTTTCAAACTTTGTATCTAACTCCAATCATTGCCTTGCTATGAGCATTGTGGCCGATTTTTTTCAAATACACAAATCAACAAAGTCTTATAATATTTGTGTTTTATGAAATATCTGAAAATATCTAAGAATCTATTTGAAAGACCGTAAATGAAAGAATGCTTATTTTTAAAGTTATTAATAACAAAAAAACTTCCGGATAGTTTTATTTCTATGAAAAAATCATTAGTCTTTCTATGGCTAAAGAAAAGTTATAAGCCAACAAATCTTATTTCGTTTTATGAAACTGAAAATTTATTCGAAAAAGACAAAATCTTTGAAAATTTCTTGACAATAGATTAAATAACAAATTTTCGATACTTGGTATAGAGTACCTAAACATACATTTTTTGAGCCTTTCCCAAAATCTTTGAAATGTATTCCAGTAATGCAATCTGGAAAATGTGAAAGGTTGTTTTTTCACGAGTTTGGAAGATTGATAATAAATTAATAATAGTAACACCTATATGGGACGAGTAATGGCTCTCCAGAGGATGAGGATGGTTTAATCGATGCAGAATTTCCCAAACACGTGATTTTAGTGTATCAAGATGAAATTTGAGCTGGGGTTTTTATCAGCACCAGCATCAGAGACGATTTTAGTGATACCATGGCGGATAACTCCGCCGTTTGTTGACGGATTTCCAAAATTCTTTTGTTATTGTATAAGATGTAGTCCGAATTTCGTAACATGTTAATAAAAGTGGTGATCTGATGGTGCAATTCATGAGAAATTGACGGGAGCTAAAAGGAGGAAACTAGCTGACCCGGAAAACATTGTTTTGCCATTTAATTTCTTTTCTAGTCTATACATATAATAAAATCGTAGAGGTAAAATTTTTGTACATTGAAAATAAACTTGAAAAAACGAGTCAGGGGCATGTTAGAAGTGTAATAGAACACATCTCAACTGTTTTTGAAATTTTTGTTTCTCTGTCTGTTTGTCAGTTTGTACAGGCTAATCTCTGAATCTGCTGGACCGATTTCAATGAAATTTGGCATGATGATACCTTATATCCCTGGTCAACATCTTAGATACTTTTTTTAACCGACTTCCAAGAAAGGAGGAGTAAATGTTTACTTTGCTGTTTGTGGTCCGATTGTCAAAAAAAAAAAAAATTATTTACTGTATATCAATGACAAAAGTGACAATTTTTGTAGAGCAAATTATCTCTCTGAAGTTTGGAGTGAAATTGGTGCAAGCTATTGATATTAAATCCTGGAGATGTTCATCAGTAAGTCGAGACCGAAATTTATTTTTAACGAAGTTCATCTTCGAAAATGCTTGGTCCGCACACAATGGGTCGGCGGTCCGGATGCGGACCGCGGTCCGCCATTTGCCTGCCTGTCCTAGGGTATAGGGCTTCGGAAGGTTCCGTTGCTGAACGGAACTTCTGACCCCTTATATTTTTTTTAAATACTGGAAGCACATGCCATATCACCACCATCATTACAGTTTACACCATCCATATAAACCACATTATGATGCTTTTGTTGTTTTTTTTTTGTAAGTATTCTTTTGCATTGAAAGAATCAGAATCGAAATTAATAATTATTTCGCAGTCTCTGTGCCGATTTGTAGATTTCTTACTTTAAGGGATATAATTTGTATTTGATGCTATGGTCGCGAAGGTGAAAATTTTCTAATGGGATCTATGAGTAATGGAATTGAAGAAACTCCTCTAAATTTACAACGACACTCAAAGTGATTATCAATTCCAGCAAAGGTCGACATCTTTATAACTTTTCCCTAATATTCATGAACGATTAACCAAACACTGGATGGATATTGACCACTGCGTATCTCAATTCCTTAACGGCCATGGAATTTTAAAGTCAAACTTTACGGATCTAAATTAGTAGATAACATCACCTATGTGCTCGACTGAAGGCAGTATGTTTGAACAAACCACTCATCATGTTCTCTGGGAGAGTTTTTTTCTGGCAAGACGAAAGAACTACAATGCTAGACAACCTACATTGTAAATCTGATGTCGCATACTACGGTGATATTGGGACAGTGCTAGGAACTTCCGTGCGTTTTTGTCACAATTATTATTGGCAACAGTCTAACACAGCAAGTTCCAATATTAATTTAGCTATTATAGCTTAGTAGTCATAATTATTACAGTTTATATTCGTGGTGCTCCTCCTTCAGTGATTTGACATTCGGTCACTGCAACTTTGTGCTATCTCAGATTTTAATGGGAAGGGGAATTAGAATTCTTCATACTTCTATTTTCTTCTGATTAATTTCGTTGCGGGTCCCAAACCAGTTTGAGCATGTCCTTCGGGCTCCCTAAGATCATAATATCAAATTTTAGGGAAACGATTCCTGACCTACAAGAGCAAGAGGTAAAAGTTAAAGAGGTATAGATGCCTACATTAAATATCCCGTCTTCTTTCGTCTATCCTCTGTCTCCGTCACATGTTCCTGGCCCCTGTTGTCCACGCCAAGCGGTCTTCGAAGAAAGGATTTTTCAAAACGATATCTGTGGTTCAAGCCCCGCCGACGAAAGTTACTTAAAAGAGCTTTCACTGTTCCTGGGTCTTTGATGTAAATTAAAAATTTCGAGTGTATTGTACTTAATATTAATCCTTATCCAAATAAAATAGTTTTTGATGGGTATTAAATTTTCTAAATCCCGATTATAATAACGTTACACATTCACGCGGACGAAGTTGCGGGCAACAGCTAGTATCAACATAAAAAGTAAATAAAAACCTATTGTCAGGCCTAACGAATGTACATAGCATTATAATCGGTTGAACCGTTTTGGATGAGTTCGCGCACAAACACTGTGCCCCGAGAATTTTATATACACATATTTGACTACATGACCCGGCAAACGTTAGTTTGCCATATAAATTATTTCTAGCATCAATATATTATATCAAAAAGCAGATAAAAAATTATTCTCAAGCCTAACGAATGTATGTATGCAAAATTTCATTGAATCGATTGAGCAGTTCGCACAAAAACATTGTGACATGAGAATTTTGTGTATTTTAATCTGACAAATGTTAATATATTTTACGCAAATACACACAAAAACTAACCAAATTCGGACGTGGACGAAGACGTGGCTAGTAGATTATATTAAAATATAAAGTTATTATATTTTTGTAACAACTACAGCTTAGGAATTCTAACCAGAATCGATCCAGTAGTGTCAGAGCCTATTCGATTTCGATAAATAAACATATCATAAAGTACTACTAGTGTATAAGGCAAAAAGTATATTAATTTGATTCTCAAAGTACAGATGGAAAATGTGACTTGAACTTCTCAAAATTTTATCTGATATATTTGGTTATACTACGTTCGTACAAAAAGTGGTTACGGGAGTAATTACACAAATTTATAGCCGCGGTGACATATTGAATGAGTTGGACGAGTGCGGGGGGTGTGAAGTGCGCGGGTGAAAACCGATTTTTTTCTGTCATAGGTCGCCCTCTTAAGCCCTTTCTACATTTTAGACTACATAATATGCTTACTTCATGGCCTCATAGTCGATGTTGTCTTCAGTGGGCTTGACGAAGCAGTAAGGCTTGATGGTGGCCGGGACTTGATTCTCCACCCACTCCTCTGACGGCTCTATCTCGTCCCAGAGCACTAGACCTTTAAGTAAAGCTTCATTTAGTACATTTTGTCAGTTGTTGAATATTAAGTTATCCCCATAAACTACTTTTCTAACCCTTTAAATAAAAAAAGTTTTTTACCTAGCATTCATCTATTAAAGGTGGCTTGTTTTTGTGTGTTATATGACGTTTACAATGCGCTTGAGTCTTGACAAAGATAAGACATTGTATAGTTATTCGGTACCTATGTAACTACTTTATAAGCAATTATTAAAAGTGTTAGTTCTGGGTTGAGCTTAGAACTGACATTTAAAATTTTATTTTTTGCTTCTATTATTAAAGAACTTTATAATCGAACTTCTTTTATTTTAACAGTAACGGTAATAAAAAAAAAACGCGAACCTCTTGCAATAATCCTCAGCATCAACAAATCCGGTCGCACCGTGTCCAACAAGTACGCGGTCGCAGGCGGAGCGAGCCAGGCCGCTACGGGCGCGCTATTGGACTTCATGTAAAGCAGCCCTAGAGCTAGCGTCGCCCCTGGCGCTGTCACGTCCAGGTTGCTCCCTGCCCCTCCCAGCATTAACGAGCGCAGGCGCGGAGCTAGCCCCAGCCGGGGGCCCACGCCCGCGCAGATTAGACCGAGCGCGAGCCCCGCCGCTAGCGCCGCCCCCTCGCGTTCTACGCATGACTCCGCCTCTGCGCCGGCGGGCTTGCCTGGAAAATAATTGCTTTGATATTGTATTCTGCGTTTTTTGTTTAAATAAACACTACAATAGATAAATTTGAAAGCCAGTCATCCATACTTAAAACTATTATACTATATACTTACTATAATATTATAAATGGGAAATGTGTCTATCTGTCTGGTGTGAAGAGGTAACAACCTCTTCACAACGAAACCGCTAAACTGATTTTCCTGAAATTTGGTATGGAATTTTTATCCCGAAAAAAAAAATTTATGGTTCCCGCGCGATAAACGAATTTTGGCGCAACAGAATTGCGTGCGTCATCTTATATATCTAATATTGTTATAAACGCTGTTTTATAAATGCTATTGTTATCTTTACGTCATAGGGTACTGGGTAGCCCAAGAGAATTTTTATCATAGAAAAACCGTTACTGCGCGATAATAGGATTTCAGGGCAAACAATGTTTAAACTTTAAAGCGTTAATTATAAACATACCTCATAAAAGATTATGAGGTATGTTTGTAATTAACGCTTTAAAGTTTAAAAATTCTCTTGGGCTCGTGATCGTGGGAGGGCAGCGGTCTCGGAGAGCTTGCGATGAGCGGTGCTCTGCTGGTGACGTACATGATATCTGCCTCTGTTTTACTTATCTATCTTTCTCTGTCTCCCTCTCTCTGTCACTCACCGATCTCGATGACTAAGCGATGACGCGGCTCTCTGTCGTAGATGTCAGGGCTTCCTCAGCTCTCTCTCACACACACTCTCTCTCTCTCTCTCACCGATCTCGTCGTGCGCGGTGCCCTGGTACAGCAGGCCGACACCGAGCAGCGCGGCGGTCAGCACGCCCTGCTGTCAGCTCTCTCCCCCTCACTCTCACACTCTCTCTCTCACCGATCTCGGCGAGCAGCACGCGGGCGAGGTGGTCGTGCGCGGTGCCCTGGTAAAGCAGGCCGACGCCGAGCAGCGCGGCGGTCAGCACGCCCTGCTGGATGTCCAGCTCCACCGACGTCGGCGGCAGCAGCGCCTCCAGGTGGATGCTCATCATCTTTGTGGCTTGGACGTCCATTGTGCCTGGAGTAGAAATTTATTACAAAAATGTGGGGGTGTTAAGTGCTTGGCTATAGGGCCAACGCTAAAACTCGTGCGGGCGCACGCTCGCGTGTGGACAAACGAAAAATAGTATGAGCAGCGCAGGCGCCTGCGACGGAGGGCGGACGCGGGCGACGGACGCGGGGGCACGCGCGGCGGTCGGCAGGCGCACGTCGCGGGGGCACTCGAGCGGGTTTGTTTGTACAAATCAGTCGAGCGCCGCTAGATGGTACGGTTACACGCGTCGGAGGCAGTACAACCATAGTACAACCATGAACATCGATACAGAGTGTGATATCGTGGACTTTGAACTTTGAGTCCTTGCCTTCAAGTATGGCTCTAATTTTGAAAATAATTCATCATATTATGTACTTAAGTACAAGTTTTTTTCAAATATTTGTAAAATTCGTTTTCATTGTCCCTCAACATCGAAAATTTGGTTACGAATTCTCCGCTGAGTAACCTGCTTGTCAAGAACGGGTTAGGCAGTCAACGTTGTTTCCGTTGACGTCTTCTTGCCAAATAATAAATTAGTAAATAGTCCATGGTAATTTACACGACACGACACAACTGTACACGCTCGAGATCAAAATTGTACTAGCAGCGCTAAATGAGGCGGGCGCACGCGACGGGTGCCCGCTCGCGGGTTCGTGGCCCGTGCCGGTCTTCCGACGCGTGTGCTCGCGCCCGCGTCCGCCCGTGTTTTAGCGTTGGCGCTTAGACTCGAAAGTTATATCTGCGTTGGAAGTTGGAACAAACAAAATTTGTTTTCAAGTTCGATTGTGACAATTCAGTTTAATCATCTTGATGACAAGAAGAGTAAACAGAACAAACGAGTAGGCCGACTCAGAAGAGATCTCGAAATTTATACGTTTGACGTAGTGTGTCATATCGGCCGGGGCGCGCCGTACTAATGCGTTACTCACACTGACCTCCATTATACAAGTAAGCTGGACCTATGATACCCACTTTTTTTTGTGCCTATTTGAAGCGGAATCAGCGCCCCGTGTGAGCGGGAATAGAACTAAATTTGACGTAACTTGCAAATGGCGGCTTAATCGTTATTGGTTGTTGTACGGGTTGTTGCCAACCGTACATAAAATATATGCTTACACGTTAAGTTTCAGTAATGTCGCGGATCATATTCATTTCCATGTGAAATAAAGTCAGTTATCATTTATCCATCAAAGGGAGCGGTTTTATTTTATCATCCTCAATCGTTCTCCCTTAATTATCATTTATCTTTATCATACATCTTTTAATATAATATTGGTGTAAGGCAGGCTGCAGCAGTAGCCCCTACAGTTGTCATCACTAGTATTAGTTCCAAATACTCCCACTACTGCTATCAGCGCCAATATGGCGACTTTCAAACGTCATTTTTACGTCAAATCATAGACAAATATATTTGGTCAATGGTCAAATTTAGTTCCTATCCCTCCCATCGGGGAAGCTGATTCCGCTTCAAATAGGCACAAAAAATAGCTGTCATTTCAAAGGGTATCATTAGTCCAGCGTACTTGTATAATGGAGGTCAGTGGTTACTCAGCATTGTGAAACATGTTGAAAGTGACACTTGCGCCCAACTCGCGTATATTCGTCCGTTTGTTTGAAGTCGAGGTATTCCTTAGTTCTGTCTACTCAGTAGGCCTACTACGAAACTGTTTTGAGACTCAAACAATCGGACGAGAATGCCTCGTCCTGCTCTAACAACGTCATTTCACGTTTGTTAGAGTAGGACGCGGCATTCTCGTCCGATTGTTTGAGTCTCAAAACAGATTCATGGTACAAGGCCTGATTCCAGTCTCGGTTGGTCATAGAAATAGCAACTGTTTTTGATTAAATATTATGTTAGCATACATTTAAGTCTTGCAAAAGAACACTGGATAGTTTTTATACTGGAAAAATTTACCTTCTCCCATCATTGAGTAATTCCCGCGTTACGAAGTAACAAACAACACATGGTTATACAGTTTGCAATTAAACCCTCCACCAAATTTCGATATATTGATCCTTGTTAAAAAAATACACGTATTTATTCTTTTATAATCACCCAGTACTAAAATGTTGAGAAAGAGCTACCGAAAATTTTCCTAAAAAAAAAACTAGGCCTTTACATCCGTTGTGGATGATTTATACAGTATTTTCAGAGCGAAGTAACCACTCCTCAAATACTGCAGTGCCTGGGACAAGAATTTTAAATGTTCGTATGGTTGCCCAAGCACATACGGCATTCTCGCAACATAGTCGGCCTAGTCCAGAGGAAAAAACTAGTCAATACGTCTGGGACCAACTATGTGCGGGTTTCCTCACGATGTTTTCCTTCACCGTATGAGTGTCCGTATTATGTACTTGAGATCAGAAAATGTCTCATTGGTACACGCCTCCACCCGGGACCGAACCTGCACCCTCTACGAGTGCGAACCAAAGGTCTACCCATTGGGCCACGGACACTCTTTCTTTCCTAAAAAACACCACAATTAATGGACACTACGCGTCGCCGGAGTGTGTCGCGGCCGGGCCTCTACCCAACGCCGCGAAGTGACCGTTCTGCAACGATTTTAAGTGGGATAAAATATGTTATTGAAAAAAAAACACCCTATTTTTTTGTTAAATGGAAGAGTCCATTTAACAAAAAAATAGGGTGCTTTCATAATGATACCTAAGCCCTAAAAATTTGGCCGGTAGGCTTGCACCCTGTATTTAATAGATAAAATTATTTACTATTTTTAAAGTAAGTACCTCTGTAAGTAGCAGCCAAGCCTAGCAGTAGGCCAATGCTGGTCATCTCGTTGCACCTCACAAGGTAATCGTACATGTTCATGAATGGCATGTCACGGAGGTGGCCGTTCAGACCCAACCCGAGTAGGAAACCAGCGTGCTCCGTCGACATTTCCGCTGTACCCTGGAATATATAAAATTGTCTCTTATTTATTAAAAAAAATACGTGTGGGACTCGGGGACTGCCGCGGTAAAGCTATTACATAGCATTTTTTATCAACTTATGCAATTATAATTCAAATACGTCTAGTCGCACGCACACAAACACCGTACCGAAGTCTGCCGAACTGAAACGACGCACGGCAACGCCGCACCGACCAGCACAGCGGTGCGGTGTGTGCCGGTCGGAGTGGAGGGGTGTTAGGTCTTTGCGTTACGGAATTTCTTGATTAGGTCGCCGCGCCTACTTACATACAATTTGATCGGCGATTCTATAAAGAAGCGATAAAGAAAACGTCTCTAACGGCTAAAGGGCCTGGTCCACATGCTTCCCGCATCCTATCATTTCACAGATGTTTTTACTGTCATGCGGGCAACACGTGCTCGGCCAGAAGCATTTTGTCACCCGCATGCGAACCAAATTCGCGCGGGTGACAACTGACAACACGTACGACAGAAAAAGCGCTTCAACTCACCCTCGGCTTGTTATACATGATCCAGCTGGAATGTATATTAGTTCCAGTCACCGGCACCAGGGCTAGACCCGCAGCAACTCCGTTATGGAAGGTCGGCCACAGCAGGCAGTGGGGGGGCGTGTCCCCGCCCCCTAGGGTGACAGCGGTGCAGCGGGGAGGCGGCCCCCGGCCGGACACGTTGAGACGAGGCAGGGTTAGAGGCTCCGTGGGGGAGCAGGGCAAGCTGCGGAGTGTTAGCATGCCTCTGGAAATGTGAAAAAATGAGTATAAGGGCAAACAAGGATAATAATAGATAAAAATAAACAAATACTGCTCCCTAACTTTACAAAACCGTAACAGTAAGATTGTTTTTCTCTATTATTTAACAAATTGATATGTTATATAAATAATTTACTGCCTATAAAAAGATCTTATCCAAAAAATTTTGCGAACTGCTAATCTTGTCGCTAAGACTTACACACCACCGCACAGTGTATTTCTTGTCCAAAAATTGGCCATGCCTTTTTTTTTCGAAATCTTGAACAGAAATGTTATGTAAGTAATTTATTAGTATTTACATGCGTTAATTTCTTATTATCTATACTAATATTATAAAGCGGAAGAGTTTGTTAGTTTGTTTGTTTGTTTGAACGCGCTAATCTCAGGAACTACTGGTCCGATTTGAAAAATTCTTTCAGTGTTAGATAGTCCATTTATCGAGGAAGGCTATAGGCTATATTTTATCACGCTAAGACAAATAGGAGCGAAGAAATAGAAGAAAATGTGGAAAAAAAGGGGGAAATTATTTGAAAGGTCTTATCTCACGAACTACTACAGCAATTTTTCTGTTATTTGGGTCAGATAAGAAGTAGACCACGTGAAGGATCATAGGCTATTTTTTGTAGACTGATTTGTCTGTGAAATATCTAATTTACGCGGGCGAAGCCGCGCGGAACGTTTTAGTTTTATTGAAAAAACACTTTTAATTTTTTTTTCAATAAATTTAAAAATTGCCATAACTTTTTAAATATTTACTTAATTGTCTTCTTGATTATTCTGATCGACAATAATAAAAAAACACAATTTAACCTGATTTACATATTTCTTAAATAAGTGTTTAAAGACTTATTTACGATTTATGTTTTTTTTTTCTTTAATTTATTATGAACGTATTTCTAATTATTTGGATTTTATTTTTATATAGAATTGTTACTTAAATGTACAAGAATTCGTGTAAAAAAATTTAGATCCAAATAATAAAGGGCACCGAAGTTAGAGGCTTCTAAAGTTTTCTATGGTAATTATGGTTTTAGGGTTGTCAATATTTCTATACCAAATTTTTTTATTCATTTGAACTTTGTTTTTTTTTTATTCCTGACTAATACTTAAACAGAAGGTTAGAGGAACTGCATTGAGTCACTAAAGTGACTCGATAAATCGAGAAAATATTTTTTTAATGCCGTGAAATATTTTTGAGCAGAAACAAAAAAAAAAACGATTACTTTTTATTTTAGTTTTTAATATAAGTAAAGCAATATGCTATTACAGAAGCAAATTTGCAGTTTTTATATTAATTTGACCTGTCAATCCTACATGACTGACTTGGAATTTTTTTAACAAGTTAATACTTTTCTATTGTACACATGGTGACACATTTAAAATCTTTTATTATATTTCCGGTATAAAATGGTCTCATATACTCGTAGGTTTAACAGCTATAGCCGAAAAACTATTGTTTAATAGGTAGCCGGTGCAGACCGGGTCCGGTTTCGGATTTTATTACCTGGTTCTAAAACGTCACGTGAACCGGGACTCCGGGTTCCAAGTAAAAAAATGAACATTTTAAATAATTTTATTGGGTAACGTATTTTAACTAGGAAAATAAAACAAAACATCGTGTGGAAAAAAAGAAAGATTAAAATTTTCCAGAAATACAAACAGCACGTAAAATATATCATTTTTATGTTTTATTTTATGCCAATCGATATTGTTAAAACACTGATCATAAGCCAATTAAAATACGGGATCATATTATTATCAACCCACAGAGTTGGAAAAACAGGTATTAACCTATACGTAATTCTTTACTTAAAAGAACAAAAAACTTATATCCATAAGCTGTATTTTTCTTTTAAGAACTTTATAAATATGTATCACATATTAGTGGTAAAACCCATTAAACACCATGGAACACGGCGGAGGTACATCATATAATATGCAGTATAATAAACATAAATAACCAAAAACAGAAAGGTTCAAACCAAATAGTGACCTTGAGCTTCTCAGTATCTCACTGACTTCAAAACTCAATATAAGAGTGGAACAGCAGTGAAGCAAAGGGGAGCAGAGTAGTAAGGTATAACGCGAAGAAAATGTAAACTGTGGATAACATAATGAATTTCCACGCGGGCGGAGTCGCGGGCACCAGCTAGTAAGTAAAAAAGACTATTACTATTTGTTTTGTTGAAGTTACGAACTTCATTAGAAAAATGAGCATATAAAAACCTACTTCAAATATTATTCAACTATGTGAACTATGCGGTGACAACCCTATCCAAAATAATATAAAATTGAATAACTCCGATGCCCCGCCTCATTTGGATCCCATTTTTTTTTGGGTTATAAGTATCAATAAAAAGAATATTTCAGTCTTAGTTTCAAATCCAAATATAAAAGACATGACGTTAAAAAAATTAAAACATAAATTTACAAAATCAGTCATAAATACGTTATCTTGAACAAATAAAGCCTGGATGTTTTTCGCTATCGTCGGGCTTTTAAGACACTATTTAGACCAATTAATAAAAATTTAAAAGAATATCAAACTTTTGAGCTATAACTGTTTCTATGTTTTTTCTGGAAACCATAGAATTTTTTTTCAAGTACTAATTTGCATTCTTCTATATGAAATGGGCAGTCGGGTGTTCTCGTCATGCATTTATATTCACAAATCCTATAAAATTAAGTAATAAAAACGGCATGGCCAATTTTTTGGACAAAAATACACTGTGCACCGTTAATATGGCTCGACAATAGTAATTTCTATGGAAAAACTAAAATGGTGAGGACTATCAGCTGAACGGCCGTGTTGTTAAACATTGTTAAAAGTTTACATGTTATTTGGTGACGATTAATGTCGTAAGTTTTATGGTCGTAATCCTAACATATAAAGCTCCGTTTAGACCAAACGAGCGAATGCTCATTCTAGTAAAGCTCTTTTGATGTAAACAAACAACGAGCATTCTTTCGTTGTTCTAGTGTGTTCGCCACGTGTTCGGCGGTAAATAGGTAGAATGCTCGCTCGTTTGGTGTAACCGACGCAAGAGCAGCCTAGAGCATTCTTTCGTGTTCGGACGTGCTCGCTCTTCGAGGCGGTCTCTTCAAAGGGATTCTAGTGTTCTTGAAATATTTTACTTTTTGGCGGGTTTTCTAAATTATCAAGTATTCTTCTCTGTATTAAATTCGTCACCCACCAACGTCTTTTCCTTCTTTTCTTTTTAATTGCGTTATAACAATAAATACAGCAATTGAAATCACAATATCGCTATCAAAGTCAGACATAGTCAGTCAGTCAGACATAGACGAATGAGCATTCGCTCGTTTGGTCTAAATGATTTTCATCTATAGAGCAAAAATTCTTATTCTTGATGTTCTTGTTGGTTCGATTGGTGTAAACGATCTAAAGTATGTTGTAACGAATTATAGTTTACACTAAACGAATACGAAAGGATGTTCTTGTGCAGTTCTTGCTCTATGTTCTTTTGGTTTAAACCCACCTTGAGACATCCATTATAGCTATACTTTATATTTGATTGATTGATTAATGATTTCTACCTGGCAATAGGCAGCGCCATGGTCCTCGTGCTGATAGCGTACAGATACTTCTCCTGCTCCTCAATGAAGTCGTGATCTGATACTTCTGGCCGCTGCGTCAGGTTGATGCTGACAGGAATCGAGGATTGGAGCAGGTTGAATACTTCCGTCATTCTGTGAATAAATTGGACTTAGGGCCCGTTTCACCACTTACTGATAATTGCCGAATAGGCTATCCACAACTTATCTGACAGATACTACATCCTCTGTTAGATAAGTTGTGGATAGCCTATTCGGCACTTATCAGGAAGTGGTGAAACAGCCCCTTAATCTTGTATTTTCAATCAATCAAATAATCAAGAAATTACGTAACGAAAAACACCTATCATTCGTCTAACGTCGTTTCAGTTTGGCAAACTTCGGTCCGGTGTGGCTCGGGGTGTGGTGCGCAGGTTGCCAGACTTCGGCACGGTGTTTGTGTGCGAGCGACTATGCTGCTTTACCGCGGCAGTCCCCGAGTGCCACCCGTTTTTTTTCATTAAAGAACCGTCCTCCGATATAAGCAAACACAATATCAAGCACCTGCGATCCTTCGGATACAACAACGCTAGCAGCTTAGTAGACAGATGCTCCATGCCCGTGGCCAGCTCACTGTCCTCAGCCCGCGGCTCGTCTATAGGGTTCCTTGTCTGCGAGTATGCCGTCTCTTTCTCAAGCACTTCGAGAGCTAGGGCTGAAATAATAGAGTGAAACGCTTATAGGATGTCAAAGCTTTCATAACATTAACATGTTTTTGAAAAATGTCGTTTGCCGTCGATACAAAATTTACAGGGTATTTTAACCCCATATTAGTTTCCCATTCTCTGGTGCTGGATCATGGATTATACAGACGATACGGCGGTGCTTATTATGCCATTTTAGTCCTTATGCGAATTCATGGAAATAAAATAGTGCCGAATTCGTACAAGAGTAAAACAAGAGGATTAAATAGGCCGTTATCCAAATTTCTCTCTGTTCGCCCACCGGACTTTATCTACTCACACCCTCAACTCTTGCGGCGCCACTACGACGGGAGCGGGACGGCACTATAGGGCGTGCTACGCACACTCGCAGTACTCGAGCGCGAAAGGTAGCGTGTCGGAGATGTCCGCCTGCAGCGCCAGGTCCTCGCGGCCCACCAGCGTGTACGCGGCCGCGGCACTCGCACGGCGGGAGCGGGACGGCGCTATAGGTCGTGCTACTCACACTCGCAGTACTCGAGCGCGGAGGTGAGCGTGTCGGAGATGTCCGCCTGCAGCGCCAGGTCCTCGCGGCCCACCAGCGTGTACGCCGCCGCGGCGCTCGCACGGCGGGAGCGGGACGGCGCTATAGGGCGTGCTACTCACACTCGCAGTACTCGAGCGCGGAGGTGAGCGTGTCGGAGATGTCCGCCTGCAGCGCCAGGTCCTCGCGGCCCACCAGCGTGTACGCCGCCGCGTCCCAGTCTGCCGGCGGGTCGGACTTGCAGCGGGCGAGGACGGTCAGCAGCAGCAGGGAGACGGAAGGGGGGAGGTTGTCGATGTCGCGAGGTGACATACCTGGATTAGATACAGTAATTATTACAACTAGGTGTTGCCCATAAGTTAGAAATAAAAATATTTACACAGCCATTAAACAAAGACGGCATATTGTCACATGACAGACAGCTGACCTTGAAAAGTTATACGCTGCGCAAAATATAACTTTGTCAGTGAAGTAGTATGATTATAAATTTGTTTACCACGTGGTTATCGTACATATCTCTGCAGCGTGCACGACTGAGCGAGATAGACGTATACACTCGAGGACCAGCGTGCACGACAGAGCGAGACGGACATACTCACCGCGGTCGGCGGCGGCGCGTGCGGCGCGCGCGGCGGGCATGGCGCACGGTGCGGGCGCGCGGGGCGTGGAGCTGGCGGGGGGCGCCTCCCGCGCGCCCGCACCGCGTACCCCCGCGCCTGCGCCGTACCCAGCGAGACATAGGATCTGATAGAGATAAATGAATAAGGTGGTTAATGAGTTGATGAGATGATTAATTTACAATAAGAATTGACAGCTACACAAAAGATCAAATGAAGACGTTAGTGGATGAAGCTGGCAAGTAACAGTAAAAAAAATGCCATTTTCTGCATTAATGGAGGTTCTAGGACCTGGACTAACTAAAATTTTATAACATTGTCCTAATGTTATAAAATTTTAGTTATACAGTTCATCTACTCACATCAAATATTATTCGCATGTTTGGTTTATGGCCATCGAGATAGCGCTGACATTTTGTGTGCGACAAGGAGATAGACGTTTTTATTTTTATGCTAGATGTTGCCCACGACTTCATTGCGCTGTTGTTCGTTTTTCAAGCGAGACACTGTACATACATTACAAAAACACCAGAGAAGGTTCTCGGGACTCAAAGTATCTCAACAAACATACAGTCTGACACACTTTCTCATTAACAATATTAGTTAGATTTACAAAATTAACTGCATTTAAAAGCGAGCTAATAACACAACAATCAGTGGCGTAACTATACCATCCGGGGCCCGTGGCAAATTCTTTTGATGGGGCCCTATCCGTAAAAATCTTCAGGTTGTACTTAGCTTAATTTTAAAAACCTACTTATGTAAGTAGTGTTCCAACACTAACAACAATTTTATTTTCAAGGCCATTTGTTTATATTATATTTACAATCATTTACAATGGATGCGTTCTAAACATCTTTTGATTTTAAGCAGAACCTTAAAAAAATATTTACAAGTAAAATAAAACACTCTGATACAACGTTAAAAAAAAAATCTGAGGTCGCGACCTCGGGCCTCTTGGGTCGGGGGCCCGTGGCATTTGGCCAGTCCTGCCACCCTATAGTTACGCCACTGACAACAATTTACTTACCTCTATGATATCTTTAGTCGTGTTATTGACATCACTCATATACGTATAATATCCGACGTCGACATCTTTCAACATGGCGTCGATGTACGCAAATATATTCGGCGGGTCCGCCGTGAAATAGTTCGGCTGGGAGAGTTTCTTCAAAACCGGCTCAGACATTTGGGAATCATCGTCGTTTTCGAAGCTGTACTCCGTTGGAAAATCTAGCCAGTAGTAGTTAGAATATTTCTCCAGTCGCAAATCTTTAGATAACTGATAGAGAAACGAAGAAAGGGGTTTTAAATCACTAGACAAAAGTGTGTTTAGCTTTAAATCTTCGTAGGCTAAGTGGAAAGCGTAAAACAGTTGTACTGTATAAGGGAAGAGCATAGCATTTGTATTGAATTGAGGCGCTTTCTCCATATCTACATCTAATTTAGATTTCCCTGTCCTCGTATATTTATCTGTATGTAACGGTTTCAAATTCAACATGGACGCTAGGGGATTCCCAATTTCTTTATGCAGTTTCGAGGTAAGAAGATACTCCCAATCGTCTTGGCTCCCATCGCTCGATGTTCTCTGCTTTTTGGTCACTACTTCTACTTCTTCGTCGTTCTGCTTTCTTTGTGACAACTTTTCCACGTCGTATCCTATGAGGGAATATAGCAGGTTGGAGAACATGGTCCACTCTTGTTCGGGAGTCAAGTCTTGGGTGCCCGGTGCGTTGCGTACGCCATACCATTTTATTAACACCTGAAATTAGGATTTATAGGTTATATTTATAAAACTTACATAATTTATTAGGACCTAGGTATTTCATTTTTATTTTATAGAAATATTAGGCTTGCTTAATCTGTATCGTACACACATCCACATGATACAGTGGGTCAGACAGAGCACACTGAAATGTGCTATCAATGTGTCTTAAGACTCTTAAGTCGGCTTGATATATGAAATATCCGTAAATAGTTACGACATCAGTGAGTCAGGCGAATCTAAATTAGCATCTCGTTTAGTCGGAATATTTTTTTACGGCTTGCCAATAGAACTAATCTTACACAATCTGCGTGTACACACACGTTCACGCATACGTATACACACACGTTCACGCATACATATACGCACACGTTCATATATACGTATACGCACGTACCTGAGCAGTGACGTCACGCGGCGCCGCAGCAGCGAGTGCGGAGGCGAGGCGGGCGACGAGCGGCGCGGCGGCGGGCGGCGGCAACGCGATGCGGTAGAGCTGTCCCGCCTCCGAGCGTACGGATACGCGCGAGCCCGCCGCGTCGCAGAGACGACGTACACCTGGAATACATAACATATTACGATTTACGACTTTAGATTTCGGCACTCTACTTCACTAAATGTTGACTCGATGTAGCGCGGGGTCGTCGAGTGCGGCGTCACTGCGGCGCGGCAGCAGGCTGCTGCGGCGGTGACTGTGTGTACTCACCCTGTGTGTGGTGGCGGCTCGGCGCGGCGGAGTGCGGCACCGGCGACAGCAGGTGCAGCACGGGGTCGTCGAGCGCGGCGTCACTGCGGCTCGGCAGCAGGCTGCTGCGGCGCGGGAATGGCGACTGTAGCGGACGTTTCGTGTAAGGAGAGTCGAGGAGACGTGCTAGGATACCGCCTACGTGAACCTGAGAGAGAAATCAGACTTTAGGCAAGCACTTTGCTGTAATAATTCTTAATAAAAGTTTGCGACTACACTTGTATTTAATGGCTATAAAAACTGACCCTTCCAAATAAAAATATTTAGGGCGAGACTGCACTAAAGCGAGTAGCGACACTACGCGGCAGCGACGTGACACGACACTTCACGTTCGTAAAAGGTAATTTTTTGGAACGGGAAGTGTCGCGTCGCTGCCGCATAGTGTCGCTTTAGTACGGTCAATAACTTTAGAAGAAATGCTTGTCTTGAAATGATTATATTGTGATCAAATCTATACATTTACACATAATATTAAGCTGTAGGTTCACTGTAGTGTTTATTTACCTTGCCAACAAAATTGTTTCCAGATTGCAAAATTATATTTCCAGTTTCGTCGATAAGTGCTATCATCTTCAAATGGTTCAAGACAACAGCATCCTTGGCTAGTACGGAAGAAACTGTACCCACTATAATATTTGGCTTGGAGTTGCCATGAGAATGAGATTTCTGTAGCCGCACAATTTGAAGCTTGGTCAGACCGCACACTTTGACCATAAAACATAAGTAGTCTAAGCCAACTATATCCGTATGGAGGAATGCTTGCATGTCGCTTGGTGATTCTATCGGATCTCTTTTGATGACTTGGTTATCGGTCCAAATGTGGTCCAAGCAGATGTCTGGGTAAAGAGGCAACGAAGGCGGAGCCTGGGTCATTGGACCGGCCATCATGGACATGGAACTTGCTTGACCGATCGATGTGTGAGGCGACATGCCCTGCTGTTGAAAGATATTCGCCAGTGGACTGTTCTGCCTCGATCTTGTCGGAGTGGCTAAACTTTTCCTGGACTGCATGGGACTACCGGCAGTCCAACTCGTATTCTTCATGCTGTGCATTGGACTCCCGACGAAATCACAGGTCTGACTGAAAGTTGTAGTGTTTGTGTTTGGGCACATTGATAAGCATTCATCTCGGATTGCCTTCCGTATTTTCCATAACGAATGGGTCTGTAGCTTCCAATCATAGACTAGAATAATACTTGGTTCGGATGACACAAACATAATTTGAAGATCCCCATCATTGTAATATTGCAGGCCCTGTGATGGAGATTTCATTAGCACAGGTGTGACGTCATCCAATGGGTGTGAAAGAGAGAAACACGTTGGCAAGGGAAAGTCTTGGTCGAAGCCAGATATAGACTCAGCTCGCAATTTAGCGCTCATATTGAAAAGGTTGGTTCGTGATTTAGAAAAGGAGCTGTTGTTATGAGATTCATTAAATCTGGAAAAAGAAGTTGGGAATAGGGATTTGTTGAATGATGGAATTGCCTCCTTCTCCAGTAACACTCCATACTTCATAGGCCACACTTTCTTCACTTGGAATGGTATACTTGTCATGTATTCTCTACCGTCTGTTGCGAATACTCTCATACATTTATTGTCCATTAAAAGTATGGATGGCATTATAGTGCTATCAATGTGTTCTGTATTGTCCTCTATTTTAATGTTCTTTTTGACATCACCTATTTGAGAATTTAATGCATCTATTAGCATTGTATTTTTAATGTCGACATGGAAATTTGCGAATGCAGCATGTTTGATTGGGTTGTCAATTGTGTAACAAGCAATGGTCTCCCTCTGTTCTGCTTCTGATAGCTTTGTTCCTGGGGATGAAATTAGACCTGAAAGTCATAAACGTAAAAATAATGTATGATAAAATAAAGTTTGTAGTAACTCTGTTTAGGTAGTAAATTTCTAGTCAGGGATTTTAATGTTTCTTTGTCAATTAAGTAAGCTAATAAAAGTTAAAGCAAAACCAAATGAGACCAAGATTTGCTTTAATTCTTATTTTCTATCTTTATAATGGCCAATGGGGTTTCCATTGGGCAGGTCCGACTTAAGTTGGCGAATTACCCCGTCGATCGTGGGAAAACGAGACACAATAGATATTACTTGAAATATTATAACTTTTTAAAAAAACAACATTAAATATACACAGCTGAATATAGAACCTCCTTTTTGTGAGAATTTATTCAAGTCTTAAAACTGTATGTATTTAAATTTATAGTAACAACAGATAATATAATATACCAAATTTTATTATTATAGCTTTACAATAAATTAATTTAAAAAGTTAAAACCCTACCTTTTGACCAAACAGCAGTACATCCTTTCACATACAACTCTTCTTCATAATATGAATCAATCTTTGGATTAAGTGGTTTCTTCTTTGGTCTTTTCTTTTGTGAACAATTTAGATTAAACTTTTTGGACATACTGGAACTGTTAGCACTGCCACCTCTTGATGGACCAGACGGTACACTTTCTTCCTTCGGCATCCCCCTCAATATTTCAGATTTGATAGAAATATTGAAGTCATTTTTCAAACGGCTTGGAGGTCGAAATGAGTCGTACTCAAACTTTGTTTCCTTTTGTTGTTCATTTGTAATATCTGGTACTTCTAAAAAAAATATAAAAACCAGTCTAAATAATTATCAAATATCATGAGTGTAATGTTCAATAGTTATTCATAACAAAGCACATTTTATTTTTCAAGAGGCTTTAGCTCTTGAATAAACCATAATATCACAGAAAGATAAAACTAAAAGTATAATCAATGAAATAGTAGGAATCCTTAACTTAAAATACGGTCCCATTCTGAAGAAAGCATGAAACTTGGCATGAATGTAGCTGTCATGTATGTGCTTCAATGTAGATATGGAAGCACGTCCAGAAATAATTTTTTCCCCCCCCCCCCCCCCCCCCCTTTTTTATCTCCCTCATTTCGGTTTTTCGAATTTTCTACGAAAACGACAAGACTGAGGAGTTTACTCTTCAGAGAACAAATTATCGTCGATAAATTATCTACAAAACGATACTACATTATATAGTGGTAAGATTAATATATTTCTGTTTACAGACACCAACGTATTATGAAATTGTAAAAACAGGCTAAGGTAAAAAAACGAGTACTTGAGTCAGACGCGGTAAGCTCTAACTCTGGAGGTAATGCCTCTACGACTATGAAATAGGTGTCATTTTGTAGCTCAATGTATAAGGTATCTAACTTTTTTAGCCTATTTTATCACCACTCTTGTCGTTTTCCTATAAATGGAGCAAGAAAAAAAAAGTTAGCCTGTTTTTACAATTTCATAATACGTTGGTGTCTGTAAACAGAAATATATTAATCTTACCACTATATAATGTAGTATCGTTTTGTAGGTAATTTATCGACGATAATTTGTTCTCTGAAGAGTAAACTCCTCAGTCTTATCGTCGCCATAGCTCTGCTGATACCTATCACGCGGTCGCGCGTAGCTATTTTAGGTATTTAGTACACATATAGTACTATCTTTAGTAAAATGTTTGCATTTTTTAATAAAACTTCAAAGTTACATGTACATATTTTGTAAACTATAAGTTCTATCAACATACGTCCAAAGACAATATTGTAGAGAAATTAATGAACAACATATTATTCTTTGACAGTTTTCTGATAGCTGTACCCGTTTTCATAAAAAATAAGAAAAACCACGATATAGCATACGATACATACGAAGGGGGGGAATGGGGGGAAAAAATAATTTGTCGACATGCTTCTATATCCACATTGAAGCACATATATGACAACTACATAATTTTCACTGTATTTTACTGTATTTTTAGTAAATTTTTTGAAACCCTTAGCTCTAAATCTAAGAAATTGTAAAAAGGTAAAAAAACGAGTACTTGAGTCAGACGCGGTAAGCTCTAACTCTGGAGGTAATGCCTCTACGACTATGAAATAGGTGTCATTTTGTAGCTCAATGTATAAGGTATCTAATTTTTTTAGCCTATTTTATCACCACTCTTGTCGTTTTCCTATAAATGTAGCAAGAAAAAAAAAGTTAGCCTGTTTTTACAATTTCATAATACGTTGGTACTTGGTGTCTGTAAACAGAAATATATTAATCTTACCACTATGTAATGTAGTATCGTTTTGTAGGTAATTTATCGACGATAATTTGTTCTCTAAAGAGTAAACTCCTCAGTCTTATCGTTTTCGTAGAAAATTCGAAAAACCAGAATGAGGGAGATAAAAAGGGGGGGAGCGGGGGGGAAAACATTATTTCTGGACGTGCTTCCATATCTACATTGAAGCACATACATGACAGCTACATTCATGCCAAGTTTCATGCTTTCTTCAGGATGGTACCATAAAATTGATTTTTGTTAGGACAAGGAGCCGTACTAAAACTACACAACAACTACTAACTTACTGCAGCCTTTAATATTAAGGGATGGGATTTCGTCGATGCGCGTGCGATACCGCGTATGAGCAGTTGGTAAATACCGCGTAACAGCAAAATGCGCAAAATTGAGATATTGTGCCAGCCGATCCGAAAAGCATATTGGCTTATATTAGGCTTCACAGAATTTAAATTATCCAATTAGAAACGTACATTTTGCCACCGAAACAATACCGCGGAACAGTAGGCGGCCGGAAGTTAGAAGCAATTCCGCGTATTTACTACAGCGGCAAGAAAAATATATCGAAAATAGTAAGTGCTCCTAGAAATAACTATTTTTCTGAGATAAACCACCACGTAATTATATTTTAATTATTGTTTAATATTGTTCATATTACGTATACATAGCTAGAATGTTTCAATTAATTTACCACCATTGCCATTGCTTTGAAGATCAAGGAATATTACGTCATGTGATCATTATATCTTCACCTTAACAATACAGGCGGCAAGTGGCAACTAATCGCCACTACAAAATATGATCACCAGGTTGGGGAAGTAGCTTAGTTAAGCTAAAGCACCCCGGGGATATGGGCGACTAGTAGTGCTAAACCTACCCACTAAAACCACCTGCGATTTGCCTTCAGCCGTATACGAAGGGATGTTCTGGATTTGTCAAACACAGGGCTCCCTCCACGACCGGACGGTCTTCTCCAAAAGGGAGCAGACTACCATCAAAGTAAGGGAACGCTACGGCAAATTGAAGAGTTCCCTTCGGCGTCGGGACTAGCTAAGCCGGGTAGGTTTCCAGCCTCACTGATTTGCCTTCAGCCGTATACGGAGAGATGTTTTGGACTTTTGGGTTTGTCAAACACAGGGCTCCCTCAACAACCGGACGGTCTTCTCCAAAAGGGAGCAGACTACCATCAAAGTAAGGGAATGATTGGCAAATTGAAGAGTTCCCTTCGGCGTCGGGACTAGCTAAGCCGGGTAGGTTTCCAGCCTCACTGATTTGCCTTCAGCCGTATACAGAGAGATGTTCTGGGTTTGTCAAACACAGGGCTCCCTCTACGACCGAACGGTCTTCTCCAAAAGGGAGCAGAATACCACCAAAGGAACGCTTCGGTAAATTGTAGAGTTCCCTTCGGCATCCGGACTAGCTAAGCCGGGTAGGTTCCCAGCCTCATCCGGAGCCCCAATTGCATAGAAATTTGGAGATTCGCACATGACGCCTCCACACTCCCGATCCGGAACAGAGAATAGCTCATTATCTTCGTTACTCTATGGCCCAACGATTGTATGCCTCGAAGCTGCTGTCCTTGCCTTTAAACCCTCCGGCACTCCCACTGCAGGCCACGACGTCCTCTCTGGAACGAGGATGACCAACTTGGCGAAGACCTTCGTAACCAGCTGCCACGATGGATCTCCCGCTAGGGCAGTAGCTGCCACCTAGGAGACCGTACGGCACATCCTGGTAACCCTCACCGCTACATTACGAAGAGTAGCTGCCGCCCAGCTAATGCCCGCCTTATTACTATGAAATTAGTGAAGGAATCTGCCCATATTGAACCACCCTTGACTTGACCCTCTGATAAGAAGTGCTTCGGGTAGGGGTCCTTTTCTTCAGGTCCGTGGAAGTAGGGTTTTAGTATGTACTTATGTAATAAATCATTATTTTTTTATTTTAAATGATTATTATGATCTCTGTCAGATAAAGTAAAAAATCTATGAAAATTGGGATATCAATTAAAAATTAAGAATACTTAGATAATATTGTAATATGGATTTGGTAATTAACACATCATATTTTTGCTAGGTCACAGTGTAAAAAAATATAAAATATTTGATTTTTCTAATAAAAAAAATCAACCTTTTACTGATTTGTTTGATTTCAAAACCGCGTATCTTTAATATAAAGCCTAATTATTTTGTATTTACTTAATACAAAAACGCGTAAGTGACTTTACACAAAACCTAAGCCAATTGCGAACAAATTTACGTTACTAACCACTAAAGGAAAGTACAAAGAACTAGCTGTTAAGTTCGGTCGGTAATAGGAGTCAAAATAGCTGAGATATTCAGTTTTTTCTTCCTCCTGTAAAATCATCAAAAAACAGATACGCGGTATTTACCAACTGCTCATATGCGGTATCGCACACGCAGCGACAATTTATTATTTTTAATTTTTTTCTCTCTAAATGTTAGAATATAAAAAGCAAACACAGTATGAGAAACAGAAAAACAATAAAACCTTAACAAAGTGCAGAATATCTTAGTGGTCAATGATTTTTTATTTAGAATGACAGAATGTTTTTCTAAAAGCAAACTGCATGCTGTGCTTACCATCAGACCGATAATACACCTCCCGGATACACCACCACTCCTGTTCCTCCTCCCTTCCTTCAAGAAAACTCTCATCCTTTATTGCAAAGTTGGTTAACTTGTATAAGAGAGAGTTTTCCGAGGCGGACACATTATGCGCCCTGCCGTAGATCTGCCCAGGGTGTTTAGCTAACACTGTTCTACCATGCGGCACAAACTCCTGTGTAATGTATGCTCATTAATAAAGAAGAATGATTTGTTTCTTGCAAGCAATGATTACTAGACAGATTTAGATGGAAATTGGCACAAATATATCCATAATTTTCTGCTTAAACTCACAGGCATCTTCTACATATTAAAGACATCATATATTTTAATGAATTGCTCTTTATATAACCATGATTCAACAACAATTAAACAGAGATGAAAGTTTTAGTTTTCTATAGGCAGCTAAGAAGTAAATACCTAGAAATTAGCTATGTAATAGTGGTATTTGATATTTATTAAATATATTTTTAAGTATTTATGGAAAAATTGGCTGCTTAATCACAATATGCTTAATACAACTTTTGGGATCTTTTTGCAAGCTACAGCTTTCATCTGCATAGAGTATTTTATTTATTTACAATATTAATATAATTAGACAACTACAGGTGTCATACCTATTGTATTTGATGCCAAAACATATTATGGTGTAAAATTTAACAAAACTATCGGCAACTTTAAAATAAAAAATAAAAACAATAATTGTTTACCAGGGGTTCGGATGCCGCAATCATGATACTCTCATCCAGATTTGAAACACGTTTAGTTTTGCACTTCCTACAATAAAACAGTTTCTTCTTGTTCTTAAATTACCGTTTGTTTTTATTATAATTTTATATTGCAAGAGAAAATCCAATATTCAAAAACTCCACATTCTACAACGACCGCTGCTCGACAAGAAAATTGGAATTTTTGGAAATATGACATATTGACCAATTTGACAGCTATCAGCAGTCAGATGTTTTTTTTTTCTTATTATGGCGCTGGGCTTTTTAACCATGGCCAGTGTCAAGTATATAAAATATGGCGGGAAAACAATTTTCTTGTGTACAATTTTCGGCATCGTTTCTCTACATCGTCAGGTCAAAAGTCTAGTCAAAGTCGGAGTAAAAGTCAATACAGTCAAGGAGACATGTCGGTCGATTCAGTAAAGTGGTAGGCGCTTTATTGAAACTTTCGTTGGAGTTTTGGAGGGAACACAAAATAGCACGTTTCTGGATGTTGTATCACTTTCCGGCACTTGCATGATAACGAATATGTTTAATAATTAATATCCTACCAATATTACACATTAAAAACCCAGTTAACAACAACAATTTTAGGAAAATAATACAAAAACACAACATCACTCTTTCACATTCCCGGCAAAACTCCCAGTCAGATGTCATAAGCATCTGCCAATACATTTTTTTATAGATCTTGTCATGATTATGTTTTGTATCCAACAGCCACAAAATATTATGAAAAAGTTAAATGAGGTCATAAAACTTGGTTTGCGGACAGTTTGTGGATATTACAAACACGGCTCACATTGTGTGACAGTCTAAACCAAAAAAAAAACCGGCCAAGTGCGAGTTGGACTCGCCCATGAAGGGTTCCGCAGCAGCAATAAGGTTTCTTTTTATGAAATTAAAAGGATTTTGATTTATTTTTATATTTCAGTTGATTTAATGAAAGTTAAATGAAGTTTACCATTTATGACGTTTAAAAAAAAAAAAAAACTACTTGCTAGATTTCGTTCAAACCAATTTTCGTTGGTAGTTTTTATAGTAAAGTACATCATAATATATTTTTTTTAGACTTATCATGCCTCTACTTTAGAAGTTAGAGGGAGGGGGACACACATTTTACCACTTTGGAAGAGTCTCTCTCGCAAACTATTCAGGATAGAAAAAAATGATATTAGAAACCTCAATATGATTTTTGAAGACCTATCCCTAGATACCCCACACGCATAGGGTAGATGAAATTTTTTATTTTTTTATTATAATAATATAAAAAAAAAACTACTTGCTAGATTTCGTTCAAACAAATTTTCGTTGGTAGTTTTTATAGTAAAGTACATCATATATTTTTTTTAGACTTATCATGCCCCTACTTTAGAAGTTAGAGGGGGGGACACACATTTTACCACTTTGGAAGAGTCTCTCTCGCAAACTATTCAGGTTAGAAAAAAATGATATTAGAAACCTCAATATGATTTTTGAAGACCTATCCATAGATACCCCACATGCATAGGTTAGATGAAAAAAAAATCAAACCAATTTTCGTTGGTAGTTTTTATAGTAAAGTACATCATATATATTTTTTAGACTTATCATGCCCCTACTTTAGAAGTTAGAGGGGGGGGGGGACACACACACATTTTAGCACTTTGGAAGAGTCTCTCTCGCAAACTATTCAGGTTAGAAAGAAATGATATTAGAAAACTCAATATTATGATTTTTAAAGACCGATCCATAGATACCCCACACGCATAGGTTAGATGAAAAAATTTTTTTTTATTTAGTTGTACCTATGGGGACCCCTAAAATTTTTAATAATTTTTCTATTATTGTATCAAAATCTTAATGCGGTAGACAGACTACATTTACTTACCAAATTTCAATAGTATAGCTCTTATAGTTTCGGAGAAAAGTGGCTGTGACATACGGACAGACAGACAGACAGACATGACGAATCTATAAGGGTTCCGTTTTTTGCCATTTGGCTACGGAACCCTAAAAACGCTCAGTGTTGGTTTGGAAGACGGATGTTGTCACAGAGCAGGGCCGGATTAATATTTTTATGGGTATGGGCCACTTTAATTCATCATGTACAAACTCTGCCGCCATCCTAGGACCCTGCCACCCCCCACCCCCCCTGGAGCCTACAATAAGGGTGTGGCTTTAAATACGACGCGATGGCTAGACGTTGCAATCGCTTGTCGATCATAAAATAAATTTTTGGCGCCCTTTGATATGCGTCGTTTTTAATATTTTGCGTTGCCACTCGTCATGCCGCTGCCGCTGCCTGACGCTGCAAGTGGCAGTTTATACATTTACTCGCGTCGTTACTGCTGCAGAAGTATTCAGCGAAATATTTCCGGCGCCAGTGCAAGGAGCAGCAGCAGTGGCTCATGGCTGAGTGTAAACGTCGCATCACTTATAAAATACTTCTAGGATTTATAATAAAATCAATTTTACAAAATAAAACATTTTAATATAAATATTCAGTGCGTTAACTTAATTAATACATTTAAGGTAAAGTTATCGTAATACGTTAAAATTAGGGCTTAAATATTAATTTCACAGAGGAACGGCTGTCTCCTGTGGCACCAGAACTCCCGGAGACCTGGGTTCATGGCATCCAGACCGGCGCAGTGGGGCTCTTCGGGGGCATCACTGGAAGCAAAAAAAGTTATAATTTTTTGGTTCTGTCCTGTCTTAGAATAAAATCTAGGTAGTAGTTTATGGGAAGCTACGAGAGGAACTCTCATTATCAAAGAAGAAAATTACAGGGCCAATTTTGAAGAAGGCACAAAGTCTGTCTATATCCGTAGGCAACTCTGTATTGTCTGTACCAGGGTAGGGCATTGCAGTTGATCATACCAAACTGTTTAGCGCGGGAAAATGTACAGTTCCTGCGCCATAAAAGTTGTTATTTTTATAAACTGCAATAATTTTCACGGTTGAGATAGCAGAAATGCGAGAACCTTTGAAAAATTAAATAATTTCTCAGAATGTAATTGTTCTGGTAAAGGTAAACATTAGTAGGTTTGCTCTAAATGAAGATAATAATATATTATTATTTTTATATTTAAAAGGATTTTACCTGTAGCCTTCACCGTTGCCTCTAGCCCATCTGTGGAAGCCAACTTCTTCGATATTGTCACCTGCAACAAAAATACAATTTTGAGTTCTATGTATTGTATATTATTAGACAGTATTCAGATTTCAGTGCTGTAAAATTTCCGGCCACTCCTGAATTTTCACGCGTTTGGTTCTATTCTAACCTTAAAAAAATCGATTAAAAAAACTAGCGATTAGGATAAAACGGTTAAAAGCGCCTGATAATGATAATAATTATTGATTATTGATAACCAATAAATTATAGGCTATGGTATATTCGGGACGTATATTTTAAACAATTTTTTTCGTAAGTTCTTATTCCACAATCACCAATGTTTTATTCATCAAGCCCCCGTGGGTATCATCACAATAATTTCGCGCGTTCCTTTGGGATAAATCATCCCTTACCGGCTATACCATAATGCCAGCGATTACCTAAAAAGGATTCCACGGAATAGGTCTCCGGCGTTTGTCAGCAGTAGCGGCTTTAGGGGGTGGCGATGCTAGGCGACCGCCGGGGTACCGGACAAAAAAGGGCGCCGAAGACAAACAAAAAGAGGCGCCTGTGGTGCCCCTTACACTTGCACTACCAGCAACCTGTGAGCCGAAGAAATTTTGCCCAGGGCGCTGGTAGAGCTAAAACCGGCACTGGTTGTCAGATTGCAGGAAATGGAGTTTTATAAGATTCTATCGACAATTTTCTACGATTTCGATAATCGGGAGGGACCCAGAGAGTGCTCTTGGGTGTGATTTTTTGACGGAAATTTAAAACTTTACAACCAGGTAACGAGCAGAGAGATTGCCTAATGGTAAGACAAAAGTAGCCTATCGATCGCAACAACAGTTACAATCATGTATTCTCTGGTGTTACGTACTATCAAAACTATCGAATTTGACGTAACACTATATTCCCTTTTCACAATACGCCTTATAGCCTTGTAATTCCCACAGAATATTATGGTATTCCAACTTCCAAAGGCCTGGAAGCCTACAACGAAACCGTTTTGAGACTCAAATGAACAAAATATCAGAATGCTGCACTCCAAACGTGAAATGACGTTCTTAGATTGGGACGCGGCATTCTGATTCGATCATATTTTGAGTCTCAAAACGGTTTCGTTGTAGACCTCCTGATTTCAGTTCGAGCCGGATTCAACAACCTGCGCGATAGCCAATAAACGCTCACCACATCTTGCGTTGTCCAATAACAGCGCTGTAACCGAATCCGACTCGTACTGGAATCGCGAACTACTCAGGAAAAATCCTGCCTAACCAGCACCAGTACCTACCGTAGACGGTCTTCCATGTCCTGTAGTCGTCAAGGTTGGAGATGCCGAGCCAGACCACCAGCTTGTACTCGCTGCTCGTGATGCTGGGGTGGCTCATGCCGCGCACCAGTTTCTGCATGAAGTCGAATTCCTCCTGGAAATGGAGAAAGAAGTTGGAGAATCATGGTACAATTTCACCCACTGCAGGAAATGTCCGTACACTTGTCTCTGGAGTCAATAATTGACATCTGATGGTAGAAATGTTATAGAAACAATTTTAAAATAATATGGGCAACTTAGGGCAATAAAGGGCATAGGGCATAAGTTGCCCATGTCTATCAATAAGTTTTCGTTTGTATCAGACTCGTCTATAGCTACCCTCCGTTTATTCAAAATATCCTTGGGACAACTTTAACTGATAATCTAAAACCTGCGATCACCGCTATATCTAATTCGATATGATATACTCTGGGCCATAATAATATCTACACTAACATTATAAATGCAAAGGTTTGTCTGTCTGTTACTTCTTCACGCCTGAACCGCTGAACCGATTTTGCTGGGTATTATCGTGGAAAATGTACGGTTTCCGCGTGATAAACGAATTTGGCGCAACGTAGTTGCGGGCGTCATCTAGTTTCTTTATAATAATATCTCTGTGATGTGATCTGCTACTTCTTTGGACTCTGCATATCCTTAAAATCCAAAGTTATGATCCACTTACCGCTGACCGTGGAACAGCAATCTGTGCCCCCTCCTGCTCGCACGCCTCTATCGCGTCGGGCCACGACTTGGACTGGTACATTATCTTGTACGCCACTCCCAGGGTTTTGTTCCGGATGAAACCTGGAATAGAACAATTGCATCGTTAGTGTCAACATCGTCACTGTTAAGTCTCTGGGGCCGTACAACGAAACCGTTTTTAGACTCAAACAATCGAACGAGAATACCGCGTCCTACTTTAACAAATCACGTTTGTTAGAGTAGGACGCGGTATTCTCGTTCGAATTGTTTGAGTCTCAAAATGGTTTCGAAGTAGGCCTCTGGAGGCCTACTACGAAACCATTTTGAGACTCAAGAAGAATTTTAAGAATAATAATTTTAAGAATTTTAAGAATTTTTGAGATTTAAGAAGTCTTGTGTAACAAAAGTACAAAGCTTGTAAGGCGTATGCGATTTCTGTATTTACAAGATTCAGTTAGCATGAAAGTTTGTAAATAATTAGGATGCATTGGCAGATGGATGGATGGATGGCTATATTGACTCCACGCATGCATAGATTTTGCTAAAATTAGGTCTGTATCACATAGAAAATCAGTAACAAAGACGCGAGCAAAAGCAGCAAAAAGAAATGTTGAGTGTTCAATTAAGTAACTCACCATGTGGTAGAGTGGTGCACTGTACGCAGGTGATTGCTGCTAGGACGGAAACTAATGCTGCGGGTACCCTGAAAAAGATGGTAGAGTTAGAAATCTACTTTGTAAAAACAATAATAGGTATTATTAAATTAGTACTTTATAAAATTATCGATATGAATTTGTTTATATACTTATTACTTGTTTTTAAGTCATTATTGCCTATTGGTCGTCATCATTAAATAATATAGAGATTTTATGAGAAGAAAATGTAAACATGAAAGGGAGTCATGACAAATAGGAGATTGTTAAACTTACTTCATTTTGTCTGTGTTTTTGTCTGTAACGTAGTTATAATCTGAAACAAAAAATAGTCAAATTAGCAAAATACTCGAAGTTGTAAAAAGATCATGATAATTTTAATATCTAGGACATCTACGCTTCAGGCTTTTTCATATCACAAAAAGTAATAAAAATAGTTGTAACAGGTAACAATAAAACAAAATTAGTTTTATTAGTATTAATAAAACTAATGTTTCATTTAAGTCGTGACCTAAAACGCTATTCGAAACAGATGGCCTACTTAGTAAACTTACCTACACCTACTAGCCTAATTTGTTGAAAACTATATTTAAGAATAAAACTTGTCTGTTTCCGAAAGTTTTACATGTTTTCAGAATCGGCAGGTGAATAAGTGTATTATTTTAGATTTCAAATGCTTGAAATATTTGGAACATGCAAGACAACAGGGAAATGAGACTGACAAGCATACACGTTCAACCTACAAACCAGTTCTTTATCTGATTGATTCTTTTTGGCAAAGCATTTCTTTTACATCAAGCAATGCCAGATAACTCTAGACAAAATGTAGGTACAGCTAGTAGCCATTAAACTGGGAGACCATTGCTTCAGCAGCTAGTAGCCATTCAATCTAGAAGACCTATCATTCAGACTATTATAACTTTATAAGTAAAAGGTCTACCGGACATTGTCCTGCTGAAGGGCAGACAGATGATTCAGTAAAAACAAGACAAGATATACGCCTGATCCCAGGTCACATGATGTAACTTCTGCGAATATCGCGAAATTGAGTTGTTGACGCTCGGCTATCGCACGGGACTTCGCACTTTTTAGATCAACGATAAGGTTAAGGCCTGGCTACACGATGTTATATATTAGTGGTTGTGTTCGGTTGCTGAGCTGATGTTTCTAGTTTATATCTGGGGACACGGTAGTGTCCCCGCCGAGACGAGCCTTTTCTCGAAGTGTTTCGCTGTTTTTTTGAACCTTCATAGAATTGGTTTCCGTTGTAGCAGATAGTTCATATTTTCAGGATATGATATCATCAATAGACTTAGTAATCATACAAGGTCTCAATCGAACAACTCTAATACTTTAGATTTTATAGATATCTAAAATACGCCGATTTCGTCACTGACACACTGATGGTCATCAAAAAGTTTGGCTCTTTCCTGAAGTGCTAGAAAGCCGAAATTTGGTATGTAATCTAAGTTTAGTATACAAACAACAAAAAAATTCATAAACTTGTAATTTTCGCCCCCTATCCCCTAAAATGGGGGGGTGGAAGTTGACCCTCATAGAGTTGGTTTCCAATATAGCAGATAGTTCATATTCTCAGGATATGATGTCAATAATAGACTTATTAAACATACAAAGTCTCAATTGAATAGATCCAATACTTTAGATTTTATTGATATCTAAAATACTTACGCCGAAATTTGGTTACGCCGTAAACTAAGTTTAGTAGGGGTGATGGAAGTTTAAATATAAGACTTTCACCAATCCTATGAATTAGGACATAAAAATTTACACGGGATAGATATTAACTCAAAACCTCTTAATTAAAAATTAATTAAAAAAAAAAAAAAACTAAAAAGACTGCCTAGCAAGTAGCAACTTACAAAAGGGACTGAAATCCCACCAAAAACATTTCATGTAAAATGTTACCTCGACGTCCACAAAAGGTTTGCCCTGTGAAAAAGGCATCAGATCTAATGTGGAGTCAAGCTTCTGAATATACACGGCCTAACTCTATCGACCCTAACTCCAACAAATTCTACATATCAGTAAGTATGTATGGCTTGGCTGTTTCGTTACTTTAGATCAGAAACTAAATATTCGTCTCACCTCCACGACGGTAGCGAAACAGCGAAGCCATACATACTTTCTGATATGTAGAATTTGTTGGAGTTAGGGTCGATAGAGTTAGGCCGTGTATATTCAGAAGCTTGGCTCCATATTAGATCTGATGTCTTTTTCACAGGGCAAACCTTTTGTGGTCGTCGAGGTAACATTTTACATGAAATGTTTTTGGTGGGATAAGTTAAGTCTAGACGCGATGCTGCAGAGTAGTAGCGTGAAACGTCGCATCGACAAAGCTATCTCATGCCTTCATCTTTTTAACCCCCGACAAAAAAGAGGGGTGTTATAATTCTTTGGGTGGTTAGATCTGTATTTTGGAAATCGTTGCTCTAAATAGCTCTTGCCAAATTAATATATTGGGCGCGATGCGACTTCTCGAATGCCAGGGCCTACACTTTCAATCTTAGGTCGGGGTTCAAAATATTTTTTAAATTGTAACGGGGTTGAAAATCTACGTACCACAAGATGACACAGGGTTTCAAATCTTGGTAGTATGGAATACAATTAAATTGAAAATCTACTAAGCATTTAGTTTCGAAGACTATAATGCAATAAGCTTCAATAGGCTTACAATATTATAATGCCGACAAAGATATGTCTAGACAAACTTGTTCTACCCAATTCGGCTGGTCTATCCAGAGCTTTAGTGTTGTTATAAAAACAGCGTTATCTACACGTCTGAGACCCCACAACATTCGTCAGCTATCTACAGTTTACACTTACGATGAGGCTAGAACACTTAGTGGTAAGGGTGTGTCAACATCAAAGAAGAATCATCAGCTTTTAACTTTCAGGACTCTTGATTCAGCAGTTAAGAAGATAGACGAATAATGAATGACGAAAACAGAGAGTGCAGTAAGCTGCGTCTTAGCTCCCAATTAAATGAATCAATAGCTAGTTGGGTTTTTAGTATAAAAGTCGAAGATTCTATATAAATACTAAATGATGTTTTATTATCGAATATCAATCTATAATTCTTACTAAGTTTAAGCATATCTTACTCTCCAGGTAAATTAGTGAAAGGACAAACGAACAACATCAGCATATTGAGTACTTATGTGAAATTAGAGTTGAATAGAGCAAAGTGGAAAGAAGAGTTTGCAAAATTAAACTCCTATCTATGCTGGCAATAGGCCAACTATAGGCTGTCAGAAGTTGTACAGTAAATTTCAAAAGTGCTGTTTCTAAAAAGGCAGTGTTTAGCAATTATATAGATACATACTAATAATACCACAGTGAAGAATATAGTGTAAGCTACACCTTACAGTGTTTTTCAGTAAACATAATCTGATAACACAAAAATAATGAGCTTTTATCATTTCACCTTTAATTCACCCGTATTTACAACGTAGTTTTGAAAGTATTCCGATTTTTACTGCGAAACTGTATAACAGACAACATTAAAAATACGATGTAATAAAAAATTGTATGATAAAATGCTAATTAGCACAAAAAACCACTTTGTTTACAAAACGGAGTACTGTGTGTGGTCTAAAGATAACCTTTAACCAGGAACTTAACCTGCAGTTAACTAAGGATTAGAGATAACTGTAACTGAGGGTTATCGGTAATCCAGACGTGTTAATTAATAACTATTAATTGATATAAACTGGCAGATTAATTGTTCCACGCTCCACGCCGATGCACAGGATAATTTCGCAACTTGCGACAGCAATGCAACTGATATTGTACACCATTTTTTTATTTTTTATTTTTATGAAATAAGGGGGCAAACGAGCAAACGGGTCACCTGATGGAAAGCAACTTCCGTCGCCCATGGACACTCGCAGCATCAGAAGAGCTGCAGGTGCGTTGCCGGCCTTTTAAGAGGGAATAGGGTAATAGGGGAGGGTAGGGATGGGAAGAGAAGGGAATAGGGGAGGGAAAGGAAGGGAATAGGGTAGGGGATTGGGCCTCCGGTAAACTCACTCACTCGGCGAAACACAGCGCAAGCGCTGTTTCACGCCGGTTTTCTGTGAGAACGTGGTATTTCTCCGGTCGAGCCGGCCCATTCGTGCCGAAGCATGGCTCTCCCACGTATTTAAATTTCTATTGCATTCCTGTCACAAGACACAAAATAGTTCGGTTATCTTGCCAAAAGTATGGTCGCACATTTTCATTGCCTCAGTTTTATCTTACTTGCCTCTTTAACTCGCGCACGAATACATTGCTATTTGCTAGTCTTGTATTTCGTGTGTATATGCGAAGAAGAGTAGTAGGAAAAATCTCGAAAATACAATTTTTATTACTACAACAAGACTCGGTTTTCAACAACCGGTTTTCGGTCTTTTTAATCTCATTTTCCTGTTGTTATCGCAACTTAGCTGGAATATGTTAATTTTGTTTACGAAAGTTGCGAATTCTAATGATATATGTTGTTAGATGTGGAAACTTTATAGTATTTTTATATTCTAGAGAAATCATTTGCAGCCATGCGGGTGATTTCTTATTATCACCCGCATTTCTGAATTATTGTCATGGACATACATTTTCTTATGCTTGTTTTTTTTTGATCCGAGATCTAAGAAATGCCCTTTTTAAAATGATCATCGTATTATTTTTCATATAACATACTGTATTTCGCGAGAGATACTTCTACAGTCACCTAGGGACAGGGTCTCCTAGACGATCATAATATCATGCTGACAAAAAAAAATGCCATTTTACCTACTATGTAGGTATAGTAGCTTTGGCCTTTTTTTTTGGTCGGGAAATGCCATTATGCATCCCCGGCAGTGCTGGGGAGGACAACCGGGGTATGTGGGACTCGCTGCAACCGATGAGATGGTAAGTGGCCGCAGCTCTACCCACTAAAACCCGACCGTGTTCCTTTCTGCGCCGCTACTGACAGATGCGACGAACTCGCGCAAATACAGTATTAATCAGTGTAAAATAGCCTAGGTGTTAATCCCATACCCTAAACTTCTAGCTTATCTTTTAACAGTTTTTGTGTGAAAGAGCAACAAAAGGCCATCCATTCTTACAAACTTTCTAATAGTTGTAAGAATGACTCTCAGTCCTAGGCCTCACCAGACACGTCGGCGGCGGATCATCAGCGCAGCGCGTGATGTTATCTCCAGGCCAAGGCCCCGGCTCTCTCATATCTACTCTGTTACGCATTGCTTTTATCTGGTTCATCTAGTAAGGCAACGATTAGGCAGATTGCATGATGACTCGCAACATCAGCGCTTAGCATGGTTACATATGCGAAAGAATAGAAACACTGACAGATTACAGGTATAAAACCACAGATTTCCATTGTCAATTTATTTACTCTGTCTACTCTACCTATGTTGCCTTTTGATAATTTTTAAATCTATTCAAATTATTCTTATTTACAGCCTCCAGGAAAAGAAAGAGTATAATATCTTACAGTTCCGTCTTCAATGCCAAGCTCGAAAATCGATTCTCAATTCGAAAATTTTGCATAATGGTTGAGGGGGAACACAGAATAAGGGCATTTTTGAAGCCACGCAGATTCAGTCACTCAGATAAGGTGACACACAAGAAATGGCTTTATATTATACAATGGATAATTATGTTGCTCATGGCGTAAGGTACCTAGCTTGCATGACCAAAATAACGTGACGCTTGACACCATGAAGTATGAACCTTATCTAAGTTACAGTTTCCTGAAAGTCGTTTAAATGTAAAATTTTATACGTGGGAGAGCCATGCTTCGGCACGAATGGGCCGGCTCGACCGGAGAAATACCACGTTCTCACAGTAAACCGGCGTGAAACAGCGCTAGCGCTGTGTTTCGCCGAGTGAGTGAGTTTACCGGAGGCCCAATCCCCTGCCCTATTCCCTTCTCTTCCCATCCCTACCCTCCCCTATTACCCTATTCCCTCTTAAAAGGCCGGCAACGCACTTGCAGCTCTTCTGATGCTGCGAGTGTCCATGGGCGACGGAAGTTGCTTTCCATCAGGTGACCCGTTTGCTCGTTTGCCCCCTTTATTTCATAAAAAAAAAGCGAGCCTTAACCTATTAGCAGCAACCAGGTGAACGAACCTCCCCTGTCACCGGTTTACATTAGAAACTGGTTTTCTCGCGAATTCAAGTGCAGTTAGTCATCTAACCTTGACTTGCCAATACCTGTTGGTGTGGACAAGTCTTGTTGATAGGGGAACTTGTAAGTGATTCTCATTCTTCTGATTTTGGAAGGTATACCGGTATAGCGGCAGCAAAGTTACCAGGACAGGATGACCAATAGGAGGTGTTTAATAATAAATTAATCTACGGCATACAAGTGCGACTTTTTTACAGTGATTCTTCTCGCCGATTGATATTATAAAGTGGATAGATGTGTTTGTTTATAGAATTATTATTGATAGGTTTTGAATCTATTGTACCGATTTTGATGAATTAACCTACGGAATCATACGTGCCATCGAGGAAAGCATAATATATTATCTGCTATTTGAACGGGAAAGAGACAATATACGGTTGCACTGTACATTGGCTCTTCGGTCTTCCCAAAGACTGTCGCATTTAGTGACAACTCATTGTCACTAAATGCGTTACAGTTTTTGGGATCCGTCTTGGACTTGGAAGTTCAAGATAGAGTTAGGTCTCTACCCTTGACCTAAGTCAAAAGTATGCGTTTTAAAAATCTGGACATCAATACGGTATAGACTATAGACCAGCACCCGTAGCACGGCTACAGTAGAAATATGAAAGTATAGACAAACAGCGGAGATAAACTGAAGGTGCCGTTCCGATCTTTACCGCGGCTAACCGCGATCGACAAAAATTCAATTAAAATGCCACTTTATGACATAGACTGTAGTCTATCTCATAAAGTAGGATTTTATTTGAATTTTTGTCGATTGCGGCTAACAGCGGTAAAGATCGGAACGGCACCTTCAGTTTATCTCCGCTGTTTGTCTATACTTTCGTATTTCTACTGTAGCCGTGCTACGGGTGCAGGGGTCACCAATTAGCTTCGCTCGGGGTCCACATTAACTAAGAAATGAAATGACCTTCGCGGTCCACGCATTAAAAAAAAATAAACAAAGGTAATTACGGAATTTACAAAGGTATTTATTTACTGTATATTAATAAGAAAAGTGACCATTTTTGTAGCTAATTATCTCTCTGATGTTTGAAGTGAAATTGGTGCAAGCTATTGAAGATGTTCATCAGTAAGTCGAGACCGAAATTTATTTTCAACGAAGATTATCTTCAAAAATACTTGGTCCGCACATAATGGGTCGGCGCGGCGCGGCGGTTGGGATGCGGACCGCGGTCCGCCATTTGGTGACTCCTGCTATAGACTATACTCTAATGCTAAAACACTACCTAGTACCTACAAGATGTGTGTCCTTCGTTTTAAAAACATAGGGATTAAAGAGTTCTTTGTCTTTTTGATTCATAATTATGTATCGTAACGAACTGCTCAAAAAGATTATGGACGGTTTAGGAGTTATCTATACTTAATATTATAAAGCGGAAGAGTTTGTTTGTTTGTTTGTTTGAACGCGCTAATCTCAGGAAGTACTGGTCCGATTTGAAAAATTATTTCAGTGTTAGATTCAGTGTTAGATAGCCCATTTATCGAGGAAGGCTATAGGCTATATTTTATCACGCTTAGACTAATAGGAGCGAAGAAATAAAGGAAAATGTGGAAAAAACGGAGGGAAATTATTTGAAAGGGCTTATTTGAACGCGCTAATCTCAGGAACTACTGGTCCGATTTGAAAAATTCTTTCAGTGTTAGATAGCCCATTTATCGAGGAAGGCTAGAGGCTATATTATTTTATCACGCTAAGACTAATAGGAGCGAAGAAATAGAGGAAAATGTGGAAAAAACGGGGGAAATTATCTGAAAGGGCTTATCTCACGAACTACTGGAGCAATTTTTCTGTTATTTGGCACAGATAAGAAGTAGACCACGTGCAGAATCATAGACTATTTTTGTGGAATAATTTTTCTGTGAAATATCTAGTTTACGCGGGCGAAGCCACGCGGAACGTATAGTTCAGAATATTTTCCATTGGGCGAGGCCATGCTTTTGTTTATCACGTGCTGTGTGTATGGTGGATGAGCACATACTTAGAGGTCTGTAACTGTGCGGACCGAATAAAAAGTACACTAAGATATAATGCTACGGAAAAAAGAGGCCGGTTTTATGAGTCTATTGCACGACATATAGCGTAGTTTTATATGCATGTGTTTGCGCTTCAATAATGGGGCTGGTTTCAGTTATCAGTCTGTGAGCTTTCTTGATTTTATATGTACGCAGAAAGCTTTTACGTTTAAGGACTTGCAGACTTTATCGAAAATTGTTTTCAATTTTTTTTTAAAGAAGTCTATCCCCCTGACAAAATCAGTATCAAAATCTGTACACTATACAGGATAAGATTCTGGTTGTAAAATACAGTAAAAATAATTATAAAAGTCAATAATACAGATAACATTCCAATTTTAAAATGTCCAGTTAAAATACATTTTGTTTTCTAGACTTAACTCTGGTTTCCCTTCAAAATAATTGTTTTCTATTACAGCTGTTATATTAAGATGTTTTGATTGACAGGAAAGAGAAATATGTGTAAAAAAGGAATAATTAAATTAAAAAAATCAGGGAGAAAATTTTGGGTTATTAACTTTTAGATTGGCGGTTGCTCTTCATGTATCATGTTTCCATTGACGTCAAATGATTTCTTCGAATAAGTAAAAATTCACGGAGCGTGCGAAGTGGGTGGAGGGGGTAAAGAAAGCGATCGCCGCGCGCCGCGCTTGTCGCGGCATAAATATGCAACAAAAGGGGATCAGTCAGTAGTCAAACAAACTTGTCAATCTTGTTTTGAAATTTTTAGAAATTAGTCTTAATTATTTTTGTATCGTAGACTGCAAAAATAACAGCAGAAATAGGTAGTCAATATAAATTTTATGTTTTTCCTAAATCCACCTGGAAATTAGCCAGATATAAATGGATAGCTGCTGTAAAAAGGAAAAAGTATAAAAAGTAAAAAATTCGATAAAACCTAAAATTGCATTATCAATCAAATCAATTTTATTTGAGTTGCATTTTATAGGATATACCTAACTATTTTTTTAGTGTTGATGGATCACTATGTTCTCCAAAACTCGACGACAAGACTTGCAGTGATAGTTTCATAGAATATTTCATTTAAATCCAAAGTATCAGGTGAAAAAAACAGTGACTCACAAATGACGATAAACCAGATACTACGTCTGGTTTAATTATTGATCTTTTAGAAGCTGGAGATAAAGTTTTGAATGAAAAAGGTTTCAATTAAGCAAGTTTTAGACGAAATGGGCAATTAAAAAGTGAAAATTATTATGCCCCCATTTTGAGCAAAACAAAACGAATACTCTCAAGAAGAAACCGAAAGGACTTATGATGTTGCTCGAGTAGGATCCATATTGAAAGTGTAATGCAAAGACTCAGAAACATAAATAATGTTTGCAGTGTTTTAGTAAATTTATAGACTCCAATCTACTTCAAGAGTATTAATGTTGTAAAATATAAATAAAAACAAGCGGTCTTACCACAAAAGATTTAAACACCCGTTGAACAGTTGATTAGAGAAAAATTCAGTACAAAATTATCACAAAACAACCGTTCAACAGATGTTTAGTTTTTTGTGGTAAGACCGAAGATTTTTAAAAACATTACTTTTTACTTTTTTCAAGTAAAATAGTATTGCACATATTTTTGTTATTGTTGTTAATTAAACATAATATTAAAGCAGTAATATGTTTGCACTTGCCGCTCTGGTTATAAATGCAGCTGCATTTATAACCAGATGATTTTTAATCACCAGATTTTGAGTTGGAAGAAGACAAATATATCTGCGAAAACCGTATGCAAATCGGATCAGTAGTTTTCGTGTTAAAGCAAAAATCTTATACAAAATCTGACCCCCTTTTTCGTCCCTTTAGAGGGGTGGGGGGAATTTTTTTTATACACCAGATGTTAAGTTGGAAGAAGACAAATATATCTGCGAAAACCGCATTCAAATCGGATTAGTAGTTTTCGTGTGATAGTGGAACAAACATACAGACAGACATACAGACAGACAGACAGACAGACAGACAGACAGACAGACATACAGACAGACAGACAAAAAAACTAACCACATTTTTGGCTTCTATAGCGATGTAGTAACACCCCCCGTTTATTATTTTTTGAATATCTTTAATGTACAGAATTTTCATTTCTACAGTTTTATTATATGTATAGATAATATCACAGTGTAAATTTACACTGTGATAATATTATACAAAATCTTGTTGTTTACTTTTTGACATACGCCCCTAAAACTGCGTTTGTAATATGGCGCTACTGTCGCGCACGTTCCGATTTATCATTTTGTTTCCTTTACCTATCCATGTTGTATATTGTATATTATGTCAAAATTATAATATCAAGTTTGGTGACAACTGACAGCAAATGATTTTGAAATTTGAACATTTCTACAGAGCCCTTGCCTTAACAACGGTTTCAAACTTGTCCATTTCAAACAAGGTTTCTAAGTAGGTAAGCACTATAAAATACAATAAGCGTATGGTAATGTTGTTTTTGTAGTAACTTCTGTTAAGCCATGATCGGACTCATAATAGGTACACGTGTTTATTTTGTTGAGAGGTAGTTTTACATAAGTTTCTAAATTGAAAGCTGGTTCGTAGCTTAGGCTTGTAGTGAGTAATGAGTGTAAATATAAAATGAATTCTCCAACAAGTTAAAGGGATACAAGCGTCGATGTTGTTATTAATTAATATAAACAATTAAAGAAAAGTTATATCGAATTATGTTTCTTGTATAGTTAGTTTAGACCTGTGCAAAAGATTGCCGTGTTTGCTTTTCAATAAAATATTTTTTCCGTAATTTATATGAACGTCACCAAAAGCGTTTAACTGTCTTTAAAAATCACTATAATTTTTTATTTTTTTATTTTGTTTCGTACATTACATTTAAAATTTTGCAAATTGACTTGTGAAGACTAACAGTACAAAATTTTATAAAATGGTATTTATGATTAAATATTTTCCTTATAATTATTCAAAAATTTGGTTTTCAAAATTATACTGAGACACTTTAAAATGAGTTTAAATAGGTCACAATTAATTTAATTACATTTTCGAGATGTTAATAAGCTACAATATTTATGATTTTGATAAAACATATTCAAACTCAAAATATTTTAAAATTTAAAAACAAAATATCTAATAAATACAATTTCAATAAGGATGTAATCAACATTTTAATCTCTTGCCCTCAATACTTTATTAAGTTTTATTTTGTCTGCTCTGTTTATCTATAAACAGCTTTTAAAAACAAGCTTTTTTATGCCTTGTAATATTAGGTTTCAAGTTTACAATTACTTTTATTTTATCTTTAAAATTAAACATCTCCGAACACCTCTGTTATAATGTTCTTAAAAATAATAATTAATTAATTAATTAAAAAATAAAAGGTATTTTTTTTATAGGTATATATTAATATCTATTTAATTAATATTATGGTATACTATATCACTGTGTTCAACCCTTAAATATCACCGGGCAAATATATCCCAATGCTTTTGAACTAAATTTTCATTGAGTTCAGAGTTGGCTGAAACAGTACTACGATATATAACGGCTGATCTAGTGTGAGTAGTGACGTCACTTGTTTACTAACAATCAGCTGACTCGGTGTTTACAAATAAAGGGACGCCGGGTTATCGACCCCGATCAGCTGTAGACCAGACTAGACCAGAGCACTTGATAGTAACTTGAAATCAGAGTATTTGAAGTTATTTAAATTGATAGCAGAATAATTGTTTAATATTGAACGGCTCGATTGAAAGACTTTTTTATTTATAATTTAGTTCGAGATTATCAAGAAATAAGAAAAAATGTAACAGAAAATTCAAGAAATTTTTTTGAAACAGTTTTGATATTGAATCATTAAAATTGATTTCTGATTGCGTGAAAATAAGAGTTTATGTTATTGATTTATAATTTTTTTTTTGTTGAATTAACACAGTTTTTATAATAAAACATACATACAGTATTTATAAGAAAATACCCATTAATGATAATGATTGTATCAATTGATAAAAACACGTACCGGTTTCGATGCCGAAGAAGCTATCACTATCGTACCTTTATGTCTGCTCACTCGAGATGACTGAGTGTGACGTTGCGCGCGCGTCGGTTTTATAAGAACGTGTCACGCACCCGTTAGCCGCACAGCGGTGATGCGTGCATGCCCAGGGGTCTCTCGGACCAAGGAAAAGCCGCTACGTCACTACAATTCGAGTAGGTTTTTACAGGTTTTGTTCTGTTTTAAATGAATGAAAATGTTTTATGTCGAGTTCGGTTAAAATTGACTCTTTTTTTGGCTCGTAAGTTGTATCATAAATGTCCAGGGGTCTCTCGGACGAAGGAAAAGCCGCTACGTCACTACATATTCGGGTAGGTTTTTACAGGAAATTTTTTTGGCTTCGCTGGCCTGTATATAAATATTATACAGGTGAAGGGATTATTAATTTAAATAACAATCAGCATATAAAAGAGTTATTGCTCTTTATTTGCCTGAAAATTCTGTATCAAAATTATATAAAACACCTTCAAATATAAAATACCTAATAGCTGGATTAAAAAATATAGGATAGTAGATGACGCCCGCAACTCCGTTGCGCCAAAATTCGTATTTTTCGTTTCGTTCGGATGAAAAGTATCCTATGTCTTTTCCCGGGAGTCGGGACTGCGGCGCTTACGGTGCGGACGAATGTGCGAGGTTTGACATCATTTCATACAACGAATTCTAAAATGCGGCGCGTTCGGCGCGTGCGTGCTGATAAAATATGTGCGATCACCATAAATAGAAGTTTATTGAAACTTTTATTAAATTGGATTGGATAAGGATTGCCTCTCAAATAGATATTCCACGCCTACTCAATCTAGTTACATTCTATAGTCCAAATCATTAGACAAGTCTGAACTTCATATATTACTATATCGTTATTTGTGACTAGTTTCATCGTATAGACCAGGGCTTCCCAAACTCTATGCGTCGCGACGCCCTGGGGCGTCGCATGTCAACACAACCAAATCAAGTGAGCGCCGCGCGCATTAAGTCATTCATACATCCCGGGCAGTCTAAATCCCCGGTTTCATAAGCTATGCTCAGAAACGCAAGCGCATCCTTCACGTTAGCCAGCCTTGCTAGCTTTAATATCTTTCATAAATAGGTATCTCTTTTAACCCGTCGATCGTGGGAAAACGAGACACAATATAATTTATATTATATTCTATTGTGTCTCGGACGCCGGTGACCGTTTGGGGCATGATGAATTAATTTTTATGCAGTTTTGATTTGGTCATTATTACACTATTTGGACATTTATAAAAATATAAATGTCCAAATAGTGTTTTTATGATAACCTATGTATGCTGATTCTAAAATTGAAAAGTATTTTCAGGGCTGGGTTGAGGGGCGTCGTAAAGAAATGGCAAAGTCCCAAGGGCGTCACAGTACAAATAAGTTTGGGAAGCCCTGGTATAGACCATAAACGTGTTGGATAAACAAATGGGCAGACTGATAGCCTTATAAAGCTTAAAGCTTGGGCCTTGGGCCTTGGCCAGTTATTTCCCAACGATTTTCCACTTGACCACGACTTTTCTTCATAAACACGTGGCAAAACATGGGTCTATGTTTTCGTTTAAATTAAGGTGGGATCTTGTGTATAAAATTATTTTTACAATTCGTCAAGGAAATTATCAACTATTTAATGCCTATTACCCTAAATTTTCGGGCCTTTGCAAACAAAAAGTCCGCCGGTCATTGACCTTAAAGAAATTGAAGTAAAAAAAATCGTTTGGTCCATACTTCTAAGTTATAAATCTTTAAGAAGCCTAATGTAGTGCAAGTAATGCAAGTGGCATAAATTCGAAAGTGTGTCTGTTTAAAACCTCTTTACTCCTAAAATGCTAAACGTATCTTGATTAAATTTTTGTATGGAGTTACTTTGAGTCCCAACCGCCCGAGACGAGGGAGAATTTTTATCTCGTAAAAATGTACAATTCCCGCTAACACGAATTTCTGTAGAAATGTCTGATGGACCGGACCTACAACAGAGTTTATATAGTCCTTGTAAATACGTTATTTTATTTGAAGCTTTCAAAATCGTTTGGTCCAAACTACTGCTAGTAACTGTGAAAATCTGTCATAATAATATTATTTCTGCCATAAGGCAAAAAAAAAAATAATATTGTTATGATTGTTGTTGGAAATAAAAACTCATACCTGTCCTCAATCCTCATATAAAAAGCCAAAATTTTGTTAGTAGACACGCGTACTGTGTAATATTTTAAATGTCATGTCTGAAACTGCAAATCTAGTCTAACAATTGAAACAATGAATAATATGCTAATTTAAATATTACTTTAACAAAATTATTTAAATTAATTGTAATAAACAGGGTGTAACAAAAATAAGTGATAATACTTTAGGGTGTGTACGTGTTCCTTGTAGAGAGTTCACTGTGAAAGTAGTAGCGCTGAAAGAGGAATTTTTTTTTCACATTTTGTATGGGGAAACTGGTGACGCTCGGGCCCTTGCCTATACAAAAGTGAAAAAAAAATTCGTCTTTCAGCGCTGCTACTTTCACAGTGAACTCTCTACAAGGAACACGTACATACCCTAAAGTATTATCACTTATTTTTGTTACACACTGTATAGTTCACAGGTCTTTGCAATAATTTATTAATATTGGCTCTAGTTTTTAAACAATTTAATCGTCAATAGTGTAGTAAGTACTTACTGATAATAATTTGACACGCAAAGTACCTATAGTTGTAGTAAATTAACATGTCGCTCGCAACAACATTGCGCCAAAATTCGTTAATCGCGCAGGCACCGTACATTTTTTCGGGATAAAAAGTATCTTATGTCCTTTCCCGGGACTCAAAGTATCTCCAAACCAAATTTCATCAAAATCGGTTCAGCGGCTTAAGCGAAGAGCTAACAGGCAGATAAAATAAAATGGACCAATAGTATTATGTGTCACTAACAAAGATTCAGGGATATACATTATTTTGGGTCAGGGTAGGTGGTAGAATAGTGGTAGAAGGTTGTGGGACTGTTGCTATGGTGGTACTGATGATAAGCATTCACAAGGCCACTCAAAAAAGGTTTATATAGGCTGAATATATTGTAGTATTGACATTTACTTGACAGTAACTTCCGTAACATTGGTAACGTTTATTGTTATTCAGACATTTTTGGTGTTATTTTATTGTGTTCACTGTTTTTATTACTATTTGCTATTTAATTGATATAATTTAGTTACTATAATAGTAATTTATTTTAACAATAGGTAGGATTTTAGGTGCCGGATTTTAAGGCGGGCTGAAACCCCATTTTGTTATTTCTTGATACCCGATTTACCTAGTTCTAATATAATAACGAAATGTAAAAAAATATGAAATATAGAGCACAATATTTAAAAGGGTTTACATCAAAAACATTTTAATAAAAAATAATACTTTCGCTGTAATTAATTTACAAACTCACCTCCGACAAAACTCTTTGTCATCGAAATATAAGTATTAACAAGAATAACTTACATTTTATTTTAATAAATTGTCAATGAAACTGTTTTAAAAAGGTCTGAAACGAATAATCTTTTTTCTTAATATTTATTTCGAAAGATATTAAAATTAAACACACGAAAAATAAAATAGAGAAGATCCGCCCGTCGTAACTTACAATTTTATGCTAAGCTAAAATGAATCTTATTGCGATGCATACACGCTTGGCATTTGCGTTCGCAAGGTTATCATTTTGGAAATGAGGTAAGTGCTCGCCTTAAAGTCAAGGGACAAGTAGTGGGCGAGATGACAATAATTATTGATAAATACTTTTGTTTTTTTTTAATGAGTTTTAACGCCCTTCTGCTTCATTCGGTATTTAACAGTAGCCTATTAAAACCCTACTATTGCCTACCACAGCTCACTCTTGTCCGTTCTATTTTCGCTTATCAAGATCTATCTATATCGATAAGATCTATCGCTATTCGCCGCACCTGGCGGGATCGTGATCGTCTGGATCTGACCGTCTAGATCACTAGACGAAGCGTGATGAGACGTGGTTAGTTGCCAAGGGACATGGTCTAAACTCTAAAGTCTAAACCATAAAATTTTATACAAATTTCAGATCTTGTCATCGTATAAAAATATTTAAAAATGGTAAAATAAAACCATATTTTTGTGATTATTACCTATTTACTTCAAGAAAAGGGTATTCCCTCTTGGCCGGCCGGCCAAGAAGGAAGACGCTCTAGGCCGGCAAAGCACCTGCAACTCTTCTCATGTCCATGTCCGACGGTAGTTGCTTTCCATCAGGTGACCCGTTTGCTCGTTAGCCCCCTTATTTTATAAAAAATATTTATATGTACTATAGCAAAAATTGATTCGTAGGCATTATGGTTTATTTACGTTTTAATTAAGTCGGATTACGTCAAGTCAATATCTCGGAAAGTAACATAATCTCAATGCATTATTCTTAATTTTTACAGAACGATTACATTAAATCTACCTAGACCTATCTATACCCAGATAAGATCAAAAGGTTTTTTACCACTTTTAATTAGTCTACTTTTCAAGAGTAGCACGATGACAAGAGAAGAGTGGCAGACTATAATGGTCGCTGTTAAGCATTTGTGTGAATTGTGATGTGTCCTATTACCCACAAAAAAATATGTTTTTGAAAGCAGTCTTGTTCTAAATGATCTAAAGAATATAGGTACCTGCATTCATAACTCAATACGTAATTTTTGTGGGTTAGTACACGAGTCACGAATACTGAAGAGCGTCCAATAGGGGTGTAGACTATTTTTAGGAAATATATTTATTTTACAGATGTATATTTGTTACACCTAAAAATATATATAAAAAATAAATACACTCTTATTTAAATTAAAAAACCACTTATTAAATTTCGTTTTAAAATTACCCGCTAAAACTCTAAAGTTCATCATGGCGTCGCTATGACGTCACGGTCCTCCAAACAACAAAAATCTTTGTATGGGTTTGACATCGAAATGTCACTGTCACACACAATGTTTTGGAGATCGTGACGTCACATCCTGTGATGGCTGTTTGCGATCACGTGATATTACGGATTAAATATTTACTTTTTAATAAATAAAATAAAAAATATTATAAACTTTATGAGTAAAAATATGTCATTTTCGATAACTCTATAATATAAACTCTCAAAGAAACAATAATTTGCATTATATTTCGTTTACTGTATACACCCCTATTATTTTGTCCCTTAAAAATATTGGAGACAATGTCTTTAAGAACCACTTTACATATACATTACATATATCTTGAAGCAGGAACTTTTGTCAAAGAAACTATATATTTCTTCTTTACGAAGCCTGGAAACAAATCTTCCAGGGTCATAAGGCATTAGAGACCTATCACCTATTCCTGAGTTTAGAGGCGGAAACAAAAATGTATAATTATTGAAACATGATCTGCTAAGTGATATAGCATCGCCATAGAGTATACTGATTGCCAGTCAATCAGCTATACATAACTGTTTTCATCTAACTCAACCTGAATACTAATAGAAAATTTTGAATTTCAAGGGGAATTGAAACGCTTTTGAAAAATAAATAATTTATTAACTTATGCTATCCATACGAGTAATGGAATCCATGTCCAGCGCCATGCCCGCCGAAACCCCATCCAACCCCATACCCGCCAATGGGGTTTCTGTATGGATCATCATCATTATAACTTTTACCTTGGGCTAGAGGAATGACGCTTAAGTCATGTAAGTCATGTACTTGTACGGAGTGTACTGGCACGGAATGGACTGGCACGGAATGCACTGGCACGGAATGGACTGGCACGGAATGGACTGGCACCGAATGCACTGGCACGGAATGCACTGGTATCAGCAATGGTATTAAGTGAGAGTGAGTTTGTACGGTAGTATTATGCTGATGACCACTCACGCTGACCTCCGTATGCACAGTATGGACATGGTGGAGAGGGATCACTTGTAAATGGTGGAGTAGCGCAAAGGGAAGGATTTTCTTCTTCCTCATTGGTTTGGATGTGGTTATCAGGTTGAGTTTGGTGTCATCTTGCACGGATGCCTGCTGGGACTCTGACAGCATCAGGATTGTGATGATGAGAAACAGCATCTGAAAAAAAGGAAAAATAAATTAGATACGTAGATCATGGTAAACTATTTTTTAGGTTGAAGATCTTGCAAATATTTACACCATTTATTTGTAATTATTCAATCCAAATATGTTATTTGATTTTGTTTATCTACTAAAAAGAAGTAGTCAGAACGTTTTTAACTTCCCACAGTAAGGGTGGGTTGCACCAGAGGCGTGGTTAAAGTTAAAGTTATGGTCAAAGTTATGGTTATAGTTAAGGCTAATTTAACTTTAACCTTAACTTTGACCACAGAATTTGACAGAAGACCTTGCTGGTCCGACAAGGCTTTAAATGAACGTGGGCAGGGGCGCTGCTGGTAAAGTAGAACTGTCAAAAATGGCGTTTTTGTATGATGATAGCGTTGGTTCCTTTTTTCGCCACGTACATTTAAAGCCTTGTCGAGCTCTATGGTTATGGTTAAATATGGCGTCCATTTTTGACTTTAACCAAAGATTTGACATTTTGCATTATAGTTAAAGTTAAAGTTACAGTTATAGTTGAAGTAAGTTGGTGCAACCCACCCTAAGTTATTAGAATATTAAACGCACAATTGTTCTATCCTCTATGGTGTAGCGGCAAGTGCTTTCCATCAGGCATCTATTTACTTATTTTTTCTCTGATTAGAATATGGTCGCTAAAAGTAGAGTCCAAAACCATAACTTTAATGAAATAATTAGCTACTAACAAAAGCTATGGTTTATTCTACGCCTACCAAAAATACACAGCAATAATTCGTTTAGCTATAAGCTTAATAAATCACATAGGTTATAAAGTTCGTCTGTCTATAGCAGTGGTTCTTAACCGGTGGTCCGCGGACCACTGGTCCCTGGAGACATTCCAAGTGGTCCGCGAAGACATCCTAATAATATGTGAGATTTCAGAAGTTAGTAAAGAGTATGCACTATGCAGTCACAAAAATCACATTAAATTAAAATCTGTAACTTTTATATTTTTGCCAAATAAAAAAAAAATGTGCTAATTATAAAGTTGTGCTTGTTTTTTATCAAACAACGCTTAGTTTAGGTAAACCAACTCACAACTGGGTGGTCGCCGGCTTGACAAACATTTGGTGATATGGTCCCTCATGACTAACGGCCGTTCCCAATATTTGATCTATCTCTGGTTTTGCCCTGCTAGAGATAGAAATAGCTCTCATTAGACATTAGAGACATATATTTTATGTCAATTCAATGTTAGCTGCGATCGGTCGTATGTCAAACCAGAGATAGATTGAATATTGGGAACGGCCGTAAAAGGTTAAGAACCACTGGTCTATAGTAACCTCTTTAAGATTAAAGTGCTGAACCAACTTGTATGAATTTTTGTTGTCTACAACTATACAGGTGTAACAAAACAAAGTGATAATACTTTAGGGTGTGTAATGTGTTCCTTGTAGGGAGTTCACTGTGAAAGTAGCAGCGCTGGAAGACCAAATTTTTTTTACTTTGTATGGGAAAACTCGTGACGCTCAGGCGCTTGCCCATACAAGTGAAAAAAAAATTTGGCCTTTCAGCGCTGCTACTTTTACAGTGAACTCTCTACGAGGAACACGTACACACCCTAAAGTATTATCACTTAGTTTTGTTACACCCTGTATAAGAGATACTCTCAGACCTGGAAAAGGTCAAACTTTTGTTTACGGCAAAATTGAAAAAACAAATTTCTGCACTAACAATTTTGCAGATAAAATTCTAGTTTCATTTCATTAAAAAACGGAAAATCGGCACCTCAAGAAAATCGGAAAATCGCCACCTCTGACATAGGTGTGGATCATGATTGACAGTATTTGTGTATTTCGACACGACCTGTGTCAACTTAGACAGGTAACAGATTCGGAGTTTGACGAAGGTGAATAGGTGTCAGTATTTTCTAAAAACAAACACTTTTTAGGTTAGTATGTTTTATACATCCGCGTATACAGGGTGTAACAAAAATAAGTTATAATACTTTAGGGTGTGTACGTGTTCCTCGTAGAGACTTCACTGTGAAAGTAGCAGCGCTGAAAGACCAAAATTTTTTTTCACTTTTGTATGGGGAAACTCGTGACGCTCGGGCCCTTGCTCATACAAAATTGAAAAAATATTTTCGTCTTTCAGCGCTGCTACTTTCACAGTGAACTCTCTACAAGGAACACGTACACACCCTAAAGTATTATCGCTTATTTTTGTTACACACTGTATAGTAAAAATTGCGGGCGTTGCATCTGTTCTGGATGATTTAAAACAATACTACAAGTATAATAATTATGATGCCAGCAACATCGTTTCCAGATTTGTTTATCGCGCGGTGGACGTACATTTTTCCGGGTTGAAAACTATCCTATGTTCTTTTTCGGAGCTTCAGTATCTTCATACTACATATATCATCGTGCCTTTCAAGCTTAAATACGAAATGCCGTTTAGGTAATCATGTCAAATAATAACATACAATTCGTATACTAAGGTGTACTCGGAGAATCGAGACAGTAGCGGTCATTGACTCCCTGTCAAAAAACTTGTCATTTTCTATATATAAACCGCGATTGACAATTAAGTGTCAGATGTTCCTAGACTAAGGGCGATATCGTATTTTGCATACTCGATGTGAACTGAATATGAAGCATATCACTTCGAACTCATAAATGGAGATTATCATTCTAAGAGTTACCAAGAGGTTTCCGATGAATCTGTAATAATCTGTGTCTTTATAAGAGGTCAATTTATTCTTAAATATTCTAAATACAGTGCGAGCATTTTTCATTTAGCGCCTAGACTAAAAAGGTCAATGACCGCTATCGCCTCGTTTCGCCGAGTACAGTATAGAAAACCCTACTTTTGGCACAGTAGGATAAAAATCTTAATTTAAATATAGGCCTTATTTTAATTTGTTCCCGAAGCAGGCGTAGTATGGGGTATTTTTCTAAAAATATTTAAACTTATGACGTCATAGTGACGTCATTTGTCGCGTCATTCAATTGACAATACGTAATTATTTGTTAAAAGGTTATCGCTTTGACAGAATAATATAACACTCTGCAATAAAGTGTTAAGATACATACATAATCATGTTCTACATTACAATTTACATAATTCCTCCTCCTCGCGTCGTGTCCCTCATTGCTGAGGGTCGTAATTCCCCTTTTGGAGTTTAGTGACGACCACATTACGCCATCTGTGGCGATCCTTGGCAGAATGGAGAGCATCATGAAGGCCGGTATCTAAAGTTGTGCGCACTTGGTCAGGCCATCTAATAGGGCTTCGGCCTCTTGGGCGGCGACCGTCAACTTTGCCTGTAGCCACAAGCTGTTCGAGGTTATGGCCATGCTTTCTTGCGATGTGACCGAAGAAATCCAAAACTCTACGTAGGCAAATCGACGACAGTCTTGTTTTTATCTTTAGGTCACTAAGGATGGAGACGTTGGTACGAAAGGCGGTCCATGGTATTTGGAGCTTTCTATGGAGAAGTTACTACCTATTTACATTGACATTTCTATTTAGTTAATAATGACATTTTTATACATAACATAATAATTTAATGAATTAATTTTACTATAATATAATAATTATTGTTGACTGTAATACTTTTATCACCTATTGGTAATTGGTATTAAATTTGATATATAATTTTTATGAGTGTGATGGTTAATTATAATAATCTATTAGGTAATTGCTAATGTAGACTGTAATAATTTTTATTGTTAATTTTGCATGCCCATAGAGGCCTATGTGTTGAACCTAACATCAAATATTATAAGACCTATTATTGTAACACACATACGCAAAAATAAATGAATTTGAATTTGAATTTGGAGCATTTTCCGCCAGCACCACATCTCGAAGGCGTGAATTCGATCACGACCCGCTTTCTTGAGAGTCCACGTCTCCGCTCCGTAGGTAAATATGGAGAATTACATAATTAATCTACACTTATATTGTAAAGCTGAAGACTTTGTTTGAACGCGCTTACCTCACAAAGTACTGGACCAGCCGAGCTGCTTTATATAACAAAAATAAAAAAATCACGACCCCAGATTTCTTAAGCATGAGAGACAGAAATAAGGTGAATAGATTGTTTGAACCACTAGACATTACACTACAAAATCTTTTATCCGAGTGGCAGGATCGGTGGGATAACTCTATTAAAGGTCCACACCTGTATCATTTCTTTCCTTCAGTTCGCGAACGACTCGCCATGCATTGGATAGAAATAGATCATTGCGTTGCACAATTCCTAACTGGTCACGGCAATTTTAAAGCTAAACTTCATAGATTCAAGTTAGTTCCATCTCCTCTTTGCGAGTGCTCGACCGAAGACAGCCCGCAAGAACAAACTGCTCATCACATACTCTGGGAGTGCGGTCTCTGGCATGAGGAAAGAACCGATTTATTAAACAGCCTCCAATGTGTCTCTGGAGTCGTATATTACGATGACCTCGTAGGCAGCGCAAAGAATTTCCGTGCTTTCAAACGTTTTTGTCATAATTTCTATTGGAAACAATCGAACACAAGTTTGCCATTATAAATAAATGTCTTTTTTTTTATGAAGTAGGCATATTATATTAAGCATAATTTTTTTTCCCGTGGTGCTTCCCCCTTTTGTCCGGACATCAATGTCATTACAATTTTGGCTGTCTCCCGCTTTGCTTGGGGAGGGAAATTGGATATCTCCTACTCCTCCTACATTTCTTCTGATTAATTTCGTTGCGGGTCCCAAGACAGATTTAGCTTGTCCCTCGGGCATCCCTGAGATCATATCAAAGGGTTTTCGTAGTTGGTTACCACTGTTGATCCTGGCGACACAGGAGTTGCAGTGGTGGGAATGTGTGGTGGGCCTTTTGCCTGTTAAAAAAAAAAAGTACTGGACCGATTTTTATGTAATTTGGCACAGATGTAGAGTAAGTCACAAGGAAGGTCATTTTTTGGGGAAATGTACGTTACCCTCAAATTTCCTATTTGTAAAATAGAGCCCCGTAGAACGTCCAGTAATTAGTAGCTATGAGACCAAATCATCTGCAGGTCTAGCATAGTCACCATAGAAATGGTTTCTTTCAACGAAAGAATAGACGAAGTGACAAATAGACAAAGGAAATCCGCCATTTTGGCACTAAAATCTGTCAGTATGTCCATTCTTTGCCGTTTATAATGTTGTCATGCTAAGCCTGCTGATTTCAAAGTAAAAGTTCTATAGGTCTAGTTCCTGAACAGGTGATTGGCATTACATAGACTTAATTTCCAAAAGTGTACTGTGGTCTGTCAATACCCCTAAATGTACTTTGACTTTGATATGATTTGACGTATTTCTGTTGAGTGTTAACCATTGGTGTTTTTCAACAAATCTTTTAAAGTGTATTCTAGATTATTTAACTGACGTTATCTAGTGCATCTTATCAACCACTTCACATGAAGGTGATTTCGTATCGTTTATATCGATCTCAAAATTAAAATAAGAGGTGCATTTGCACTTTTGTACTGATTTTCCTGGTCTTATTTTGTTTTCATTTTTATCTTTCGAGGGTGTTACTACTTGGCTGTCAAGTTAGTATCAGTGACGCACGCGGGTGAATTTCTTAAATGGCTTTTTTTGTCTTCGTTGAAATTGCTATTAAAAAAGGGAATATTGTTGTAAATTATTTGTTTTAGTATTCAATGGGTAGCTATAAGATTATGGAAAAAATATAATATGCCTAGGACTATTACAAAGGTAGAAATGAATAACTTAAAGATCTATTTTTATCAAATCGGTGCTGTCCCTCTACTTTTTTTACAAACAAAAACGCTTATATTACTAACAAATATGAATAAGTTAAAGGTATAACTTATATTATTTCATAGAATATTAGTTTATCTATTATTATATTATACCATATTTTATTATATAATTAACGATAATAGTTACTTACAGACGCAAATGTACTTGTCCTGAGAATTTTTCTCTCTTTGAAATTCACCCACACGTCATTTGTTTTGAAATAATCTGATTTATCAACCACTTCACATGAAGGTGATTTTATATCGTTTATATCGATCACAAAATTAAAATAAGAGGTGCATTTGCACTTTTGTACTGATTTTCCTCGTCTTATTTTGTTTTCATTTTTATCTTTCGAGGGCGTACTTGGCTGTCAAGCTAGTATCAGTGACGCACGCGTCATTTGTTTTGAAATAATCTGATTTTGCGATCGTGTTAAATTGTTAGTTCAGTTATAGGACAAATTTTAATCAGATACTGGTGAGTAAATTCTGAAATAGGTTCCTAATTTTGCTTTGATTTGAAAAATAATGTATAAAGTTTTTCTACAGATTTTTAAGGTCCAAAATAGGAAATCAGTATACAAGAATAATGTATTTTCTACTGATTCTATGCATGGAATATTATTCGGAAATACGAATGCATTCGTATTTCCGAATACGGAAGAAGAATTCGGAAATCGCACACGGAAAACGTATGCGGCCGGCCTAAAAGTCGTGACTGGCCATTGTAGTAATTTTCAGATTCAAATATCAATCGAATCCGATCCAGTTAGCAATGAGCTAACCTTGGTAGATATTTGTGGATTACTTTTGCCGGCCTTAGCCCGGATCAACATGTCAGGTATGTGGTATGTGGTTACCAACGGGTCTGAAATATGCATTCTCTTTTGCGTAACAATTAAAATTGAAACAGATCAAATTATATAACTTGGTAGTCCGCCTATGTAATAGTTTTTTGTAGGACCGATAATAACACTGCGTTACACGATTTTGGTACCCGTGAAACTGATAGCTGGAATGAGTAGCTAATTAGTAGTAGATAAAAAGTTCCAAACAGATAATATTGTGGTATCTGTAATTTATTGTATTGTCGGTTCTTGGTGGGAATTCATTTTAAACACAAATAAAACACAATTTTACGTAAATTGTGTTTTATTTGTGTTTAACATGTGGTATCCATCCATCGAGGTACAATATGTCAATATGTCAATCATTATTTTCACTACCCCTACTTTAGGCGTATATGAACAATGAGTTTCTAAAATAATATAAATATAATAATATAAATATAAATACTAGAGTAGCAACGTCTTACAAACGATTCTCAAAAATGCGTTACCACTTGATAGTTCAAAAGACGATGTCAAGTCATAATGTTATTATGTCATTATGTAAGTCAGATATGCAGGCATCTTCGAAGTGGCAACGCGTTGCTGCCGTAAATTGCCAATCTAGTTACGTTAGTAATATAGAATATCATTGTAGGTATATGAAAGAGTTTATATATGAAACAGTTGAGGTTTTCGATGTTATTTTACTTTTTTTTTTATAGCATACACCCTAAATAATATTACAAATGCGAAAGTGTGTCTATCTGTTTGTCTGTTATCTCTGCAAGCTTAAATTGTTGGACCGATTTTGATAAAATTCGGTATGCAGATAGGTACTTTGAGTCCCGGAACGAGACATACTATGGTGGCTGGACATCACTGAAGGCAGTTATAAAAGAGTTTTTAGGGAACCAGAGAGCCGAAAATGCGGAACAACTAGTTAACAACATGTTAAAATCATACGAATTGTTGGGTTGTAGAATGTCGCAAAAATTCACTTTCTTCACTTTTTTCCGTTGAATCTTGGTGAAGTCAGTGATGAGAAGGGTGAGAGGTTCCACCGAGACGTAAAGAAGCTTGAAGAACGATTTCAAGGCCGTTGGGACACAACTATGATAGGCGATTGCTGTTGGTGTCTAAAACAAGAAGATCTTTCAAAACACAAAAGACAAAGTTAAAAAATGTAAGTATTCTGGGTTTAAATTCTAAGATTTTTTTTGTATTATTTATACCTAAATGATAAAAATATTTTTTTATCGTTTTTTGCCATAGCCGTTTCAATTTATTCTGACCTATATGTAAACAAAGTTATTAGTTTAGGCACTATATTTAAACAGACATACATTCATAGATTGCTAATATCTACCCTTTCTTCACGATTGGCGGTTTAAAGTACTTTCAAAGCTGGCGCATTGCTCGCGTTTAAATCGTTTGTATGCAAGAACTTGCATTTCACATTGAGCCCAAAATACATTCTTTTTAATAGCCGTTTTCGATGGAATCATGCTGATATTTTAATCCTTTAGTTAAAAAATGTAGTAACTATCTATACTTATAACTAAATGAAAATTTAAAGATTTTTAGTCTCGCTAAAACTCGAGAACGGCTGAACCCATTTGGCTAATTTTGGTCTTAATATATTCGTGGAAGTGCAGGGAAGGTTTATAGAGGCAAGTAATACAAAGTTCACCGGGCCTTCTAGTAACTTGCTATAAATATTGCTCACAAATGAGTTGCGTGGAGGACATTCGATTATTTATCTACCGTTAAATTTAAACATTGCTGCAATAAAAGCTATCCGTTCTTTCTCTGGAAGTTATTATCTTTAAGCCAAAATTTTACAGACAGTAACATACAGAGAGAAAGACACACTTTTACATATATTAAACATTTAAGAATAGATTTACTGCACAATAAACAATGACACGCTGTAAAAATGTAAACAATAAATCACTTACACTCTTACAAGAATAATTGTTCTTCAATTTATCAGTTATGTGTTATATTGGAAGTAGAAAGTTTGACTAGTTTTCTCTATATTCTTTATTGTTTGTCTGTTACCTGTTCATGCTGTTTACCTTCTCGAAGATGGTGTGGATTTTTAACCGACTTCCAAAAAGGAGGAGGTTATATGTTCGGCTGTGGATATTTTTAAAGGTATGAAGATAAATAATTAATTTGAGTCCTGGTAAATGATAAAGGACAATAATTATCCTTTAAAATAAACTAATAATTTATTTCCTAAATTATAATTCAATAAAGTGAATGCCTGATCTAATTACGAAAAAATTGATGCGTCAAAGTTATTGGCTTTATCGACTTTTTATTTTAACCGACTAAGGGCCTGTCCACATGTCCACGTTATGACGTAGTCAACGTGTAACGGTGCGGTAACGTGGCACGGTACGTTGTCGTGACGTGAAAATTTACGTCAACGTAACGTAAAAATGCACGTCACGATGTAGCAATATTGTACGTCCCCATGCCTTGTAAAACTGCTACATTTTTCACTACTTATCTAGATAATATGGACCGCACAATACGTATTCTGCTTCTGCTATTGTTACGAAGACGGAGAGAGAGATTTAAGAAAAAAATGACGTAAAATGTTGCTACACCGTGACGTGCATTTTTACGTTACGTTGACGTACCGTGCCACGTTACCGCACCGTTCCACGTTGACGACGTCGTGACGTGGAGATGTGGACAGGCCGAAACTGCCGCACACAGACGAATATTAAAATTACTTAACTATAATTTAATGGGGATTATGACATAATTAAGCCCCATACATCTGTCAAACTCCTCATTATTAAATTGAATTTAAATTTCTCTGAGTGTGGCCGTTAAAGAAGGGTTCTATGTTCGGTTGTGAATACATCTATATCTATACTAATTATAAAGCGGAAGAGTTTGTTTGAACGCGCTAATCTCAGGAACTACTGGTCCAATTTGAAAAATTCTTTCAGTGTTAGATAGCCCATTTGTCGAGGAAGGCTATAGGCTATATTTTATTATGCTAAGACTAATAGGAGCGAATAAATAGAGGAAAATGGAAAAAACGGGGAAAATTATTTGAAATTGATTATTATCTTAAGAACTACTGGAGCAATTTTTATGTTATTTGGCACACATGAAGAATAGACCATGAAGAATAGACCACGTGAAGGGGCATAGGCAATTTTTGCAGAAAAATGTACGGTTTCCGTGAAATTCCTAAATTACGCGGGCGAAGTCGCGCGGAACATCTAGTTTTGTTATAAATTTATTGGTTAATATTCAAGTTTCACTACGTGTGCCTGTTTACTAATATGTGACTAAGTTTAGCCCACCTATATTATAAAGTCATTGCTTATATAATAAGCTCTAACTGTCTCATAAATATTATTAGCTTTATTAGGACTAATAGTTTGACACCTTATGTATTTTAATATAACATGATACTGAATTGTTATAAATAACGTAGTTTGGAATAATGTTAAAGATACCTACGTTATAGGTAAGATTTATTTAAGTCAGATTAATTTTTTACCCGAATAATGACACACCCGAAATAATTGCCGCTATCTCTAGCTGAGAAGTGACTTTTCTTAGGAATAAGACTCAGTCTTTATCTGGTAGTTTTGTAAGTCACCTGTTGTGTAAACATTTTTTGGTTAAAATTGAAGGGCTCAAATACTAGTTATGTTATTTATGAAATGGACGGGAATAAGCACTTGTAACATCGCAGGGGTTACATAATTACGCGTGCACCTTAATTAACCTCCAACTTCACTTTACCAATATCTTATATTTATACATAACAAATACCTACTAATTTTAATGAGATCAGTTCAGTGAACTTAGTTTTTCTTCCAGAAAATATACATTTTCCGCGCGATAAACGCATAACAAAGTTATATACAACATTAGATAAAAAAAATATTAAACTCACCGTGTCAGTATTTCCGAGGCACAATAATTCAGTCTTTAATTATTAAAATAAATAAAATTAATTTATTAATAACACATATACACCGCATGTAGCCACATATAGAAACGATCTGTCTGTCCGCACGACCGCGAAAGCTTATATTTGGCAATTTATTAAACTAGCCGCTGACCCGCCTCGGCGTCGCCTCAAAGGATCATTCTTTTCCTACTACAATCTACATTAAGCATGTTATAAACATAATATAAACTCTATTTATTAAAAATGCCACATTAAAAATAGTTTTAAGTAAGAACAATAATACAGATTACAGGGTGTAACAAAACTAAGTGATAATATTCTAGGGCAGTGGTTCTTAAGCTTTTAGTCATGAGGGACCATCTTACCAAATGTTTGTCTTGCCGGGGACCACCCTGTTCGTTTGCCTAAATCAGGGGTCACCAAATGGCGGACCGCGGTCACCAAATGGCGGACCGCGGTCCGCATTCGGACCGCTGACCCATTGTGTGCGGACCGAGCATTTTCGAAGATGAACTTCGTTAAAAATAAATTTCGGTCTCGACTTACTGATGAACATCTCCAGGATTTAATATCAATAGCTTGCACCAATTCCACTCCAAACTTCAGAGAGATAATTTGCTCTACAAAAATTGACACTTTTCTTTTTGATATACAGTAAATAAATACCTTTGTAAATTCCGTAATTACCTTGGTTTAATATTTTTTTTTAATATGTGGACCGTGAAGGTCATTTCATTTCTTAATGTGGACCCCGAGCGAAACTAATTGGTGACCCCTGACCTAAATTAAGGGTGGTTTGATAAATAAAACAAGCACAACTATAAATAATTATAAAATTAGCACTCATTTTTCATTTGGCAAAAATCTAAAAGTAAGAGATTTTAATTTAATGTGATTTTTGTGACTGCATACTCTTAACTAACTTCTGAGTTCTCACGTATTATTATTAAGATGGCTTCGCGGACGACTTTCAATGTCTTCAGGGACCACCAGTGGTCCGCGGACCACCGGTTAAGAACCACTGCTATAGATAGACGAACTTTATAACCTATCTGATTTATTAAGCTTATAGCTAAACGAAATATTGCTGTGTATTTTTGGTAGGCGTAGAATAAACCATAGCTTTTGTTAGTAGCTAATCATTTCATTAAAGTTATGTTTTCGGACTCTGTATATGCGCCCCATGTATAGAGTGTCTGTAAAATAAAGTATAAAGCTTCATTTACTTCTGAATGTGGATTTTGACTTTTGTTTTTATGAGAAATGCCCCAACGTCATAAAATTGCCCACGTAAATGTGATTCTTTCAGCGCTGATACTTTCACAGTGAACTCTACATAAGGGACGTATACACACCATAAATCATTATCATTTAGTTTTGTTACACCCTGTAACGACAGACAGCGGGATGCTACCATGTCTTATACTGACTGTAGTAATTTGCACGAGTCAACGTGAGCTGGGGGCTTAGCCTATACGTTTTCTTTATCGCTTCTTTATAGAGTCGCCGATCAAAATCTGTGGAATTGATATGACATGAGTAGAATGTCAACTTTGAATTAATGAACGCTTTATGTCAATCCATACTTCCATACTTCCATATCCATACTTCCATACTTACTTACTAATATTATAAATGCGAAAGTGTGTCTGTCTGTCTGTTACCTCTTCACGCCCAAACCGCTGAACCGATTTATCCCGGAAAAATGTACGGTTCTCGCGCGATAAACGAATTTTGGCGCAACGGAGTTGCGGGCGTCATCTAGTTTCAAATATTTTTGATCGGCGCGGGCGATTCTATAAAAAATGTTGGTGATATAGAAAACATGTTGGCTAAGCCCCAGGACTGTCCACGGCTCACGTTGTTGATACGTTTCACACGGTTTTCCTACATAATTATGTCTATTAGCAATCATTTTGTTATTATCGTGGGTAATGACCTGCAAAAGTGGGTATTAACTTATACCTAAAGTCGAAAATGTGGGGTTTAATCGTTGAAACAAATTTACATACACAACAATGATTAAAGGAAAGTAAACTACCCTTCATGGGGAGGCTGACCAGACTTGTGCACATAAGGTAATGGTCAGGTCGGCCTGGGCTCTGTCCAACGATCAATCGGCGTCCGTGTATGGAGGACTTTAGGTTATGTAAGCCATACGTGCTACGGTCTACCGGAGATTGATTTTCGATTTTGCGCCGGTCGCCTGCGCAGGCTAAAAAAAACTGCACAGGTCAAACACGAGTGATGAACTTCAGCTCTATCTTACTATAAGATAAATTAGTGCATAGGCAGTGTATAGCTGACCTACCTATGTAAATTCGGCAAATTATATAAAGCTCAGGAATCGTGTATATTTGCTACTTACAATATTATTAGATATACACAACACTAACATTGAGTTAACATAACCAGCCAGACTAAATTAAAGTTGTGCCTATGATTTAATGTCTTTGACATAGCGCAAACACAGTTTTTTTAACGATTTATTCCGGACTATATTATAGAAACATAATTTTCCGGACCTTAAAATAATTTCATAGCTCATTCCTTTCATCTCTAGCCTATACACGTTTTCCTGAGCTTATGATAATGATCTCAGTGTCAAGGCGAAAGTCATCAATTATATTATGTTTGTTGTCGAACATAATATATTCTGAGGTTATAGGAACTGCGTATTGGCCGATAACCATGGCCTTTGTGCGGAATTCAGTGATACTATAGCGGACACACTGTGACGGAGCGCAGCGGGCCGCATTTTTCCGGGATAAAAACGATCCTATGTTCTTTCCTTGGACTGAAAGTATCTCCATACCAAATTGCATCCAAATCGGTTCAGCGGTTTGGGCGTGAAGAGGTAACAGACAGACAGACACACTTTTGCATTTATGATATTAAGTACGGACGAATGGGCCAATATGGAGAAGTCACATCAGAAATTCTGTCTTTTATTTGATTGTGACATCATGTGAATTATTATCTTTATGTAATCATATATGTAGCTAACAGCAAGTCCAAGCAAAACATTTATCTGAAAAGCAAGAGTCCTTCATCATTTCAACTATAAATATGATTAATATAACTGTTCTATATTATACAGCCAAGGACTTCTGTCAATTCAGTTTCTAGGACCAGACATAAATCTAGGTCCTAGTGTCTGTAACTAATTACTAACTTCAAAGGTCTGAGTCTGAATCAAGTTCTAGATTTAGATCAAATATAATTAATATCTAGTTTTGTTTGTTTTGCTTTATTGAAGTTACTGTGAATTTGATGTCTGAGATATAATATTACATTTTTTGACATGGTACAAGTTACAACAATGCTTCGGCATGAACGTGTTAGTGGATTGTCTTGCTGCTTGCTCCCTGGTCCATTTTGAAAAAACATGATTACAGATTATTTATTTTGAGAAAGATAGTATTTGTTATAATTAGATTCTACACATAATAAGTATTAAATTTATGTCAAACTAAGTGTTGAAGATGTAAAATATTTTGATCAGCTTTATAATATTCATAAAAACATTATTAGGATCTGTCTTGGAATCTCTCATCTACTAAGTGGTTCGTACTTTTCTCTGAGTTTCTAGGTCCTGAATACCTATATTCGGGTCCTAAAATCTAGTTATTCCGGGACATGCTAATAACAATCCAGGTTGTGATGATATCTCTACATTGTTAGCAGAGATTATTTCAATAAACTGAGTAAATTAATATAAGATATCATCTCTACCCGAAACCTTGCGAACTTAGCGTTATGTGAGTACAGTCGACATGCTTGATATTAGATTTTGAGTAATATGTATAAGGAATATTACGCAAAGGTCGGAGAAGAGGGAGGGCAAAATCCGACATGTTGCATACGTCGTATCAGAATATTGACAGAAACGTTGTCAAACGTCGAACAAAACTTTTTGTTTTCTGTCTGTGCTGCCTCTAGCGTAAAAACATTGTAGTTATATAATATCCTATTTCGATTGAGTTGAAAATCGAACACGCAGAAGCAAAAAGATTCCAAACTCAAAATATGATAGGTACGCATATATTTTTACAGCAAAGTCTTTTTTTTATTTCAAGAAAATAAAGTAATGTATTACCGTCAAAATGGTCCCGAACAGTAAAGAAGTGGATGACCCACTTTTCTGGCCATTTAAAAACTTCACGCTCTTATGCCAAATTTTATAGGAACAGCCTAGCCTGTACGATAAAAGGACAACTTTAAAGCTGGGAACAAATTATCGGACGTTGTCCTCGGACGTTTTCCTCGGATGCGGCTTGTTTCTATCTGGTTAATACAAAATACACTAAACTGTGCACATTGTCTGACATAAGTCGCGGACGCGACCTTGAGCGTTCGGACGTCCGAAAAGAATCTGGCTAGCGGGATGTTTTTGCATCCGCGGACGCGGGGACACATCCGCGGACGGCGGACGGTTTTCTGAAATGACTGGCCAGACATCCGAAGACTCATCTTCTTACAAACCTTCCTGCATCCGCGGACGTCCCCGTATGAACCGTGCACATTGTTAAGCCGCATCCATCAGCCGCGGCTTACGGACGCGTCCGATAATTTGTTTCCAGCTTAAACTTCGAAAATATCGATAGTCGCTGCACAACTCTACACTGTCATTGTGACAGACAGGTGACAGTTTACAAATTGACAGCTCACTACGGCTACGCGGCTGTGGCGGCTTGCCAAGCGATATCAGTGATCCTGGAGATAGCTGGATTTATAAATTGCTGATTTATAATATGCTCTACTATGTAGGTATTTGATACAGTCTAAAACATTTGAATGAAAGATAAACCATCAAAAGTATCGCAGTTAAGTAATAACTAAATATATTTTTAAGTTACTCGATGTCGCCTGCAACTTAATTCTTCGAAATTCTTTTATTACGCGATAGTAACAATTTCTGCAAAACACTAATTCACGCCTCCGAACCGATATAAAACAACAAGTCGGTTCAGTAGGTTAAACAGTGAAGTAGTTCCCGACAAACATTTTGCTGCGCTCAAATGCGTATGTCAAAAAGAAAATATCACCTTTGTTGCTATCGCAATTTGACAGTTCAAATTGCTCGCCGATTTCTTTCGCATTGCGGTCAAAAGCCATACCTACGTGATACGAAAAATGTACAACAGCGAAGCAATTTAGCGATTTGAATGCAATTTATAGTTCCTTGATTGTTCGGTAGAGGGAGTATTGTTGCTCGATTGCTATCGTATTGTTTTTGCTGATACGTAATACGAAATTGCGATTTTTGCGCAATTTTCGCGCAATTTTTGCTATCGTTTTGCTTTCGCGAGATACGTGATACGGCAGCGGTTCAGCGGTTTGAGTGTAAACAGGTAAAATAGAATACAATAAAGACAACACACTTTTGGATTTATAATACTTGTATTGGCACAAAGGTCCTATCAGACGAAACTCTGAACTGTAGTTTTAATGCACTAGAGCTACTTATAAACTAGAAAAAAAACTGTAGTAACAAGAGTCAAGACTAACAAGGCACATATTTCGCGGACTGTACGTCGCACATGTCCGTGATGGGCGGGGGGTGGGGTAATGTTAACGTCACAAAGATATTTTGAACTTCTCTCTATTATGCTTCGTTCGCATTAGCCAGTAGCTTGCCAGAAATTATTGCAAGTAAGAGAAATTTAGGGGCATTTATGATAGGCGATATTTTGCGTAGCTTGGGATGCTTAGGCTAAGATGAAGCTTACAATTTTTTGTATTCAAGCACATTTGTGTGATTAGTGTCAATCCTATAATAATTCTAGTTTAAAAACTTCTCCATCATTAATTGCGGAGGCGACAAGGGTATGTTTGTACCCATTAATTTAAAATAAATGAGAATAAGAATAAATAAATTTCGAACCAATTAAAGAGCAATAGACTTAAATTGTAATTTATTTTTAACTTACAGTTGCTTTTTAATATATTATTAGGAAAAATATTGGGCCGAATATACCGTTTTTTTTAGCGAGAGTACATTTTAAATCATTTGAATTTAAAAACTGGTGTTTCTTGGCCAGACCACATTTCTGGCATATTCAAAGGCAAGTAACTGGCGCATTCCAAGGCAGCTGCAGGTCGTAAGTAAGGGTCGAGGGTCGCCATTATCCTCTCCGTGTATTGTCATTAACAGAAACTGCTGTTTTTATCAATTTCGGCTCAGCATCTCGCGCGTGATTCAAACAATATAAAAGCTTAGGGGTTTTTTATTGTTGCTTTTATGTTCCTTTTGGAGAAATATGTCTGTCCTAGTGAGATTTGACATTTTGTTTGTTGTTAAAAATGTTTTAGCGAATAAAGCGGCACAGTTGTAAATAAGAAGTAACTTTATAATATCTTTAGATTTTATATAGCATGCTCTATAAGATATTCTTCTAGGTTAAAAATTTAAGCGCTTAGAATAATTATTTGTCAGTGAAGCTCATTTAATCTCTTCTTTGGTCTTTTTCAGAAATTAGTCAACAGTTGACACCAAACAGTAAACTCCACGAAATTGTAAAAAATATGATTTATTTATTTATCTTAAAATACTTATTATATAAACTATACAAATTATAATTTAGTAAAATATCCACCAATCGTAACATACAAAATATAGCACGCATAATTTTTGGCAATGGAATGCTACTTGTACAAAGTAACTACCGCTGGTAATTTAAAATAGAGGGAGCAAATTTTCCAAAATATTGAACGGGTGGAAAAGTAGGTGCTGGTAAGGGGGTCAAAATATTCTGGAACTCCTGTTCTTGCTTCGCCTCTCTCTGGTAAGTTTTTGTGTGTGCGGATACATCGTATTGCTGCGGTTGTAGTTGGAGTTGGTTGAATTGAAGTTGATTTTGAAGTTGAGGTTGAATTGCGAACCGTTGATTTTGAAGTTGGGGTTGAATTGCGAACCGTTGATTTTGAAGTTGGGGTTGAATTGCTAACCGTTGAATTTGCGGTTGGTGCTGAATGGGAATTGGAGCGTTATAGTTTCCCAGCAGTGGATGTTCTAGCTGATACTGTATTTGAGGACGAGGTTGCTGCGGTTGAATTTGTTGCTGGTACTGTTCTTGGTGTTGTTGTTGGATTTGTGGTTGCTGAATGGAATCCACTGGATTGTAAATGAATGTTGCGTAGCTCAAAGCGTTCTGTGACTTCTGGTTATATGCCTGAAAATAAGAAAAAGCAGGTTTTTTTAATTTAGTTATTTTAAATGTCTTTTTTTAGATTTGTAGAACTATTCTTTACCTGTATATTCTGTTTTTCCAAAAATTGTTGTGGGTTCGGTTGTCCTTTTAGGTCTCTTTGGTTTATTTGAAAGCTCTGTTGGTTTTGTTGATTCTGATTAAAGATTATATTAGGTTGATGAGGAATTTGCTGGAGTTGTAACTGTTGGTGGAACTGAAATGCTGGTTGCGGGGATGGTTGTAGATTTGGTTGCAAAGTTGGTTGCTGGTTATACTGGAGAGGTTGAAGGAAATGGTTGTTGGGAATCTGTTGAAGGAGTTGCTGGATTTGTTGAAACTGTTGATACTGGGGTTGATCGAAGTTTTGTTTCTGGTTGAATATTGGGATTTGTTGTGGGATTTGTTGCGGTATTTGCTGTTGCTTCTGTGGTAAGTTGAATTGGTTGAAGTTTGGAATTGAAACTCTGTGCTCCGAGTAGGCCAACTGCGAAGGAACTGGAGGACCCACTTCGTAGGTCTGTGGTGGAACCTGAAAATAAAGACATTTTAATCTTTATAATATCTTTTCGAATAAATTCATAAACCTATGTAAGTGGTTTGAAGTATAACATTATTCTATTCTTTGCAAGGGCCATTCTCGCGTTGGGCCATTGAATCGCCATGATTGTCTCAACGATTGCGGTGTTTGGCATGCACAAGCAATTCCGAACATGGGCAATAATTATCTAAGACAAATATGATTCCTCGCACGTTCGTAATGACTAATGACCATCTATATTCTATTGTATTGGTCAATCCTGGACCAACATGAACCGTAAATAGACAAGTTTATAGTATAGTAGACTTTCCTAAGTACAGCACAGCTGTACAGTGTACACATAAATGATAATTCACATAACCCTAAACTTCGCCGAATCGAATTGGGAAAATTTTGCACCCATCAATACAGGGACCATAAAATATTTCACGCGTAAATTACGTACATAAAACGTCCACAACATGGCTTGGACGAAGGGGGGAGGAAAAGGGAGAGTGGGAAGTAGGGGGAGGTGGTGGACATCGTAAACATCAGGGACCCAGGTGTGTCGTCCCAAAGAACCCATTTGGGCACCCCATAGCTTAGTCCCGTTAAATTAATATACACGTTTTATAACTTTATAATGTAGATGCAAAATTATGAGCAATGGCAATTATTTTAAACTGTTCTGCAGTTATATAAAATATTATGTCAAATAGCGGTAAAATTTTGCAACGCTATTGTGCACCGTCGCGTATCGTTTCAATATGTGACCTCACCCTAATTCTAAAAAGGGTAACCATTTTTGAAAGGTAGTCAAATTCAGAATTGCTTTTAAAGTACCCACTTTATAGCCTATATATCTGTCTCAACTAACCCTTTGCTGGTAGACAGAGATGGGCGAGTACAGGTGACCCGCTATCGCTGCTTGGAACGGTCCCTGTCCTGTCAGCACATCAGATATCTTCCCAGGCACACCCTCGTACTGCTGGAAAATGAACGTTATTACGATTACATAAAGTGCTTTTTCGAGTGAGGATTGAGGAATACCTGATTGATGTAAGGAATTCTGAATATGGATGGTATAAGAGCATGGATGATATTGGATTGATAACAAACTATGCGACCTCTCCACGCTAGCCAATGAACCAAGCAAGTGAATGTGTGTGTATTCGTCTGTGATTGCTCATAACGACGACGGTCGACTTGATACTATCAGAGAAATTCATCTATGGCCTGATGATGGACCTACGTTATTTGGTCGGGTAATATCAAGTGTATATATTTCAGTGGTGATCTATCGCAGTGTTTTTCAAACTGTGGGTTGCGAAGCTTCTATCGCCGGGTCGCCAAAGGTTGAAAAATCTATTTCAGTAAAAAATAATAAAGATTAAAAATATTTTAAATATATTATTAAGTAGGAGAATTTTAACAAAAGGATCTATTCAATATACATGATAAAAAGCAAAAGGGGTCCCCAATTTATATTTTTTGATACCAAGGGGGTCATCATCAAAAAGTTTGAAAACTTAAAACACTGATCTATGGTGTTTTAAGTTTTCAAACTTAAAACTTACGTAATTTTGTCGAGTTATGTCAAACCTACCCCGGTTTGACATAACTCGACAAAATTACGTAAGTCCACCTGCCCATGAATCAATTTGTCCGATAGTATATGCTATTTACATCTTCGTAATCATGGTGACAATCATTGGCCAACGTGAAAGGGGCTTTTTTGTTTGGTCGTTTAGTTGACAAGTTTGAGCTATTGTAGTTCAAGAGCCAGCCGTTATTTCAGCCAGTGATGTATTTTTAATCTTGATGTATAGAGGTCGTGAGCAGTATTGTGACAATTGACAGCGAGTGATGGCTTGTCAAATATCTGTCAGTTTGTTTTTCTTTTACCGTTGTTGAAGAGGATATTGATTGCATACATTTATATGAACATTAATTATGCTTCTGTCTAAATGACAACGATTGAAATAAACTTTCGGTAAACTTTGTAAATTGACAATAAGATATAAATATTACCCAAATTTCTAAAACCGTTCTTACATAATTATATCAATTATTGAAATCTCATATGCCCTGATCACTCACTGCAAACAACTAAAATATGCGAATGTACCTAATTATTATTATCAGAAAAATTATTGATCTATAATAATAATACTTATTTAATCAATAGATAGGCATATGGCGAACCTAAGTTGGGCGAGTTAGTATGTCAAGTCAATGTTAAAAACTGTGTTAAAAGATTAGTCTAGGCGACATGCCTAGGTTTGAGATAATGCGACCAAATTATGGAAGTCCGCAATCTACCTGTGAATCAATTACTCTAAATTCTAAAACAACTATACTGTGTAGTGTTGAACACAGGTAAACTGGTAAACAATTGCGAGTTTCATGCCGTGATAAATCTAACTCGCTGTAATCGTGTAAAACAGACTCGCCCGCTTGCTCATTTCATATTTCTCCACTAACTTTCCACTACTGCGCTATTCATAGTGCAGTATTCCACGTTGTTTATTTTGGTTATTATCTATACTAATATTATAAAGCGGAAGAGTTTGTTACTTTGTTTGTTTGTTTGAACGCGCTAATCTCAGGAACTACTGGACCGATTTAAAAAATTCTTTCAGTGTTAGATAGCCCATTTATCGAGGAAGGCTATAGGCTATATTTTATTACGCTAAGACTAATAAGAGCTAAGAAATAGAGGAAAATGTGGAAAAAAGGGGGGGAAATTATTTGAAAGGGCTTATTTGAACGCGCTAGTCTCAGGAACTACCGGTCCGATTTGAAAAATTATTTCAGTGTTAGATAGCCCAGTTATCGGGAAAGGCTATAGGCTATATTTTACCACGCTAAGACTAATAGGAGCGAAGAAATAGAGGAAAATGTGGAAAAAACGGGGGAAATTATTTGAAAGGGCTTAATATCTCACGAACTACTAGAGCATTTTTTCTGTTATTTGGATCAGATGAGAAGTAAACCACGTGAAGGATCATAGGCTTTTTTTTGTGGACTAATTTTTCTGTGAAATATCTAATTTACGCGGGCGAAGTCGCGCAGAACGTCTAGTAATTTATACTTTTTGGTTTATTCTTTGTAAATATCGGGAACGTTCTGGAAGTGTATATGGCTGGATATGTCAAGTAAATAATAAATTTTAAGTTTCCGATTGGCGCGCGTTCCCTATAATTTTTAATTTTATTTTCACTTAATTTAACAGTTTTAACTGAGCTATTATATAATAGTAATTGTGGAAATATACAATATCCGTTTTATTTTATTTCTGCTGTATAAGATTATCGTACTACTTGTTTATAAATTTTACCCAAATGCTCAAAAAAATATCAAAAAAGATCTAGGTAAATTAAAATAATATTATAATCTCTAAATGTATTCTCCTATCACAAAATATACAACCCGTTATGAAAAATACATTAACGTATGCGACGAGAATTCTGTACGCTTTTAGGATAAAAAGGGCTCTGAACCTTTTTGGGGTTAGGTACTTACTATTATGAAAGGTATAGTTGTTAACTTAATTTGGCATGAAAACTGTCGCCACTATAATAATAATATGTTTATACTAAATGTGTTAAAGTGTGTCTGTCTTTCTGTCTGTTTTCTTGTCACGCTCAAACCACTAAACATAGTATGGAGATACATAGAGTCCCGGGAAACTTTATTCCAGAAAAATGTAGGGTGCCCGCGCGATAAACGAATTTCGGCGCAACGGAGTTGCGGGCTTCAATTAATAAAAATACATATAAAAATATTAAAAAGATCATATCAAAGGGTTTTCGTGGTTGGATACCGCTGTCGATCCTGGCGACACAGGAGATACAGTGGTGGGAATGTGTGGTGGGCCAAAGCCGTTTAAGAAATATAAAAATATTAAAAACTAACACAAACTCGCATAATATGTCGCCCAATAGACTTGATGGCAATCTTTGGAATTATAAATATCAACTGTAAATGCACAAGTCAGATACAAATTTTTATTACACGCGGACTGGACTATAGATACATCATCTCTAACTGCATGATTTGTGATTTTCACACCAAGAGGCGACTTTTCATTTGAGTTGAGTGAAAAACTTCACGCCTAGCGCGAGTCGGACTAGAGTCGACTAGACTGAGATGTGGCTATGAAGAGGGACAGAAGAAGAATGGTACTTGAAGCACAAAGAGCGATGAAGTGCAGATGAGTAACTTTATATTGAGAGCATTTTTTCATCGATTCTGAATTGTTACTAGATGCCGCCCGCATATTTCATCTAAATCGGTTCAGTCGTTTAAGCGTGAAGAGGAGACAGGCATACTTTCACATTTATAATATTACTAGATGACCCCGCAACTCCGTTGCCCCTAAATCCGTTTATCGCGCGGGAACCGTACATCGTTCAGGGATAAAAAGTATCCTATGTCCTTTCCCGGGAGTTAAAGTATCTCCATACCTGACCAAATCGGTTCAGCGGTTTGAGCGTTAAGAGATAACAGATAGACAGATGAACACACTTTCGCATTTTTAATATTAAGTATGGAGAAACGTCACCGTTAAGGTATTTTGACAGGAGTTAAAAAGCGTTGTTAATTGGCTGATTTTTTTAAAGCTAGCCCATTAAAGATGATATTGAATAGATAAACTCTCAAAAAAACTCAGCAACCAGCCACATATTGTGTTGAGTTTTCGCGTTGGAACCGAAAATATTGTTGTCAAGTTAGAGTTTAGACGATTTAGGCTGATCACCTGATTGCAATTAGAGATGGCAACTTTTTTAATGATTCTAAAACATTTAGCTTCAGCTAAGCTAAAAGACCTATTTAGCCTTAATATTTAACAGTATTAGAGCTAACGAAACGTAGATTTTTCTACATATCATGTTTGGAAAAACTACAAACCTAGAGGCATCATGCCAATGCTTCTTTAATTAATATTATTGTTAACTTAGATTGTGCTTCATGATGTGCATTGATGAAGAGGGCGTTTAGTAGAGTTCCCAATGACGAAACCGGAAACACACAAACATGGCCGGCTTCCATCTTAACGGACCGTACATTTTTAAGTTTTTGAAGTATTCTGTTGTCTTCACACCCTTAGACATTCGTTTCCACTTTCATCCATATTTCAGCCCACCGCAAAGGATATTTGTAATTTAAATTAAACCGTAAATTTGTTGTTAATTATTCGTTTTTTTCCTCCGTATTATTCCTCCCGGCCGATCTGCATGTATAATAAAACCATTTGAGGGGTCAAAGTCGGAGGAATTAACTTTGAAAAATACTTTTTACTGGAAATAAAAAGCGCGCTGTTATAAATGGCAGTGAGTTTCGGTCGTCTCGGTGGACCGGACTGGGTGAATTTTTTTCTGTATTTTTTTTCAATTAATGACCTATTGCTTATTCATACTAATTAATTGTGTGTCTGTCTGTTACCTCTTCATGCCTACGACATAAGCCACTTAACTGATTTTCATAAAATCTTGTACAGATATACTTTGCGTCTTGGAAAAGGACAAAGGAAAAATGTCTGGTACCCGTAACACAAGTTTTTTGTGAACTTACTACGGGACCAGAATATCGTTGTGTTATCGTGGTGTAAAGCGTCCATATTTATTTTTATTATTAAAAAATCAGTTAAATTATATTAAGTAAACTAAGCAAATGTTTAACTGGTAATTAGGTAGTTGAAGTACCTATTTTTAGATAAAGATTATCTAGATTTTCCGGAAAGATCTAGGCTAAGTCTAGGTGCAGGTTATCAGCAACCTGTCCGGTTATGTGGAGGAAATCAGGTTGTGTCATATTATGTGTGACATAACGAGTAATTACATAAGGATCAAATGTGTATCAAATGTACTGCCGTAATCATATTACTCAACTTCAATAGAAAAAAATACTATCGGAGATATTTATATTAAGTATGACGCTGTGACGCTCGTAAATCTGTTGGGCCAAAATTCATTTATCGCGTGAAAACCGTATAATTTTCGGGATAAAAAGTATCCTATGTCCTTTCTCTGGACTTAAAGTATCTATCCATACCAAATTTCAGCCAAATCGGTTCAGACAGACAGACGGACAGGCAGACAGATGTATCTACACTTTCGCTTTTAAAATATTAGTAGGGATTGACAGATGGCGGATTTACGTTATTTGCTCGGGTAATGTGTAAGTTTTCATTCGAATATAGCGAAGGAATTATTTTAGCAGAATGTCTAAACTACTGAGATTGAAATAAGGTGTCTAGACAAAATTCTAAGTCGGTTATTACTTGTTGACTTTTGTGATTTGAATAACAAGATGTTACCTTGTTCGCTGTTCAGAAATACCACACGATAACCGTTCATTTTGTTGCATTAAAAACTATACTCGTTTCCCGGAACCTAACTTATTTTCCTACTGAATTTCAACCACACTGATTCAGGGGGTTAATCTTTAAGAGGGCGACTAACCCCAAAAATCAAACATCGTCCTTCTCTCTTCACACTCACGCCCGTCTTTCATATTATGCCAGGTGAAAAAGGACGACGCGGAATCATCGCCAAGTTAGTTTTACTATGAATAAAAGACGAACTATAGGTAATGATTATGAAAAAAGTATTTTGAGCAAATTTAGGTTTTATCAATGCCTTTTTACATAATATTAAAAATATTAAAGAAAAGACAGCAAACTTCGAAGATCCAAGCAAAAATGTGTGTAAAACAAGGTTTATTGTAAAAAAAAAATATCGAGCATTTTTTCAGTAATCGTGTTTTCGTCTTGTGCATTTATTTAATCTTGATGAATTGAAGTTACTTGTGTAAAAAAAAAACAGTTTTCTAGACCTTACAGATTTTGAGATCTAGGTTTAAGTATGTAGTCAAGTTAGGGTCAGGTGCATTCTTAAGAGGTAATAGACATACTTTCATATTACTACTAGCATTATTTAAAATACTCACTAGCTTTTATCGCAACCTGTATTCTGTAAAAACCATTGCGGCTTTTCCATTAAATATTCCTTTCATACATTTTCATACAAAGAGCGCAATTATATGAAGTGCTCCAAAGTTTTATATAAGTACTGAAATACCAATAAATTCATATTAAATATAACAGCCGGAGTTTGTTTGTTTGTTTGAAATAGTTGGTAACGAGTTCAAAGTGGTGTACCGAGGAAATATATTGAAAGAATTTATATTACATTTATGCGCGTGAAAAAACTATTTAATACGGGAAAACTATAATTTTCACGTATTAAAAAGTTTATTTTTATTTTCTTTCTTTACTAACACTTTTGATGCCCTTCATCCATACTTATATTATAAATTCGAAAGTCTGTTACCTCTTCACGCTCAAACCGATGAACCGATTTTGCTGAAATTTGGTGTGGAGATACTTCGAGTCCCGGGAAAGGACATAGGATACTTTTTATCCCAAAAAATGCACAGTTCCCGCGTGATAACGAGCAACGGAGCTTTGGCGCACCGGAGTTGCGGGCGTCACTTAGTTTGATAATAAATGGGTATGCCGAGTTTTTCAGGGGCGGCAAAATTCGGAGAAATTCTTCTGCAAGGTCCCTTCACGTTGGACCAAGATCGATAATCATGATTGCTAACACGATTGCGAAGCTATCTATAGCATGCAAATAGATCATGGCTGATCATAGACAAATATGATCGCGTCGTCACATCTTGACTGACTGGTGATAGATAACACATAACTATGTACTAAAAACCACAAATAAAAATTACTATGTTAAAGCACAAATCAATAGGCGTGATAGTTTTTCCATAAAGTGTATTACAAAATGTAAACATTGTGGGATATAGCTACTACGGTCTGATAATCCTCCTCGATACTTGTAACTGTAATGTATATTGTTTTCTATGTGTATTGTATAAACTCACAATGTTATTTTATTTAATTCATTTTATAATATTATTATTTTGCGCATTATTATATTTAAAAAATATTTAATTTATATTTATTTACTTATTTATTTAAAATACTGATTATTGCCTGTCAATCGCCTGACAACTATTATAGGATCCACAGAATACCAGGGATCACGGTACAGGTAGGGAATGCAATCTCGTTCTCGCGAGATCTCGGCCTTTTTTAGCGAGATTGATCTCGGACGAAAAAAAGGCGAGATCTCGCGAGTTTGACGAGATTGCACTTGAGCATAAAAACGTCTTACGCGCGGACTGACACGGACGGAGTTGCGATCACGAAGTAAAAACAAAGAGGAGCTGGCCTAAGCAACTGTGCACAGTGATTTTCAAGTAGGTCCTGAATTTTGACTTCTCGTTGTTTTGTTAGTTATAAAAGAACTGTTTTATTACTAAAAGATTTGTGATTGATAATGTGCGCTTTTATAATAATGCCGGCTTTCACGAGAAAACGTTGGGTACGTTAAATGCCCTTTTGATTTTACGCACTGCGGACGTTTTGTGCGGTTCAGAAGTGTAGACGTCGTGATGTCCTCTAACGTGCACGTTAAAAAGTTATCGTCGACGGAAATTTAAAAGCGTCTCCATATATTTACATACATTTTACTTCCCTATGTTATCGTTATACCGCGGACGTCCACGATATTACCGCCACGTCCAAAATTATAAAAGCGCACATTAGAAGAGAATACTGGTTGTTTCTTTCATTTGTTATTTGATAGTAGATACGTATGTTAAAGTTTACTACTTAAAAATCATAAACAGATACGTTAAACAATGTTTGATGCATAAAATTCTATTGAAAAAATTCGTGAAAATAAATGTTAATCTTATAATACTTATAATATTTATTACTTTTTTTTCGTAATTTATTCAAATATTGTGATTATTTGCAAAAAAACCCACCAAACTGCTAATCTCGCGAGATCTCGAAATTGGCGAGATCTCGCGGTATTGTATTATTAAACTCGCGGCATCTCGCTTGAGCCCCAATCTCGCGAGATTTGCATTCCCTAGGTACAGGTATCCTATACCGTGATCATAGCCTGAGTGGAATCCTTTTCAACGATATGTTCGCATCGCACTGCCTTACATCAGGGTACCTAGTCCATTTCAAAGTTATTTTTTTTATGTTCTTATTATTATTATTATGTTTTTTTTTGTTACTTTATCTTGTTTTTTTTTGTGCTTTGTATCTGTATAACATGTGTATTTCAGTGTAGTGTGGTGTGAATGTTTGTTGAATAAATGTTTTATTATTATTATTATTATTATTATTATTATTATTAAATATGCCTCTACGCGTAATCGTCCATAATGGGCCAACATGTCAAATCATTTTCTGTTACGTATAATGTAGGCTACATTATACGTAACAGAAAATGATTGAAAATTACCAAAAATATTCCCGCGAGATTGGCGAGCTCAGTGGAGCGACTCATCGAAAATTACCGAACGCATTGTCCGAAAGTCCGGAATTCCGGATTATCCGGAATGGCGGAATTGTCCGGACTGTCCCGAATGGCAGAAATAAACAGTATTTAATGGCGTTAACAGTTGTCCGAGACGCGACAATTTGGACTGATTGCGTGGTTTTTATGCACTCATACGTAAATTCTGCGGACGCACGATAAAATTATTACCTCATTAATCTTATTGTTAAATAGCTGACCCGATAAACGTTGTTTTACTATATACTTACTACTTTATGCATGTATTAAACACATAAACCTAGTTCCTCTTAAATCACTCTATTGACAGAAGAGAATCAAAATCCGTTGTGTAATGTGTAGTTTTAAACATTGAAACTTAATATTTAGGGACATAGCGGGAAGAGCCTATGTTTTGTACTATGTAGTGATAACTAGGACACCTTAAGGTTTAATTCATTTTCAATTGGCTTATTACCTGTTAGCCAAGAAAAACCATTACCTCTTAATTTCGGCTCATAAGAGTTACAATGATGTAAATGTATGGCGCTTTCACAAAATTAATCGTCATGATCACAATATACCTGTATGGGTGACTTGTCCGGAAGCGCCTCCTTGGTATCCGCGTACTCTATCCCGGGGGATAAAGAAGGGGATACTAAAACAAAAAGCTAGTATTATAAATGTGAAAGTTTTCCAATCTGTTTGTCACCTTTTCACACCTAAACTGATCTGATTTAGATTAAATTTCGTATGAAGATACTTTGACAATAGAAATTTTCAGAGATACCAAGAAAAAGTTTACAGTTTTCGCGTCATTAATGAATTCCACAAGAAAGTTACAGTCTAAACGTTTTAGATGTGTAATTAATCATTTCCTACCTGTAGCTAAAACTGGAGCTCTTTTCCCGAACACATTTCCCTCTTCTAGCTCCCTCTTGCCTCCTGCTGGTGTCTTCTGCTTACTTCTAGCATTTACGGGTTCTGCTTTAGCACCATGATGAATAGCAAGAAGCACCAACAGCAACTAAAAATAATAAAATGGAATTTAACTGGTCTGTGACAGATATAAAAAAAAATCAGTTTTTATTGCAATGAACTCTTCTATAATAGTTCGAAGACCCATTCACACCGAGACGCAACACAGTCATGTATTTTAAGATTGAGATTCTAAATTAAACTTTATTTAAAAAAAAATTAATAAAATCAAAGCGTATATAAATATTCTAGGACCGCTGTCTTTGACTGTCATATGATGACATTCAGATATTATGTACCGTATAGAGACAAGCAAACCTTGCACAGGTAGGCCGTTTGTTCATCGTTTTGTCACCAAAAACGAGATCATTTTTGGGCCGATAAAATGCCACTGTACGGCATAAGTTTAATTTTGCTCTACGCCACTACAAAGGTCGCTAAAAGGGTCGCTAAATCAATTTCGGTTGAAAAATAAAGCCTATAGGTCATAAATTTGCATTTTACTAACATTTGACAAACGGCCTTATTAGCTGTTTAAGTATTTTTATTACTAAGTGTAAGTATTTCTTCCCAAACACAATCACAACACTTATCTCACATTACTCACAATCAAATTGATATACTATAAATAAATAAATAAATAAAAGTTTATTTGACCCAATAGGACATTACACTACAATAATTCACATCAACAATTAGAATTTATATAAACATTAACACAATAAACTATATTAATTAATTGATGTATAGATGTACACATTATTAATTATTAACTGACATATCGTTAACTGTTAAACTAACCGTGGTTTTCATGGCTAAATCGGATTATACTTTTGAGTTGTCAGCCGTACGGTCTTGTCTCGTGTGAGCGCGCGCGGTCTCCGCCGAGCTTATAAACTGGGACAGGTTACAGGTAGACTTGTTATGTCATTACAGGTAGACATATACGCTTCAAACCATAGATTTTGATAGAAGAATCTCTTACTAACTTACGTCTACCTATCTAGGTACGCAGGTAAATAGGTAGATTGGTAGATAGGTACACAGTTAGACGTGAGTTAGCACTTAAGAGATTATTCCATCAAAATCTATGGTCTGAAGCACCAGGCGGGACAATACAGAAGTATAACTCGATCTATGTGCAAAAGGTGTCTATTCAGAATGGTTCATGCTGGCCCACCACAGGTCATTGTCCGCCATCATACATCAATTACCCCGTAATTGCAGATGTATGATGGCGGACGGTAGCCTGTGGATTGCCAGGCGGTAATGAGCCATGCGCCATTGTGTTTAACACCAAGTGATCGTGGTCTATAACAGTACACGATGGCCTGCACTGGGCCATCGTGGGCCATTGGCAATTAAATAGTGAAAGTAGTCCTAAGAACGTTTTTTCACCAACAAGTGCAACAACCCCAAAAAGTCGGTTGAAGTCTTACCATTATAGTTTATTTCTGTCAAGAAGCAAGCGAGATGACAACATAATATCACGTAATGCATTATTTCTTAAAAATCCTTAAAATTGACATTACAGGTTTCAGGATTTTCTGGAACCCAAAATTTTGGATAATATAAATCCTTAAAATCTAAGCGAACTGAATACATGCTATTATCCCTCAATTGTTGCTATTTCAGGCATTGACACTCGCGCCTGAAACTAAATATCTTTACGTAAGACACTTTGGGTTCGAAATTCGATCGTATGAGAATCAGACCCCTAGACTTCATTGACAATTGATTTGTCTCTGGGAAAATCATGGGATTACAACCTTGATTCTAATCTTAATAGATCTCATATGACAAGAACAATATACATTGCACAAAATGGTCATGAAAATATTGGTCATGTGTGATTTTATCTTTACTATACTGAAGGTTAAATTAAACATTATGATAATCACTAGATGACACCCGCAACTCCGTTGCGCCAAAATTAGTTTATCGCGCGGGAACCGTATATTTGGTATCTGGGGCTCAAAGTATCTCCATAACAAATTTCAGCAAAAGCGGTTGAGCTGTTTGGGCGTGAACAGACAGACCGACTGACAGATACACAACAGACACACATTCGCATTTATAATATAAACCACGGAGGAATGCTTAGTAAACTTCTTCTAAAAAGGCCCCATATTATACGGGAAGGCCAATCGGATCCTGGCGGAATGATCACAGGCCGATCTGAGCTGACTCAAGCATACACACGGGAATGAAAACAATGTCGGTCAGGCCTGTGATCAGTCCGAACGGATTAATCGGTCTCCTTTTATATGGCAGCCTTTAGGAGATAAGTTTACTAAGTATTGAGAGAAGGTTTTATGAAGACCTTTGACCGACTGGTCAGAAATCAGGCGCAGGACCGATACCAAAGAAATTGAAGACCATAGGCCTTTTAGGTGTGACTTACTAATGGGCAAAGGCCAACGTAAAAAAAATTAACTGTTCCAACGCGAAAATCGTTTTCAAAGTTAAAATGTTGAACCACTAATATGTTAATCATTCGATTAGTATTTATTTAGGAAAAGAAATGAAATTTTTCTTTCTATACCTAGTTACTTACCTAGACTTGTCTTAGGTAAGAGGAAGTTATAATAACGGATATGTGTGTATGTCTGTATGTCCTGACTACGTTCTTTGACCTATATGTCGTAACATAACCCTACTTAACTACAGCTATTAAATGTAAAATAATTGTGACAGCAAAATAACGGTAATTACTTCATATTTAGGTTAAATTTAATCTATGAAAATTATTTTTGTAACACATTTTTATGTACCGTACCTTATTATTTTTAAAGCGATTTCGAAAGAGTAATAATAAACACCAGCTCTGAGCTCAAAGTAAATAATTTCATTATTAATATTTTTAATGCGGAAGTGTGTCTGTCTCTCTATCTGTCTGTTTGTCCGATTTTGCTGAATTTTGGTATGGAGATACTTTGAGCCCCGGGAAAGAACAAAGGATACTTTTTATCCCGGAAAGATGCACGGTTCTCGCAAGATGTAAGCGCGATTTGGCGCAACAGAGTTGCGGGCGTCATCTAGTAATATTATAAATGCGGAAGTGTGACTGTCTGTGTGTTACATCTTCGTCAACCATACAACAATACAACAAATATTAAAAAGATGCATAAATGATTCTCAGAGGCTTAACAACATAAACTACATTAAGAATTCATAAAATACATGTAGAGCATCTTGGAATGTCATCAAAGATAATAGTAACACTGTAGCTGATGATAACATAACAAAAATACAAGTAGGAGATAAAGAGATATGTAACACCAAAGAAATAGTAGAAAATTTCAATTCTCATTTTATAAATATTACAAATAAAAATAACAGAAGTAACAAGAATAACAAAGGCTTTAAAAGTAATATTAATAATAAATCTATTTATTTAGCACCGGTAACTACCACCGAAATACAAAAAAATATATTAAGCCTTAAAAACACCAACTCAGTAGGATATGATGGAATCCAAACTAGCATATTAAAAAAATGTTATAAAAGTCTCGCTATTCCCTTGAGTCATATCATAAACTTCTCAATAAGTGAAGGTGTTTTTCCGACGAGACTAAAAATTTCAATTGTTAAGCCAGTCTATAAAAAAGGGAAAAAACAGACATGAACAATTTTCGACCAATAACTCTAATCCCTGTGTTGTCAAAAATATTTGAGCAGGTAATGTTTCAAAAGGTTTACAGCTTTCTCAACTCAAATAAAATTCTTAAGCCAGAACAATTTGGTTAAAAAAAAAAAACAGCTCCACGACATTAGCATGTTTTAATTTAATTAAATACATCACAGAGAGCCTTAATGCTAAGCATTCTGTAACTGCTATCTTTTTAGACCTATCAAAGGCATTCGATTTTGTCTCACATGACGTATTATTAGACATATTACACAAGCAAGGAATCAGAGGTGTAGCTAACGACTGGTTCAGAAGCTATCTCAACAAAAGGTATCAATGTGTTCAATTGAGTGTAATCGAGGGTAAACATAGAGCTACTTACAAGTCCTCATATATTCTTAATTCTTATGGCGTACCTCAAGACTCAATACTAGGACCCCTATTATTCCTATGTTACATAAATGATTTTCCTGACATAATAATATATAAATCTATTCTTTTCGCTGACGATACTACAATATTGATACAAAATAAAAATAAAGACACACATGAAGCTGAAATAATTATAACACTAAAAAGAATAATGAATTGGCTAAATTCAAGAAACCTAACACTAAGCCTTGCAAAAACAAAAATAATTCAATTTCAATCTCACAACACCAAAAACAATAATCTAAACATTTCACTTGATAATAAAAATATAGAGAAAGTAAGTTCTACTCCATTCCTAGGTATAACTGTTGATCGCCACTTGACTTGGAGAGATCACATTGACAAAGTGTGTCTTAAATTAGAGAAATTCGTATACGTCCTAAGAAATGTAAGATATACTGTGTCCGAAAGGGCTGCAATTTTAGCATACCATGGTTATGTCGCGTCGGTCTTACGCTATGGCTTAATAATATAGGGTAATTCTACCGACTTCGTACGCGCTTTTCGAACACAAAAAAAATGTATTCGTTCTGCCTGCGGAGTTCATTTCTTAGATAGTTGTAAGCCATTATTTAAAAGACATTCTATTCTACCCCTACCCTGTCTCTACATACTAGAAATCTGTACATTTGTGCATAAATATTGTGACGATTTGTATACAAAGAAAACTGAAACAGCAACCAAAAGCTGCAGACACCATAACAAAATCTGCATTCCTGACCAAAGGATAAATATCTGTAGCAAAAATGCTTATTGCTTTGCTGTTAGAATATATAACAAACTTCCAAAAATATTAAAGGACCTATCTTTGAGAAAATTAAAAACAGAACTTTTCAAATTGCTACTATCTAAAATGTATTACGACGTGAATGACTATTTAAATGACAATAAATTAACATTATAATCTAAATGACATTGACATAAATTTATTTACTTAACTAAAATAATTTACTTCTTACAATTATTAATGTTAAATTATGAATTATTATACCTCTATAAGGAATAAAATGAAATAAATAAATTAATGGACTTATTGACATCTACTATTATTAAATATTATGATTACTATTATTATTGACATTAAGATGACAGTGAATTTAATATTATATAATATATAATTATCGTTTGACATAATATCTATCAGAAGTCAGAACTTAAAAAAGAAAAATAATAATAATAATCATATCGAAATAAATCATTTGATGAATTCATGACATTATTACTTGACTGAAAATTGTATTGTTTATTTTAGGAATTAAGGACAAATTGACGATGTTACTAATAATATTATTAAGACGTATGGTATTAGGAGAATAATAATTGAAGATAAGAAAATGAATTGTAATGAATAATTATAACTCTTAATTTTTTAGTTGTAAGTGACTTGTAAAATTTGCACGCCATCCAAAGGCAAAATAAGAGAACTGTTTACTTGACTAACATCATAATAATATTGTACCTTATTTTAGCAAATAAACGGTTTCTATTCTATTCTTTTCTAACCGCTGAACCAATTTGGATAAAATTTGGTAAGCGTAAGAAACAATATCAATGATTAGTTAAAATAAGTAGTTTCCACTTTAAATTATCTAGAGCAGAGTTCGTTGCTACAATATGTAATTAGCAGAATCATGTCCGGATGTCTGTATGTATGTATGTATGTATATGGACGGTGATGAAATGTAACCGGTCAACACGTAACCCCAGATGTAACGAGAACGGCTTTCACACTGGCGCTGATTCCGCGGTACACTATCAAACTGTTTGACAAACACGTAAAATTTTACAAACAATTTGATCGTTTGCGGGGTACTTATTATCTACCTGCAGCTAGACTAGTTCATTAAGTTGGGTGAATTATTTTCTTAAACAGTTATCTTTCAAACTAAGACTGGCCATAGACGGACCGCAAGTTGCATAGGGACTAACTGCTCTAGAGTGGTCGCGTTGAAGTAGTACACTGCAATACGACCGCATCATGCAGTCTACTCTACATTACCTTTGTCGACCGCACGGCGAAACTCAACTGCAGAGCGACTGCTCCGATTGCTCAAGAACTGCTCGAGCGGTCCGTGTATAGCTGATATGAAATTAGTATGAAAACTGTAGATTACCGTGCGGCAACTGCATCTTGCTGTCGGTGTCGACTGCAAGATCCGGTCCGTCTATGGCCGGCCTAAGGCTTATTACCTCGAATATCATCCGATATCTTCATTATCTGCTCTGGATCCAGTTGCCTTCAACGATCTAGTACGAAATATCTCGTATATAAATATCTGGTATGTCGTGGGTATGTCCACAGAAATAAGTCCCATCTAATTCTAAACTCTTACCATTTTTTGCCAGCGTTTGTTGTGTTAACTGAAGATTTGTACAGGTGAATTTTGTCGTTGTTATTCTTGGCTTAAAGTCATTTGATGCTGCGTTCACTGTGGCTAGTGTGCTAACCGCAAAGTTCATATCACTTTCTCGAGTACGGCGTACTAACCGCGCCCAAACACTTTTACTTAATACTGGGGCCCGATTCTCAGGATGTGAACTTTTTCTCTCGTAGAATTATTTCATGAACTATTCATTTCTACTGGCAAGTTCGAATGATCCTTAAAACTCGTATTCTGGGGACCAATAGTTATCGAGGTGTTTCTTCCATTGACATTATTTTGCGTTCTGTTTCGGCATTAATAAAACGCTGGGACAAATTTTGCAACATGCGAAGATATTTAAGTGTATTCTAGTAAATATAGCTTACTAAATAATTGGTTTTATAACACCACTAGCTATCCCGGCAAGTTGTTTTGCGGTTGTTTTGCCATATAATTACGTAGTACTTATATCTCAATGCATAATATAATATAATTATAATTTTGTATTTAAGAACTTGCTAACTACACTGTGATTACTCATCAATGAACTATTGCTGTCTGTTTCATTCCAAAATGCCGCTATCACACTCTTATGAATATAGGAACGAGATAGCTATATTGTAATAATATCCATGCGAGTGAAAAGGACAAGTTATGATAGAAGTTCAAATTTTACATTACTTAGAAGGCAACAAAATTATAATTAAACTAGATGACGCCCGCAACTCCGTTAACCTAAAATTCGTTTATCGCACGGGAACCATACGCAAGATAGGCTATAGGTAGCATAAATATTATGAAGTTAATCATAGAGTAGTTTTGGATAACGACACTATTTCGCACCACCACCACGTTGTGTGCGTTCTCTGTAGAGGGAGTTCCAAATAACTGAGTACTAAACCTTGAAATATACATTACGTTCAAAGTAGAAAAAAAAAGAAAATTATGCACAGAACGACATAATCACCCAACCCTTTCTACATTTTTATCCTGATATGTTTTTTGGTGGCAACATTATGAGGGAATTGGGCCCATTATTGCACAATTGCCTAAGGTTTTATTTTAAAAATGCCCAAATGGGGCCGTTACGGCCGTTGCGACAATAATCGGGGGTGTTACGGGAAAAAGGTTTTTATTTTAGGGTTATCTTAACCCTTTATTTGAATCATTTATTTTTAATAAGCATTTACTATTCTCTTCCTTATATACCTTATCAAATTTATATCTTTTGCTAAGAATACTTATTAAGGGGGTAATCAATAGTTTCGCAAAAAAGACAAAGAATATATTTTTTGTACTAGACCCCCGCGGTGCAGTGGTTATAGCGTAGCTCTTGACTCGGAGGTCGTGGGCTTGACTCCCGCGTTGGAAACATTTAACATGTTGTCCTGCGCCTGATCTCTCGCCAGTCGTGTCGGTCGTCCGTCCCACTGGGTTATGAGAGTAAACTAACCAAATCTTGTGTATACGTGGGAGAGCCATGCTTCGGCACGAATGGGCCGGCTCGACCGGAGAAATACCACGTTCTCACAGAAAACCGGCGTGAAACAGCGCTTGCGCTGTGTTTCGCCGAGTGAGTGAGTTTACCGGAGGCTCAATACCCTACCCTATTCCCTTCCTTTCCCTCCCCTATTCCCTTCTCTTCCCATCCCTACCCTCCCCTATTCCCTCTTAAAAGGCCGGCAACGCACCTGCAGCTCTTCTGATCCTGCGAGTGTCCATGGGCGACGGAAGTTGCTTTCCATCAGGTGACCCGTTTGCTCGTTTGCCCCCTTATTTCATAAAAAAAACTACGCACACACTTGGGCACTAATCACTCCTGCGTAACTGGCCTGGTTTTAATGAAACCGGCCACGGTCACCGAAACCCTTTCGGGAGTTATTATTATTAGACCCCCCAACTACAGAAACAGCTGAATTTCCAGGTTCCATACCATAGAAATACTAAGTTGAATTTCTCTCCAGGTCATGTAAAAACTGGAGAGCGAACGCTTACGGATTAGTGTTATCAGCCCGTCGCAGCTCCGCCATTATTCTAAATATCATTTACACCATAGACATAGATCAAGATAGATACCGCACTACATTTGTATGAAAACGAGCGTGCCACTTTTTTCCTACCTACTGTGACGTACCGATGATAAGAAACGTGTCCATTATCTAGGCCAACGTTTCTATTTGAATTTCTACAGCTCAATACGGCACTTTTAGGCATTTAGGCATTTTTAAAATTTCGATTGACGTCCGATTCCGATAGCAGACCAAAGAACAGACTTTCGAAAGACGAGCATTGCTCGTCGTTTGGGATTGCGATATGGCACGCGAAGTACATACACATGCGGTATCTATCTGGATATACGTCTGTGATTTACACTAACTATAATAATTTCACGCTATGGACCAGTCAGCAGAAACTAGGAGCAAAAGTAAGAGATTCTTATACTTGTAGTAATAATTAAACCTTTATTAACCTCCATTGATTTTATATTTTATCTTATTCTTATACAGGGTGCAATTAAACCTACCGGCCAAATTTTTTTAGGGCTTAGGTATCATTAGGAGAGTCCATTTAATAAAAAAAATAGGGTGTTAATTTTTTTACAATAACATAATATTTTATCCCACTTAAAATCATTGCAGAACAGTCACTTCGCGGCGGTGGGTAGAGCAGGGGTGACGCGGGGGGTGGTACTAGGGAGGCGTGTGCCTCACGCGCCGGCAACGCGTAGTGTCTATTAATTGTGGTGTTTTTTAGGAAAACTTTCGGAAGCTATTTCTCAACATTTTAGTACTGAGTGATTATAAAAGAAAATATACGCGTATTTTTATTTTTAACAAGGATCAATATATTATCGAAATTTGGCCGGAAGGTTTAATTGCAACCTGTATATTTAGTTTTTTTATAAAACAAATATGTCAAAATTCAGTGAACCGTACATTTTTCCGAGATAAAAAGTATCCTATGTCCTTTCCCGAGACTAAAATTATCTTTATACCAAATTTCAAAAAAATCGCATCAGCGGTTTGGGCGTAAAGAGGTAACAGACAGATAGACACATTTTCGCATTTATTTAATTAGTATGGATATTAGGAGTAAGTTTTGTAAGATAGAGTAGTACAGTTCTAATTGCGAGTTTTGGGGCGACAATTTATTTGATCCTTAACGATGTTGCATTTGATAGATTTCGTAAGTTAGGCCTTTAGGGCCAGTGCTTACTTACACGACAGACCTTATGCTATAAAAATTACACAAACAAGTACTTCGCATTGATTGCAATACAAACTTTAAGTCTGTGTTAAGCCGGCACCTAGACGAGCAATTTTATTGTCAATATCACATATTGCGTAATATTAGATTCAAAGATTCAAAGATTCAAAGACTTTATTAGCATCCAAGTATAGTATACAATATACAAACTCAGCACCTTGTACAGGCGGTTGCTTATAAAATAAGTATCTACTTAACAAATATTTTGTATTGTAATTTCTTAACCACGTCTTATGTAACATAATATTATATTATGTATTATTTGTTTCTTGATTTCTTATATAAACAATTACAATAGTGCATGAATGAAAGTAATATATTTTATGAACTTCTTTAGACCTTAATTTTCTTTAGAAAAGAATTCTTTTAGCGAGTAGAAACATTTTCACAACATTTTCAAACAGTTCAGTTAGGTAGCTTTTTAATTTTCTCGTAAATGATAATAGTTTTGTTTCATTTTTAATTGTATCTGGGAGGTGATTAAATATTTTAACTGACATGTAGTATGGGCTTTCGTTTAGCATTTTAATTCTGGAGTATGGTAAATGTAGTCTGTTTTTGTGTCGTGTGTTAATGTTATGTGTATCTTTAACTTTAGTAAAGTAATCTAAATTTTTGAAAACAAATAAGCTGATATCTAATATGTAAATGGATGTAAGTGTAAGTAATTTGTATTTAATGAAATATGGCCTGCAGCTGTCTCTATTTTTTATTTGTGCTATTATTCTTACACATTTTTTTTGTAAGATAAAGAGTTCGTGGCTGTTTACGCTGTTCCCCCACAGTATGATCCCATACCTCAGCCAGGAGTATGCATAAGCATAGTATGCTGTGAGGGAGGTTTGTGTGTCTGTGCTGCATTTAAGATGAAAAAGGGCGTATGTGAATTTTGATAATTTTGATTTGATGGTTTGAATATGTGTTTTCCAATTTAAATGAGTGTCGATGTTAATGCCGAGCAAGTTAAATGTATTTACTGTATCTAAATTAGTGTTCTCAAACGTTGTATTTATTTTTATTGCTGGTTTTTTATATGATCTGAATTGAATAGTTTTTGTTTTTTTAAAGTTAATTTCCAAATTGTGATCTCGAAGCCAATCTGTTACGTCTTTTAATATTTTTTGCAATATGTCGTCTGTTGAGTTCGTATTTTCATATTTTATTAGGATAGATATATCGTCTGCGAATAATACCGGAAGAGCTATTTGGCTATTTAAGATTTTAGGTAAATCGTTTATGTAGAGCAAAAATAGAACACAACCTATCACACTTCCCTGGGGAATAGAACATATCATCTCTCGTTCCTCTGATCTTATTTTAGTGATTTCTCGTGTTTCTTGATCGTTGTGTTCTATCTGTACAATTTGTTTTCTGTTTTCTAGAAAGGATTTGAACCATGAGTATGCTGGTCCACGTATACCGGAGCCTGACAGCTTTTCAAGAAGTATATCATGTATCACCTTGTCATAAGCCTTTGTCATGTCGAGCAGAATACCTAATACGTACTTTTGGTCATTTATGTATTGGAGAGCCGTTTGGATATATTTATAGACTGCCAGCGTCGTGGATCTCGCCTGCCTAAAGCCATTTTGACTATCGTCCAGAATATTATTCCTTTCCAGAAAGTTATACAGTCTGTTACACATGGCCTTTTCAAATATTTTGGAGAATGTTGGTAGTAAAGCTATGGGTCTGTAGTTACTAGGGGTTTGCTTGTCACCTTTTTTGTGAATTGGGGTTATTAGGGATATTTTTAAAGAATCTGGAAATTTTGCCTCTTGGAAACTTTGGTTTACAAGGTATGTTAGAGGTACGGAAAGGTTTATTGCGCAATGTTTTAGTAGGATTGGTGGAATGTCGTCGATACCGCAGCTATGTTTGTTTTTTAATTTAATTATTCACCGTCTAGGGTTGATATTGAACATCGCGCGCCTTTAATCTAATCCTACTATCCTACTAATATTATAAAGGCGAAAGTTTGGATGTATGTATGGATGTATGGATGTTTGTTACTCTTTCACGCAAAAACTACTGAACGGATTTTAATGAAACTTTACAATAATATAGCTTATACATCAGAATAACACATAGGTTACAATTTTAACCGACTTTCAAAATGGATGAGGTGTTATGTTCGTTTTTTAGGGTTCCGTACCCAAAGGGTAAAAACGGGACCCTATTACTAAGACTTCGATGTCTGTCCGTCTGTCTGTCTCCAGGCTGTAACTCAAGAACCGCTATAGCTAGACTTCTGAAAATTTTACAGATTATGTATATGTGTTGCCGCTATAACAACAAATAATAATAAAAATAAAATAAATTAAATATTTAAGGCGGGCTCCCATACAACAAACGTGATTTATTTTGCTATTTTTTGCTCTTAGTCAATAACGGCAATAGGCACATAGGCAGTTGAAATGTTCTCAAAATACTTAATTATATTTGTACTTTAATAATTAATTATAAAATTTAAATAAATTAAATAATTGAGGGGGGCTCCCATACAAAAAAATCAATTTTTAGCCTATTTTTGCTCTGTAGTGGTACGGAACCCTTCGTGCGCGAGTACAACTCGCACTTGGCCGATTTTTTATGTTCAACGATTACTCCGCCGTTTGTGAACCGATTTTCAAAAATTTTCTTTTGGTGTATAAGTTATCATCCCAATTTGGTACCATATTAATAAAAGTGGTGACCTGATGAAGGGATCCGTAAGAAATCGAGGTAACTCCTCAAAATTTATATGGAAACATATGGTGACTTCGGTTTCGTGATCAGTATTCTAAGCAAATGCTACCAACAAGCAAGATTTTGCACCAAGGTGTACCATGGTTCGGAAGGTGCTGAGAGAACTCCTGACTCTTTATAGATACAAGTTTGGGAGTTTTGACGTTGTTTTGAGAACGGAAAGCATATGCTACTATGCAAATTACATTCATCATCATCATCATTACTACCATAAACCATTATAAAACCATGCATCGTCCCGTTTTGACCCTATTAGTGGTACCTACTTTTCATAGTCTTTTATTATATATCACTTAAACAGCGGGTAACACCGCGGGGCACAGCTAGTTGTCTAATAAATTGTTCAATAAAATTGAAGCGTGATATTGTACTTTACAATTGATCGTCTAGGGACCAGCTAATACTAAATTTTAACCAAATCTGTTGTCAAACTAGAGAGGTTAAGACGGACACAAATCCGCATTTATATAGGTTATAACAAAACTAAGGGACTATTATACTGGTAGGCACCAGTATAGTCCCGACGTTCAGAGAAAATTTTTCAGAAAACAATATTCTGAATAAATTTTTTGAGCTTAAGTTTAAGTGATAATACTTTAGGGTATGTATGTGTCCCCTATATAGAGTTCACTGTGAAAGTAGCAGCGCTGAAAGAGCAATTTTTTTGTGATTTGTATGGGCAAGCGCCCGAGCGTCAGGAAAAAAGTTACTCATTCAGCGCTGCTACTTACACAGCGAACTCTATAAAGCGGCACAAACACATCCTAAAATATTATCACATAGTTTTGTTACACCCTGTATAGGGACAGACAAGTATAGGGGCTCACTTCCCACTATCCTACATACTAAATTCTTCAAAACTCTACTAAGTACTAACTAAAATATACAGTACCTAACTACTAAGTACACAAAATGATCTACTTGAATAATTTAATCTCATTAGAGTCGTGGCGAAAGACGTCGTTATACGCATTTAAACTAGTTTTTAATCAGATTTCAAAAGGCCCTAAAGGGCTAAAGTCTTAAGTCCTAAATTGCAACTATTTGAATAACGGGCTTAAAAAAGGAATAGGTTCCAATGTTGGGCGGTTTTTTAGGGTTCCGTACCCAAAGGGTAAAAACGGGACCCTATTACTAAGACTTCGATGTCTGTCCGTCTGTCTGTCTCCAGGCTGTATCTCAAGAACCGCTATAGCTAGACTTCTGAAATTTTTACAGATTATGTATATCTGTTGCCGCTATAACAACAGATACTAAAAACAAAATAAGATTATTATTAAAGGGGGGCTCCTATACAACAAACGTGTATTTTTCGGCCTTTTTCGCTCTATATCAATAATGGCAAGAGGTAGCACTTGAATTTTTCACACATTCTTTTGTTATATGTTATTATATAGTATAATATTAAAATAAAATAAAAATTTAAGTGGGGCTCCCATACAAAAAACACATTTTTTAGCCTATTTTTGCTCTGTATCGGTACGGAACCCTTCGTGCGCGAGTCCGACTCGCACTTGGCCGATTTTTATGCTTTTGCTGGTACACACATCCATATCCATACTAATACTATAAATGCGAAAGTGTGTCTATCTGTCTGTCTCTTATCTCTTCACGCCTAAACCGCTGAACCGATTTTTCTGAAATTTGGTATGGAGATACTTTGAGTCCCGGGAAAGGACATAGGATACTTTTTACTTCGAAAAAATGTACGGTTCCCATGCGATAAAATAATTTTGGCGCAACGCAACAAAATATTCTGCACTTCTTTATAACTCTTATTAAGTCTGTGGCAGACTGCAAATTGCTTAAATAATTAAAAATATTATTTCCAAAAATAATTTCATAACCGTGCAGAGGCTGTTATTTTTAATCTACAACTTTGACTGTCGAGAACTTCCAAAAAAGTTAAAATTGAAAAAGCTTTTGATTTATTTCGCGATTACAAATAAAGAAATATATGAGAGTTTTCCCGCAATTTTCCTCAGATTAGGTAATCTGAGGAAAATGTGTCCTACATTACTCTATTAATACTATGTATAATAATAAATGATAGGGCGTATATACAAGTCCCTCGTAAAGAGTTCATTATATAATTAAATGAAAAGTTTGACAGATGTCAAATGATGATTTTCATTTAATAACTCCCACACTGGTTTCGGTGACGGTGGCCGGCTTCATTGAAAGCAGGCCAGTTACACAGCAGTAATTTTATAGTGCCCAAGTGTGTGCGCAGTACACAAGAGCACTCTCTATTCCTTTTACTCTCATAACCCAGTGGGACGGACGACCGACACGAGTGGCGAGAGATCAGGCGTAGGCGCAGGACCGACTCTTTACATGCCCATCCGACGCATGGATCATCTTACTTGTCAGACATACGGGTGATCAGCCTGCACTGTCCTAACCAATCTTGGAAATAACATGTTTCCAACGCGGGAATCGAACCCACGACCTCCAAGTCAAGAGCCACGCTCTGAACCACTGGACCACGAAATTATATTCGTCACTGAGTGCGACACATAGAGTATTATCGCTCATTTATGTTACATATTGTATACCTGCCATAATATCAACAAAAGTCTTGGTTTTATAACTTTGCAAGTTTTAGGCCAAATTTTGACAGCCAACCAATCACAGAGCCTGAACCGTGTCTTGAGACCGAGATGCATCTTGAGTACTGACTATTTATACGGGCCTTAATAACGTCATATCATGTCATAAGTTTGAAGACAAAGCCTTAATAGTAGCCCTAGCACGGCGACCAGTAGAAATGCGAAAGTTTAGACAAACTGTGGACATAAACTTAAGGTGCCGTTCCGATCTTTACAAACAAAAAACTTTAATTAAAATGCCAATTTATGACAGACTATAGTATATGTCATAAAGTAGGATATTATTTGAATTTTTAGGACTATAGTCTGTCATAAAGTGGCATTTTAATTGAATTTTTCGGAACGAAAAAAGATCGGAACGGCACCTTAAGTTTACCTCCACAGTTTGTGACTATAGTCTGTCATAAAGTGGCATTTTAATTGATTTTTTCGGAACGAAAAAAGATCGGAACGGCTCCTTAAGTTTATCTCCACAGTTTGTCTATACTTTCGCATTTCCACTGGTCGCCGTGCTAGGGCTACAGATCAATACATGTTGCCTTTACTAGATGATGCCCGCAACTAGGGATGTAAAGCGGTAAAATTACTTTCGTAAAATTCGGTAAATTACGATATTTTACGTAAAATATTATATTTTACGGTAAATTACGGTAAAATGGGGTAAAAAAAGATTTGATTTCGTGGCATAATTTTCATTAAGAATGTGGATATAAACAATTAAACAGGTTACTTAATGCAAGTCTAGACTGCAGTAAGTCAAAACAACATAATAGCCAGCCTGCCGGCTTGCTGTATGCTCTGTCGAGTGTCGTCAACTGTCAACAAGTCGTAACAGCGCAAAATATTATGGAAAACAGCACTAATCGGCAACGTCACAACTCACACCGTGCGACGCGCACGCAGTACACAAATTACAACTTGCAACACGCTCGCCCCGCCCGCCGTCATACCACCATTCTGCATACATACGTAGCCGGTAATTTTACCGTAATTTATATAAATTACCGTAAAATACGCGTATTTTACCAGCGTTTTCGGTAAAATTACGTAATTTTGCAACCCTACCCGCAACTCCGTTGCGCCAAAATTAGTTTATCGCGCGGGAACCGTACATTTTCCGAGACAAAACGTATCCTATGTCCTTTCCCGAGACTCAAAATATCTCCATACTAAATTTCAGCAAAATCGGTGCAGCGGTTTGGGCGTGAAGAGGTAACAGACAGACAGACAGACAGACAGACAGACAGACATACAGACAGACAGACAGACAGACGGACAGACAGACACACTTTCGCATTTATAATATTAGTATGGATATGGACTAGCTGTCCCGGCAAACGTTGTTTTGCCATATAAAGTATTTCGCCCATATTATTTTATTGAAGTGACTAAATAAGTATGGCACCATGGCAACGTCCATCGCTATCCCGTCGCACAAACAATGGTCGCCGTCAGTCTCGAGTTGTAATAATTTACTATTATTTATTCAACAAATGCACTTAACGATATAAAAAGTAGCCAGTAGCCGATTCTCAGACCTACTGAATATGTATATAAAATTTGGTAAAAATCAGTAAAGCCGTTTCTGAGGAGTACGGTAACTAACATTGTGACACGAGAATTTTATATATAAGATAAGTATATAAGTATTAAGTATGGATTGGTTGGCTGCTCTGTAAATTATACAGAACCTGAAAATTTTAGAAGCACGTCCAGAATATCAATGACAGGATATCGCCAGCATAACTGCCTGAATGGACGATAACTGCATCGTTGCTTTAAAATATAGTCTACGCGTAGAAAATGATACAGGTCTAAAATTCCTTGGAAAATCAGAGTAAATATGAGGAGTAACCGTAATAATTTTTACTCAACTTTAAGTTTCGAATACATTAATTTTTATAAGTAACCAGATGACGCCCGCAACTCCGTTGCGCCAAAATTCATTTATCCCGCGGGAACCGATCATTTTTCTGGGATAAAGATTAAAGAGTACCCTATGTAATTTCCCGGGACTCAAAATATCCAGCAAATTCGGTTCAGATTCACTTTCGCGTTTATATAGCATTAGTATAGATTTTATTTCGTTAAGCGCAATAATTGATGTCGAAAATAACCCTTGATTCTAAAACTTTTAACCATAAATAATAAGATGTTATCTAACTTCATTGCTCCGTTTTCTTATCAGTACAATTTCCGGATAAAAACTATACTAATAAGTCCTTTTCCTGCAGGCGATTCGAGGTTCAAATTCACTATAATAGTATGAATATTATGTAGGTGAAAATATTTATCGCGAAAGGAGTCGCGGGAAAAATGATGTGTAATTTTCATAACGTCGCTAAACGAAAGTGTTTAAAAATTCACGGTCAAGGGCCCGGCAGTAGCGGGAGCGGCGGCCATACATCACACCGGGTATTAACTCGACAATTCCTTAAAGTATGGCGTTTATACGGCTGGCGCAGACGGAACACAATATGCTGTTGGCTGTAGCCGGCGACCGCGGCAGTAATATTTGTCGCATGTTACTTAGGGGCTCGTACGACCTTAAAGTAACGCCAGCCATAGTTTAATTCTATTTCTAGAAAATTATAAGCAGTAACTTTTCATTTTTCAACATGATATTGTTTAAGAGAATTTTCGGTAACCGCCAATAGAGTATCGCGTTACCGCGACCAACAAATTCGTTGCGTTCACGCAGTAAGCTAATAATTATAGTCTACATAAACTAAATAATAAAAGTAGCCGAAGACTACTACAATTGAGTAGCCACATCAGTAGTTCATTTTAAACTGAAACAGCACAGATATTCTATGGAGTCCTGAAACATTCTTTGGATCTCCGAAGTTGTCACCTACGCCGCCAAAAAAATATTAGAGGCAGTGTATTAACAGTCTAATGTCTGCCGCCACATTTTGTGTCCCGTCTGCACCGCCCATAGCGTAGGACTAGGGGACGTATGCATAATTTATAAGGAGTGTTTTACGACCACTAGAGGGCAGAACAATGCGACATAATAATTTCCCGGACACAAAATGGACGCATTTCCACTGTACATAATGAATTATTTTCAGGTCTTTTGTCAACTGCCTGGAATTTTTGAAGAGTAAGGTCTTCTAACCCTTGGGGTTAAAATATGCCCATATTTTATAACATATAGTAACCCAAGAGCAAGCGACAGCCAGATTCATAAAAGCTGATACTTCTCCTGTATAGAGGTGAGAACGAACAGGAAGTATGGAGTTTCGGTCGCGGTTACTTTAGGAGTTTTTTTTTGAAGGCCGGTCGTTGTAGCCCTGACGTCACTGCGACCCATGTGGATCTATTGTGACTCCTTCGCACTAGATTACCGTCCCCAAACCAATGCTGCTCATAAATTGAACGATATGGTTGGGGTTGGTGCCACGAATTTCCTCTGTGGATGAGTATTCGTAGCGACCAAGGTGCATGTTCCTGCTATGTAGTAGAGCAGGACAGTCCAGGAGAATGTGAATAGGTAGAATGACCTCCTCGCAGAATCTGCAAGTCGTTATGCTACAAACACCCATTCTGTTGAGGTGCTTATTGAGCTTGCAATGCCCAGTTAGGCTTCTGGTAAGGATTCTTAATTAGTTCCTACCCAAGGTGAGCACTAATTCTGACAGTTTCTTGTTGAAGTCAGGAATGAGTGCCTTGGAGTGTTCAAGGCCAGGGGTCTTAGCCCATTGCTTCCTGCTTAGTCTGTGACCCCATTCTTTGAGCGCTTGCTTCGTGGTACTGGGAGATATACCACAGACCGGTTCTGGGCCATATATGAGACTCCCGGCCCCAAGAATAGCCAGTTCGTCAGCGTTTTCATTGCCGGGGACGTTGCTGTGGCCCGGGACCCATACTAGGCGTATGTTGTTGTTCCTTCCCAGCATGTTTAACGTCTCAATGCATTCCAGACCAATTTGGACGAGACTTCCGCGGCAGTCAGTGCTTTGAGTGCAGCTTGACTATCGGAGAAGATAAAAATATTTTCACTAACTAGGGCCATCTCCAGGCTTTCTAGTGAGCAGCCGATGATTGCGAAGACCTCAGCCTGAAACACGGTCGCAAACTCCCCCAAACAGACATATTTGCCTTTTGGTGGCCTGCCTCCATAGAATCCGGCTCCCGCTCGGTTGTCTTTCCTTGATCAATCCGTGAACCAAACTATATCACTCTAGAGCGGACATCGATTGGGATTTTTCTTTACCAGTCCTCCCTAGAAGGTATAAAAACCTGGTATTGCTTCGAAAAGCTATGCACCTTGATCATGGCATCTGATGGCATGGCCATGACAAGTTATTCACGAAGAGACTGTTCCAGCTGTCGAAATGGGGTGTAGGCCCAATTCGACTTGCTCGCCGTCTTTGCCCTGAGAGCCACCTTTTTGGCCTCCATCTGAACAAGCAGCGGAAGCGGAGTTAGGTTGATCAGGGCCTCAAGGGAAGCGGTGGGTGTTGACGAGAGTGCACTTTAGGAGTTATCCAGCTCTGAAGATCTACCGTTCCTTCAATAAAGTATAAAACAATTTTTTTTACCTTATTTTTTTTAAGTGTAGGAGTTTTGACCGTTGCTTCCCACTGCCAGACACCCCTAAAGGGCCTAAAGTATAAAGTAGGCAGTACACAATGGCCCACGATGACTCACTGGAGGCCACGCCATTGCGCGCCACGCCTGGAATCGTCCGCCATCATACACCATTTATACCCCGTCTACACAATGGCGATGGCTTGTAGTGTGCCAGCATAGGCCATTGAAAATAGGCCTTTAGACTTTGAAGTTGTCTAGCGCTTAGCAGTGGAAAGCAACTGTCATAAGAGTTTGGCAGTGGGAGAGGAGATTCCTACAGCTATCCCGAGAAAAATAAGACAAAAATTAAAAATATATTTTAAATAGCGTTGTTGATTTGTTGACTTTTCAGCGATAACCTGATATATTATTATGTCGATATAACTACACTCGAGAGTGAGATATCTCGTTGTACGCATGCTAGACGGGCTGTCCATTGTCCAACGCGCTAATGAATACTGATAATATATTCCAGTCAAATATTTTAGAAACCAGCCATTATTGTTTAGGTCATAATAAGTTAATATTGTTGTTTTTTGAACTTTTAAACAAAAAAATATGTTATACCTAATAATATGTTATATTTGTCGGTTAAGCCAATTTAATTATAATAATTTTATTTCAATTACTAAGGGTATATTCTGATTTTGTAACTATCAGTTTTACTACCAAAATTAAGATGAAAGAGAGAGCCTTACGTTTTGCTCCAAACACACTAGGCCGAAACTACGCGGCCGAAGTTCGGCATGATTACGCCAGCAATGCGCTACGCATACAATATAACGCGACGGAATTTCGGCATGGTGTGTCATCGGTAATTTAAAATACATTGCAGGCCGAATCATCATGCCGAACTTCGGCCGCGTTTTTTCGGCCTAGTGTGTTTAGACCTACGAATAATGAAAAGTATTTAAACTTTTATTCGTAGGTTTAGACACTAACATTTGGGTTCATATGACTCATAATATGGAATACGTAATCGGCGGTCAAAACTTCGTTCAAAGTTATTCTACCCCTGGTTTATGCAAAAGTGAACCTTAAATCATCTACATAGGATCATGTTACAGTTAATATGACTGTCAGTAATCTAATCCATCTATAATATTTAGAAAGTGTTTCGTTATCATGTTACCTATGTTATGCCTTTGGGGATATACTTAGTCGTAATTAAAATATTTCGATCGTAAATGTGATAGTTATTTTAAACCTAGTTACAACTTTACGACTTACGAGGGATGGATGAAAACATGTAACAAATATTATATTTTGATATAACAAGTAAAAAATATACAGGTTGTAATAAAACGAAGTTATAATACCTACCTTAGGGTGTGTATGAATCCCTGTATAGAGTTCACTATGAAAGTAGCAGCTCAGCTAAAATATACAAGGTGTAACAAAACTAAGTGATAATACTTTAGGGTGTGTATGAGTCCCCCGTATTGAGTTCATAGTGAAAGTGGCAGCGCTGAAAGAGTAACTTTTTTTAAACTTTTGTATGGGAAAAGTCCTGACGCTCGGGCGCTTGCCCATTGCATACATATCACAAAAAATGTTCTTTCAGCGCTACTACTTTCGCAGTGAACTCAATATAAGGAACCCATACAAACTCTAAAGTATTATCACTTAGTTTTGTTACACCCTGTATACAGTCAGTCAATCTGTATACGGTCAATCAATTACTTTTCAAGTCAGTTAACTGACTTAAAAATATGGAAAATATGTATGCGGTAACAATATTCGCAAGTACCAATAAAACGACTTCTACAGACACTTCTTAAGGCACGTATTCTATGTTTTCAGATTTAATATTTTTCTCACTGAAAAGAGCCTATACTTACGCTTTTTAATTATTACTTTCAGTAAAACTTCTACGCTCTATTTTTGTTTTTTTTTTTTTTTTTTTTTTTTTGAAATAAGGGGGCAAACGAGCAAACGGGTCACCTGGTGGAAAGCAACTTCCGTCGCCCATGGACACTCGCAGCATCAGAAGAGCTGCAGGTGCGTTGCCGGCCTTTTAAGAGGGAATAGGGTAATAGACGAGGGTAGGGATGGGAAGGGAAGGGAATAGGAGAGGGTAGGGAAGGGAATAGGGTAGGGGATTGGGCCTCCGGTAAACTCACTCACTCGGCGAAACACAGCGCAAGCGCTGTTTCACGCCGGTTTTCTGTGAGAACGTGGTATTTCTCCGGTCGAGCCGGCCCATTCGTGCCGAAGCATGGATCTCCCACGTAAAAATCACATAATATTTACTAGTTATATTTACTAAAAGTAAAAACCCGAAGCCGACTGGCTATTTCACGATTAGATTTAATAAAATAATTGTTGGCACCTCATTCGTTCATGTTGGAACTTTTAACAGTAGTTTGAGGAAAGCTATTTATTTCGCCAATCACCATTCTTCTTACTGCTTTAATATTTAAAACTATGAAAAGACCCATTTCTTCGTAGTCGGGTAATTTTTAATTTTCATCATAATATTAGGTATAATGTTTCATGACACAAGTTGCTTAATAAAGTTTATTACACAGTTTAACTTGTAGTTACAAATTACAATAGTAAACTTCATTAAAGTTGTAAGTGCGAGGTTGGTGACTCGTGAACTTTAAATATGAAAACTGAAATTAAATGTGTAAGTTTTTATACCCCGTGTTAGTCCAAGTTAAATAGAGAAAGAGTGTGTATTTAGTTATTTAATTATTATTAATAAGGTGTATTTTGTTCTATTTTCTGACTTCCAAAAAAGGAGATTCTATCAATCAATCAATCATAATTCTATAGACTGTGGATTCATTTTTGTTTATATTATATTTTTCATGCACACTGCAAGAGATGAAAGATTTTTTGTCTATCCTTTTCAAGCTTAAACAGAACAGAATTAAATGAAAGTTGTAATAAAAGGTGTAACAAAACTAAGTGATAATACTTTAGGGTGTGTATGGGTTCCGCTGTGAAAGTAGCAGCGCTGAAAGAATAGCTTTTTTCAACTCTTGTATGAGAAAATTCATGACGCTTGCCCACACAAAAAAAAATTTGCTCTTTCAGCGCTGTTATTTCCACAGCGAACTCTACATAGGAGACCCATACATACATACTAAAGTATTATAACTTAGTTTTGTTACACCCTGTAGTGATAGTCATCACAGGAAAGGACATAGGAATGTTTTTATTCCAAGAGATTGTATGGTACATCGCGATAACCGAATTTCTACGTAACGAAGTTTTGGACAAATTTTTTCCTGTGGCAAAACTTTTCTTGTATTTTCTTTACTTTCTTATTATTATAGTGCCTTATTTTTCAGGTTATATTAGTGGTACTAACGAGTATGTCTGTCAGAGCAATAACTCACTATCGATCGGAGTCTTCCAGAACTATCGAGAAACAGAAGACAGAAATCCGATGGAATGATAGCAAAGATGGAGATTTTCAAGGTCAAAGAGATATTGCTACAGGTATATCAGTGATTCAATGTTTTTTTTTTTTTGGAAAACTTACAGCTTGCAGAAATTACATTACTGTAATTTCTGCAAGCTGTAAGTTTTCCAAACTATACTCTTACGAGTATAGTTATATTAGAAAACATAAAGCCAATTATAAAGTTTTCGCAAGTAGGTAAGAAGAAGAAGAGAGTTATTGTGTGAAAATATTATACCTAATATTCTAATTACATAATAAATAATGGACGTTGTCAAGCATTCGTGTACTAACCCACAAAATAATTACGTATTGAGTTATGAATGCAGTTACTCGTATGTTCTTTAGATGATTTAGAACAAGACTGCATTCAAAATTTAACAATTTTTTTGTGGGTTAAACACAAATGCTTATCAGCGGCCATGTTGGATATAGTATTTAAAACAAATTACAGTGTCACCTACCAGTACGTCTGCTGTAGAGCTGGTGGATGCGAAAGAAGTGGTACCCGACAAAACGCCAAGCCCAGTGAGTTTTTCAACTTAACCAAAAATTAAACAATACATACAATACCAATTTTATAGGCTGGTTTTACTTTAACTAAGCTCTCCTGCATAGAGACAATTTCTATTTTTTTAAAAGAGATCCTATGGATCAGACGGCCGACTTTTTTCATGTCCATCTGTCAATATTCTTATCAGTACAATCAGGTGACCAGCTTGCATGTCCTAACCAAACTCGATAGCGAAGGCCTTTAAGAGAAATACCAGAATGATCGACTTTTAGTCCATACTTGCTACTTTAAGGCCATCCCCTGAGCAAATGACCTTGACCATACATTTGACGCGTTGCCGAGATCGCACAAAAATCCTATTTTTTTACTTATCTTAGTTTCAAATTGATCTAAAAAAAATTAAAACGGGGAATATGTAGTTAATGAAATTGTCTATCTATTGTCGTGTGTTTCAAATAAACGTAATTTGTAAGTACTAGGGAGATGCTGAAAGTATGCTTCAATTTTGATAAATTGGTATTACTTTGGAAGCTAATATCATGAGTATAATAAACAAAAATAGAAAATTTAAAACGGGGAAAGGAATGTTGATATACTGAAGATTATTGCTGTATTTTTATTATAACTTTGTAGCTTTCAAATTATGAGTTTATAAGGCTCTAAATACAGTAAATTACGGAATCTCCGTAGGGGAAGGCCAGGCAAGGAAGGAAGAAGTATTAATAATTAAACTATTTTACTTTTTCAGGTCGTCGTAGCGTACTTCGTAGCAAACCTTGGAGACAAGACTGTACAGAACCCTGGTTACCCGGGTAACATCGAGTACGCACATCGCTACGGGGGCTACGGATTCCAAAAAGCGGGTTTTAGTGGTAAGATTTTTTTTATTTTAATTTGAAGTGATTTCTATTTGTCTTATTTCTATATTAACTGCATTGAGAAGACATGAATATAAATATAAATTGTGTAAATATATTTTGATTTGGAAATGTGTTTGTTGCTTTATTCTTAAGCCTAAAAGACTGAACCAGTTTAGAAGGCTCTATATATTTTGAGCCTCGAAAAACGGCATATTATAATTTATAATACTTAAACAGGCCAAGTGCGTGTCGGGCCACGCGCAATATAGGGTTCCGTAGTACAGTACCGCTAGTTTTTAAAATTTTTGTAAGGTCAATGAATGTACATTTATAACGTATTTTAAACTACTAACAACATCATCTCAGTTATGTTCAAAGGAATTTGAACGAAAAGTTATTTTATACTTAGCCGAATACATTTTTTTTAGTTGATTGACTATTACTTAATAACTTATGAAGTCTTCTTAGCCGTGATAGTTTTCCTTTTAAATTTAGCATATTTCCTACTCCCGTGAATTTTCTCACATTTCCAGAAGCAACCGTTTAGCTGGTAGAGGGGGGACACTGGACTCTAACGATTTTTTCCCCTTTGAAACTTAATATTTCACAAACGGATCCCTAAATCGGAAAATTATCTATGAATACTCACAATATTTTTAAAAAACCTATCCAACGACACCCCACACGATGGGGTGGACGCGAAAAAAAAATTCATCCCCGCTTGATGTGTAGGGAAGGTACCATAAAAAATTTTTTTTTTAAGTTTTCATATACTATTTTGTCGGCATCATTAATATGTGCATTAATGCCAAATTACAGCTTAGTAGGTCCTTTAGTCTCTGAGCAAAACCGGGGACAGACAGACAGACGGACGGACAGACCGAAACTATAAGGGTTCCTTGTTGACTACGGAACCCTAATTACGACAACATGTACGATTTCCCTATATAAACTAATATCTAGACAAACAAGGCACGCAATGCCTTGTTTGAATATATTTTAGGCTAAATGGTAAGCATATTTCATAATTTCTTTGCAGACGACTCTTTTCTAAATCAGAAAAATATTATTTGTGTGAAACGTTCAAACATACAAATATTTTTGTACTTGAATAGGTATACACGACTTCTCTTTGCTCAACTACAAACGAAATGTTAATATTATGTTTTAGAGTTCCGTAGTAAATGGGTATCATGACTCCAGTCATGTCTATCGATCTGTCTGTAACCTATCTGTGTATCCACGACATCCTACGTATTCCACCTATCCGAGTATAAATTACAAGGTGTAACAATACTAAGTGATAATATACTTTAGGGTGTGTATGAGTCCCAGCTGTATAGAGTTCACTGTGAAAGCAGCAGCGCTGAAAGAGTAACTTTTTTCACTTTTGTATTGGAAATTGCGCCTGGCGCCCTTGCGAATACAAATCACAAAAAAACTTTTGGTCTATCAGAACTGCTACTTTCACAATGAAGTCTATAATATCAGGAACACATGATACACACCCTAAAGTATTATCACTATGTTTTGTTACACCTTGCATAAGCAGGATAATAATATATTTTAAGCAATAGGTATTTTGAAATACTAAAAAATCTGAATTAATCTGAATCTGAAAAAAAAATCTGAGTTATCTTTGGATCAGTGGTACTCAACATTTTTCATATTCGAACCACAATCACTTTTGGTCTTGGTGTCGCGGGCCGCAACCCAAATTTTTTAGGGTTAAAAAATAACGTTATTCAAAATTAGCGATCTAAAAGTGGAAATATTTTCATGATTTTCACGACGACTGCACTTTTTTACCGGTGGGCGTGAATTTCAAAATGGTTTACCGGGGGCCACTGATAAAGTCCCGGCGCATGCAGGCCCGCGGGCCACAGGTTGAGTATAACTACTTTAGATCGATTGAAAGAGTTATTTGAATTTATTTGAACACGAAAGCAACTGTAAAAACGTAGGTTTCGGTTGAGGTTTCGGTAAACATTTTGCTAGGGATATGAAGTTTTTCTGAAGGTATTTTTAAAATATTTTTGATCTTTAATTCCTTTGTCGATGTTTATTGTGTTCATTCGTAAGTTAATATGTGTTACTTCTTCAAAGGAAGTAGGTAGGATCAATAGCGGTAACCAGCCACTAAAACCCTGTGATATGGTGTCAGGAAGCCCATGGGATATGATAAAGCTGTAGTAGGGGGTCCCAATTATTACATCTTCCTAAAGAAGCAAGGATTTACTTATTTAGGAAGCTTATATTCATTGAAAACATGAGTGAAGTGGGTAACTAACATTTTACAACATAAGGGTAGGCATTCACGAGTGATCCAGATGGCTCTCGCGCCAAGCCAAATTCATGGCATTCACGAACACGCCAGCGACCGTTCCATATTTTGAATTTTTATCATTTTGAGTGTAGGCGTTGACAGCACCGGACGTGTTCTAAACACAAACTAAAATCAAAATTGCGTCTTTGGCTCGCGAGTAACACCATTCACGAGCGCGCCGCGCCAATTGGCTCGGCGCAGTTGGAATTCCATCGCGTCGAGCCGATCCATTTGGACCGACAGTGTTTTCACATTCATGGATGAATTTTGTATCGACAGCGTGCCAAATAGATCGATAAGGGCCTTCCCCTACGGAGATTCCGTAATTTACCGTATTTAGAGCCTTATAAACTCATAATTTGAAAGCTACAAAGTTATAATAAAAATACAGCAATAATCATCAGTATATCAACATTCCTTTCCCCGTTTTAAATTTTCTATTTTTGTTTATTATACTCATGATATTAGCTTCCAAAGTAATACCAATTTATTAAAATTGAAGCATACTTTCAGCATCTCCCTAGTATTTACAAATTACGTTTATTTAAAACACACGACATTAGATAGACAATTTCATTTGCTACATATTCCCCGTTTTAAATTTTTTCTAGATCAATTTCGAACTAAGATAAGTAAAAAAAAAATAGGATTTTTGTGCGATCTCGGCAACGCGTCAAATGTATAGTCAAGATCGATTGCTCGGGGGATGGCCTTACGAGCAATTACTCATTTTTCCCTCATAATTTGAACAAACCTCGTTACCTACTTCATCTAGCTAATATATCAAGCTAAACGTAGAGTCCACATTTTTTTATTTCAAATAATTTTCCCGGTCCTAAAACTTCAATTTATGCAAAAAAGGTCAGTTTTGAAATTCTTACTCTCCCACTTCACGTCTTCAATTATTATTTAAGTAGAAAAATAATATATTATATTGCAGGTCACCTAGCACTAAACAAGCCGTATACCGGATATCGACACGCGCCTGAATCCGGTTACGGATACGGATACGGCGGATACGGATACGGCGAGTACGGATATTTAAAGGGTAACTCATCTTTATATTGTGTAACGGTGAAATGTTAAGGGTTTTATTTGAAGTAGGATGAAAATACGGTTATTTTCATTTATATTTCGGTTATATTAATTCAAAATTAATGAACAGTTTGACAGAAAACGAACAGAGCTTATATCAAAATCTTCATTAAATTAAAGTTAAGACATCATTAATGTCTCTGTGTGCAGCCTATAGCTTATCTCATAAAGTGGAATTATATTAAAATTTTTGTCGGTGACGGTCGCTTGCCGCGTTGATCGGAAGTTGGAACGGTACCTTAAGGGATTTTCTTTTGGAAATAGTTTCCAGTTAAGGGCTCCCACACAAAACTGCGAATTTGCATCGCATCGCATGGTAATGTCATTTTTTTTATGAATTTTGTCGCAGATATTTGCGGTGCGAATTCGCAGTTATGTGTGGGAGCCCTTAATTGTTTGGCTTTAATCGCAAATTTGTGCTGTTTCTCGCTTTGCTTGGGGAGGGAAATTGCAATACAGTATGGCCTCAGGGAGCCCGAGAAACATACACAAAAAAATAACAGATTTTATGTGCGAAATATTAAAAACTAATAACTGTTAAAACATTTTCAGGTAGTTACGGTTACGGTTACGGTTACCCGGTGCTGGGTAAGTTCGGAAGGAAGCTACGTCGGATGAGAGACCACTTCTGGAGGGGGCTTAAGAAAATGCTGTGAGATTTACCGACCTTCAATAAATTGTATGGGTATTATACATAGTTTTACTGGTCAGGTCTGTCTGGACTCTGGGTTAAATTTATTCTTCGTATATCCATACTAATATTATAAATACGAAAGTATATCTGTCTGTCTGTTACTTCGTCACGCCCAAGCGGCTGAACTGATTTTGCTGAAATTTGGTGTGAAGATCCTTTGAGTCCCGGAAAAGAACGTCACTATATAGATATTTTTAGTAAGCGGGTGAAAGTTCTCAAATCTAAGAGACAATTTAAGTCTTTGAAAAAATATGTTTGTTCAGACCACGCATCTAGATAATACCCTAGCAAAGACAAAGAAAAGTAAAAAAGAACCAATATTTTCTTCTCTAAAGTTCCTGATTTTTTTATATTTTGGATAGAAAAGTACCCAATGACTAATGAGTTTTAAAGTTTTGTGTCGTCTGTCGTGATAAATTATAGCAGATTGATTTCTGGCATCTAAAATGCCCAATGTGCAAAATAGACAACACCATAGTGCAAACAATATTAGATGAGTAACTTTCCCGAGAAAACTGACAAAGACCGTTTGAAATGTTCTTAATTAGATATGTCTTGTCCACCGCCGGATAACCGCGTACACTCGCCCGCTTAAATTACAACTAGATTTGGCAAATAATACAAATATTTCATCCATACTAATATTATGAATGCGAAAGTGTGTCTGCTTCTCTGTCTGTTACCTCTTCACTCCCAAACCACTAGAGCAATTTTGCTGAAATTTCGTATGTAGATACTTTGAGTCCCAGGAAAGGATAATAGGATACTTTTGATCCCGGAAATATGTATGGTTCCCGAGCGATAAACGAATTTTGGTAAAGTGTGGCATAAACGAGTTGCGGGCGTCATGTAGTCTACTCTATGTGAAGACGCTATATATATATATATATATATAGCGTCTTCACATAGAGTAGACTACATGACGGGCGTAGTTGCGGGCGTCAACTAGTAGTATTATATTTAAATTATATACTTAAATTAAAATAAAACTACATTTTTATAATTTACTGAGATTACATTACTTTATATTAAAAAAACAACATAATATGAATTAACAAATTACTAAACACAATACAAAATAATATTGTTAATAATTTGTCAATAGTATTTATAATTAAAACGATTAGGGATTTTAATTTTAAGCTATTGCATTTGCGATATGGTAAGAATAAATGTTCAGAACGCGTTATGGTCTTTTTGTGATTGCCAAAACGCGTCGTGGCCGTTTTCATTAGAGCCACAACGCGAATTTCGCGTCGTGGCTGTTTCACTGTGACCACAACGCGTTGTGAGCTATTTTCCCGCTCAATGAGCGTTTTCGGTCTTTGAGCGTAACATGACATATATACACATCTTAAATTATTATCACTTTGTTTTGTTACACCCTATGATAGATATTTTAAGGGCAGAACATTCTGGCGATTGTACTGTACTTGTCAACCCTTACCATATCAGTGAACTTAATTAAAATTTTAGTACAGCCCCTAGCCCTGCCTGATGTATGGTCGCTCCTCAAATGAAGCCGTTATGTAAATGTATCGTTATTAACTGTACAGATTGTCCGCAGATTAGAATAGAGTCATTAACTGAGTGTCACTTAAATTAAGTAGAGTCACAAACATTCTACAAGGTGTAACAAAACTAAGTTATAATACTTTAGGGTGTGTATGTGTTCCTTATATAGAGTTCACTGTGAAAGTAGCAGCTATGAAAGAGCAAATTTTTTTGTGATTTGTATGGGCAAGCGCCCGCGCGTCACGAATTTTTCGATACACAGGTGAAAAAAGTTACTCTTTCAGCGCTGCTACTTTCACAGTGAACTCTATATAGAGAACCCATGCACACCCTAGGCCTAAAGTCATATCACTTAGTTTTGTCACATTCTGTATAATGTGTAACAAGGATGCAGACGCAATGTGATAAAGTAAGTGCTACTTAATTTAAGTGGATATTTAATCCACATTTTGCCATCATGATACAATCTTAGATGTGTTGTAAAATTATGTTATCTTGTATAGTGATAGGCAGCGCATAACTTTTAGATCTGTACTTAAGAATATTATGTACTATCAGAGTTGATTCATAGGCAGCTGGCGGACCTATGTAATTTGATTGCGTTATGTCAAACCCAGCCGACAGATCACGACTAATCACTGACCTCCATTATACAAGTACGCTGAAATTCTGATACCCTTTGAAATGACAGCTATTTTTTGTGCCTATTTGAAGCGGAATCAGCGCCCCCAATGCGGGGGAAGAGAACTAAATCTGACGTAAAAATTACGTTTGGGAGTCGCCATATTGGCGCTGATAGCAGTAGTGAGAGTACTTGGAACTAATACTAGTGATGACAACTGTTGTTATTGGTTGTGGTTATGTCAAATTTAGTTCTCTTGCCTCGCATTGGGGGCGCTGATTCCGCTTTAAATAGGCACAAAAAGCATTTGGGTATCGTAAGTCCAGCGTACTTGTATAATGGAGGTCAATGCGACTAATATTGAATTGACACAATACGACCAAATGACGTAGGTTCGTCATCTGCCTATGAATCAATTTCTTCGATGGTACAATATTTACCAATAGTGTAAGTATAATAGTTGCTTATAACATGCTAACGATCTACCAATAACAACTTGTCTAAAGAGAGAACGATCTTAGAGTTGTACGTAGTCTATACTTGACTATAATATTAAACTCTCTTGGTCCAGTGGTAAAGAGGCTGGCTCTTGAATCGGAGATGTGGATTCAAATCTATCATTGTCAAAATATCGTTTCTAAGTTTGGTTGAGAGTAAAGACAATGCAGGCTGATCACCTGATTGTCTTGATTGAGTGCTATTGTGTACTGCTAGTTCTGTGTAGCTGGTATGGTTTCAATGAAACCGGCAACCATAGCTGAAACTCGTGTGTATTGTGTAAGGTATTATAATATTATTAATATGATGATGTACTGTAAGTTACATAGGATACTTACTGTTAATGAAAAGAAAGTTTCTTACAATATCAAAACTTGCTGGCAACCTTAAAGTTTTTTTTTTTTTAAGTTACTCCTTAATTTAGAAAAATAAAAGGAAACAACTTTTACTTCGCATCACTACTGAATCCTAATTCACACGAGCAAAACCGCTCGGGGTCACAAAATAATAATAATAATAATAAACATTTATTAAACAAACATTCTCACCACACTACACTTAAATACACATATTATTACACAGATACAAGGTACAAAAAAAAAACAAAAAAAAAAACAAGGAAAAGTAAAATAGAAAAAAAAAATGCAAAAAAATAATAAGAACTTATTAAAAGATTTAATTGATTGACTAGGTACCCTGATGTGAGTGCGATGCGAAAACATTGTCGAAAAGGATTCCATTCAGGCTGTGATCACGGTATAGGATATAGGATACCTGTAAATCTAGAACCTACGTTCTCTTCAAAGACATCGATACAGTGTTTGAGGAGCGTTTGACAGTACACATTAGGTTGTATGTGTTCCGAGTTGTTCTACCTCTGAATTTGTAATATTGAACCTTATGTTTTTGGAATAGAGGTGTTGGCACAGGTAACTGTGATGTACACAGTGTACGCGATGCGGGCTACGAGTTGACGGAGAATCTATTGGATGTGGCCACGAAATGTGAGATAAGGGCGCTTTGCCTGTCATAATATAAAACGGCTATATAACCGTCATCGGTTGTCAAAATCTCATCCGTATCAAGACTCGAGACGTTGTCGATTCCGTGACGGAAACTATTTAGCTCATACAAAAGAACTGTCGCTAATGTCAGTATGACAGCAAAATTCGGATACATTCGAATTTCGAATGTCATTTGCTTGAAAGTGACAGGAGTTTCCGAATTCGAGACCGAATCCATGCGGATTCGACATAAGACATTTTTCAAATTGTCAGTTACTTCATCCACTCATGTCTTCAATTTAAAGTTCACTGCCAAAAATTCTAACCATCCCAAGTCCCCACTTTATATCAGCTAAGCAGTAAACAAAAGAATTCAACCGCACATTTCGGTAAGTCATCGCACCGGTGCGACAATATTCCCACCGCCAAATTCCTATTCCCGTCCCCACTTCCCAAATATCCCACTCCCCGCATCTCCCACTTCTCAGTTGGGGAAACTGCAGGCATTTTTATTGCTTCCTGCAATTTACACGTGCGAAACCAAACATGGTAATAAAATACATAAAATAGCATTTTTTAAATTCGCTTCCGAATTGTTTTGAGGATAACAAACTGGTGCTGAAATTTGTACCGCGATTCTACAATTTAATATTATAAATGCGAACGTGGTTCTGTCTGTGACATAGGATACTTTTAACCCGGAATGTATATATTTTACCGCGCGATGAACGAATTTTGGCGGAACGGAGTTGCGGGCATCATCTAGTCCCGTGGTCGTCAAATTGCGGCCCGCGGGCCGCATGCGGCCCAAGGCCGTCATTTGTGCGGCCCGCGACGAAGTAAATTATTTTAATGTTTAACTATACTGTACAGTATACATAATGGTTAAAATTACGCCATTTTAACTCTATAAAATTCTCGTGTCACAGAGTTTGTGCGCGAACTCCTCTAAAACAGCTCAACCGATTTTAATGTGTATGTTACTAACATTCGTTAGGCCTGAGAATAGGTTTTTATCTACTTTTTATTTATATTGATACTAGAAATAATTTATATGGAAATACAACATTTGCCGGGTCAGCTAGTTTAACGATAAACGTAACCGGCCAATTTTGTTTAGTTAACAAATGTCAAAATAATAACCTAATCCAGTTGTTTTATGGTGTGAAGCAATTCACTCACAGGGCCTGATTACACCTACCGAGTACAGTGGCGAGACAGTGTTCTTGACCAAACAAATGTGTCGAGAGCTGTACTGTCTCGCCACTCTACTCGGTAGGTGTAAAAAAGGCATTATAGTGTGGATCTGCTCTTGTAGCGCCTTTCACATACTCTGCGGCCCGTTGCTGGCACTCACATTGTCATGTGTGGCCCTTGGCCAGTAAAGTGTGACGACCGCTGATCTAGTCTAATATAAAGCTTATTCCCGAAACTGATACTATTTTGATTTAAGAGTCTGAGTTCAAAATTGAGCCGCAGCATGATCGTGCGCTAGTATAGCTGTAAAGAGTGGGAAAAGTTGAGATCGAATTACTTCCAAATTGAGCCGCCGCGCAGCACGAATTTGCGCTAGTATATATGTCGGAAGTAGCAAAAGCTTTGATATCGAGCTGATTCGATTCTTGATTCGATTCTGATTTTGTCGGGAGTAAGGCTGCTGATCTTTGTTGATGAGAAGTTTCTGAAGATTTTTTAACTGTAGTGATGCGAATTAACCTACGAATAATATTATTCGTAGTGCGAAACAAAAGGACTAGTGAAGAGATAAAGTTCACTCGAAAAACTTTAGAAACCGGGCATTAGTTTAGCTTTAAATCACATGCCCATTTCAAGTCAATCAGAAATATTAATGAACTGTACCCTAGCTGAGGGCGATACTTTGACCCTTTATAATTAAATATTTAATTTACTTTGATAACTAAGTAATGATAATTACGAATTAGCCTTTGAACGGATTGGTTAAAGGGTTAAGGCTTAAACGGATTAATATAACAATATTTAACCTCAAAATGATCACAGGCGGGACGATATTATTATTAGGACTGTAAATATATTTTATTGTTATTTTAAATACAGTCGGTCTATATAAGTTGTATATAGAACTAATTTGGATGAAATAAGGGATATAATATTATAGTCTTTGAAGGCAAAATTACCACGCGAATAACTTGTAGATATATGCAATGAAGTTGTGGACAATATGTAGAGCATTTTCCGGGATAACAACTATCTTATATCCTCCCTATATCCTACTTCTCAAAGTACGAGTATGTCCATACAAAATTTCATCAAAATAAGTCCAGCGGTTTAGGGCGAAGCCAAACGAGCGTAATCTGTGAGTTGTGAGTCGCAGAATTTCGGTTCGGCAGAATTCTGCTGCATTCGGTTTCATACAAAAGTCCTGTTTGATTCACACGAGCGTAATTTTGTGAGTCATGACTTGTATGAAAATATATTTACGCGGCAGAAATTCTGCGACTCACGACTCACAAATTACGCTCGTTTGGCTTCACCCTTAATCGTGATAAGGTTAACATAAACAGACCGCCTAAAAGACACACTTTAGCAATAATTATATTATCAGTTTTAATATTAGCATAGCAGGTATGGATGATATTAAAACTTTCTTACTTATTGTAATCTGTAACAATTGTACCCGAGTTACTCCTACACTCGCACTATTACAAACTACAAAGTGTACCAATTTGTAACCGTACATGTCTGACCCAAGAGCCAGCGGCAGCCAGACTTTCGTCATTTTTTAAAAGCTGAAAGTTTTCCTGTATGACCCTTATACAGGGTGTAACAAAAATAAGTGATAATACTTTAGGGTGTGTTCCTTGTAGAGAGTTCACTGTGATTTGTGAAAGTAGCAGTGCTGAAAGTAGATTTTTTTTTTCACTTTTGTATGGGGAAACTCGTGACGCTCGGGCCCTTGCCCATACAAAAGTGAAAAAATTTTTTCGTCTTTCAGCGCTGCTACTTTCACAGTGAACTCTCTACAAGGAACGTACGTGTTCCTACCCGTTTTGTTTACGTTTACACCCTAAAGTATTATCACTTATTTTTGTTACACACTGTAGAGGTGAGAAAGATTAGCAACTATGGAGTTTCGGTTGCGGTTATTTTATTTTACAGTTCAGAGGTTAGGTAAACCTGGAAGACGAGATTCCTACAGTCATGAGCTTTATACTTTATCGAAGGTTTGGTAGACCGTAACCGTAACCGAAACTCCATAGTTGCTGGTCGCTCTTACCTCTATAATAGGGGTATATATATGGTATATATACTCTGTGTATATATATACCATATACAGCAGAACTTTCAGCTGTTATAAAATGAAAGTCTGGCTGTCGCTGGCTCTTAATCTATCTGGCTGTGTTTTTAATTTTAGCCCGCAGCTGTGCCTGTGCAAAGCTTTACAGTGTGCGGGCTGGTGTTTTTGCTATTCTTTTTTTGCAGGCACTAACTAGACACGAGTATAAAAGCCACACTGTGTTGAAGACTTATTTCGATCGATTTTATGAAAATTAAAAATCTAAATTTTCAAGAATTTTTATTTTTAAAAATATTACGCAAAGGTCAGAAGAGAGGGCGCCACTAGCACACATAGTAAATAATCCGACCAAAACCCGACACACAGGTTGCACACGTCATAATATCATAATATGAGAATATTGACAGAAACGTTGTCAAACGTCTAACAAAACTTTTTGTTTTCTGTCTCTGCTGGTGCTGCCTCTAGCGCGAAAACATTGCAGTAATATTTCCTAGTATTTGCTGTGTATACTCATATTATTATTAAAGGGGTTTGAAAATAGAATAGTAATGACGTAATAGAACAATTGATAGACTATTAAAAACTCTCGGAATTGCTATAAGTTTTTTCTGTGATTGCTCTGTAAATAGAAATCGTTTTATTCCTTTCTAATAGTAAAATGAGTTGTTTACTAAAGTGAACCAATTTATTTTTTATGTTCCTATCTTTTATAATTATATTAAGGTCTAAGGACAAACTATTTTTAGTTATTTTTTATAGAGCCCTCTGTACTAATTTGTGTTTTTAAAAAAAACCTTAGGTTTTGATATATGGAAGGCGAGTACATATTTATATTCATTTTGAATTTTACCAAAATTGCATTTAAGTAAAGAGACAGAGAGAGTGAACATTTGAGAAGTGTGAACATTTTGTGATAAGTAAGTAGTACTATTGCTACTTAGTACTTATCACATAACGTTTTGAAAAAATTAACAAAAAATTAAAACCGACTTCCAAGGTAAAAACAATAATGGATACAAATTGTAATAAGATACGTAGAATATACGCGATGGTTTACTAGGTAACTAAAAAGAGTGAAGTATTATTTTTAACAAAAAATTAAAACCGACTTCCGAGGTAAAAACAATAATAACATCCTTATAATATGAACTAAAAAGTATTGAATAATTTTTCCTATTTAGTAGTGCCTTTTTCCGAATTTGGCTAAACCTCAACTATTTCTGTATTCAATCTTCATAATTTTGAAGTCGGTACCAGATATAGCTGAATCTTCAGTTCTCTGACAGAATATTTGAAACTTTTGGAACTGGCACCGACTTCAAAATTATGAAGATTGAATACAGAAATAGTTGAGGTTTAGCCGAATTCGGAAAAAGGCACTACTAGATACGAAAAATTATTAAATACTTTTTAGTTCATATTATAAGGATGTTATTATTGTTTTTACCTTGGAAGTCGGTTTTAATTTTTTGTTCAAAATAATACTTCACTCTTTTTAGTTACCTAGTAAACCATCGCGTATATTCTACGTATCTTATTACAATTTACATCCATATACAATAACCATGTGACATTGAGATACAACCATGTGACATTGGTGACCCTAACGTGGTAATGATGATGATGATGATGATGAATGTTATTTGCATAGTAGCATTTGCTTTCAGTTCTTAAAATAGCGCCTTAACCCCCAAACTTGTATCTATAAGGAATCCGGAGTTCTCTTAGTATCTTCGGAACCATAGTATACCTTGGTGCAAAATCTTGCGTTTTGGTAGCATATGTTTAGGATACTTCTCATAAAACCAAAATCACCATATGTTTCCATATAAATTTTGAGGAGTTCCCTCGAGTACTCATGGATCCCATCATCAGATTACAATTTTTGTGAAAATGGAACCAAATTGGAGGGAAACCTAATAGAAAAAAACAAAAATTTTGAAAATCGGTTCACAAACGGCGGAGTAATCATTGAACATACAAAAAAAAAAAACACAGCCGAACATAATATAACCTCCTCCTTTTTGGAAGTCGGTTAAAAAAGGAAGCTAGTGTTTTAGCTATCATAAAACTTGTGTATTGGTAATATAAATTCTTTTCAGTGACAAAGTTATAATAAAATACATTTTTATATACATATAGTCATATATTTTATTACATATTTACATCGTTGTAGATATCACAGAGCGGGGGAGTACCCGAAGTGGAGTAAGAAATTTACAAAACTTATTCTAGTCCGAGTATTAACACGTTGGGTGCAGGGGTCTAGTAGTGTCCGTAGCCGCCGTATCCGGCATGTCCGCCATAACCGCCGAGGCCGTGTCCGTATCCGGAGTAGCCGATGCCGGAGTAGCCGACGCCGGAGTAGCCGGGGTAGTAGCCGCTGTAGCCGCCTAAAGAAAAAACATATCATTTAATACCATTTAATTAATAAATAATGAACATTAATTTTAGAAAGTTAAAGTATAAATATTACTTTAAGACCTTACGAGGCTCGAAAGTTACAATGTTTGATTGATTGAATTGATACATTTAAAATAAAGATCATCGTATTATTTTAAGTATCAATTCAGTATAAAACCAATGTCTTAGAAAAGTATTTAAATTCAAAGAGCTTTGTCTCAGCGTCAGACAGTTAAATGTAAAACAAGAACATATTCATCCCAAGGGAATCGTATGTTATAGTGGAAAAAGGGTTTCTAAATGTTAATTCAAAATACAAACTATGTATTTATATGTAAATTGTCCTTTGTATAAGAACATACTATCCTCCAAAGCGAATTAAAATTATTACATCCAAAACTTCTTAGTGAATTTCTCAGACACTCCCCTAATGCGACTAATGATAGCAACAATGGAATTACCGAGGCCGCTGTATCCGTGGCCGTATCCGGACAGTCCGGCGCCGTATCCGGCACCGTATCCGGCACCGTGTCCGCCGTAGCCGAGGCCGTGGGCGGTGGTGTACGCGACCTTGCTGACCGCTACTGGTGCTGTAGAAGGGTTAAGGGTTAGAGTACTCGTGGTATAGGTCGCTTACAACTTTAAGATTGCTCTGAAAAAATCGAGGAGACAATAGACGCACGTGTACGACATCTTATAACGTACTCTCAGAGATATTTGTTCAACCCTTTCCATAACCCAACCAAATTAAGTAGATGGCAGATCTGCTTAATTTGGTTGGGCTATGTGGGTGTCCAAATGACATAGAATACTCGGAGAAGTATGTGCCAACACTGCCAATATAGGTTGAATATGAAATTGGTGGGTCCAGCTGCGGATATCATACTGTATACTTAGCTAAAGACATACATTTAACATTTGATTGGTGTCGACACTATTGCCACTGCTCTAAGGATACAGAAAATGTCAATGAGTGATTATACGGGGCCATAATATATATAAAATGCACTTTTAATTTATAACAAAATATAGTTTGCAACTTCATTGCCAATTTTTGATCTTCTAGTTTCGGATTATAATTAGATTTCACTGCGAAGAGTTCACTGCATTTTTACTGCAAAGTGTTTCATCCAAACACTATTAATAGAATTCTCATACAATACGCAAGTTCTGTTCTTACTAACAAGCAATTACAAATACAAAAAATGGATTCATTCATTACATGTGATAACAATTACTGTGATTATGTTTGTTTGTGTGCCAAGGGCTGTTCGCACGGCGACAATAGACGGACATTGGTGACCTAAAACTGAGGTCTTAGCACAGCCTTGCTAGACTTCCAGACGAATAAACAAAAAAAAAAAACTTGAGAGGTGTCAAGGGACACCCGGATGGAACGATGTTGCTTTCTATGTGAGAGAGAGAGAGAGACAGACAGAGAAACACGCGCACGCCGCACGGCTTACAACTATAGCAAAAAGAGACGTTACAACTTTTGGTCTTAATTTTTTCCGTCTAGCCCCCTTTCGCAACGCGCGTTGCTAAAGGAATACGTTTAGGGGCCATTGCAACGAGACGATACATTTATAAGTGAGCTATTCGAAATTGGAACAGGCAGCCCAGTCTGTCAATACAATGTATATCTTCTTGTGTATTAAATAAGGTTCAGTTTTGAATGGCTCTTTTAAAAATAAATCGCTTCGTCGCGTTACATTGCAATTGATCTGATCCTAAGAATAGCAATTATATAGTGAATCTTTGCTAAGTACTAAGGTAAGTGAGAGCTGTTTTTATCTAGGAATACTGACATGATAGAGTCAGCTTAAAAAACTAGATTAAAATCGGTTCATGTGTTTGAGAATTAGAACGCCCGCGCCATGGACAAATAGACAGACAGTCTGCTTTTGTCTAAGGTTAATAAACTAATTTTATAGAGGTGGCTTTATAATGGAAAGTAATTTTAAAGAGGAGGCTTTATAAAGGTTAATAAAAAAAGTATTCTCTAATATGGATTTCTTTTATATTATACCTAAAAATTAGTTTATATCAGTTATTTGTGATAGATCGAAATTCGAAACGATGAATTACAAATGGCTACCTTCAAATGGAAAATCTAAAAACTTGTAGTTGTAAAGTTTGTAATTAACGGGGTTTCAAGTCTTAAACAGTGACAGTCTTCCGTATGTCGAAGGACTCTCTACATAACGACTTCTACGGCCAGCAAAACAGTGGGAAAAAATCTTAAGGGCGAAGCCAAACGAGCGTAATTTGTGAGTTGTGAGTCGCAGAATTTCGGTTCGGCAGAATTCTGCTGCATTCAGTTTCATACAAAAGTCCTGTTTGATTCGCACGAGCGTAATTTTGTGAGTCATGGATTGTATGAAAAAATATTTACGCGGCAGAAATTCTGCGACTCACGACTCACAAATTACGCTTGTTTAGCTTCACCCTAAATGAATTACTTGATGTTATCAATACTGGACGAATGGACGGACATAAGTATAGAGCGAAATTATAAAGGTTTCTTGTTGTAACTACGGAATTATAAAAATATCTATAATAATTTAGAGACAAGTAATAAGATTGCTTGTATGACGTTTGTATGTATGAGGTTCTGATGCGTGCGATTATAGAGTACTGCCATAGAGTATACTTTACAACGTTCAAATGTAATTCCTGCATTATTATTGCGCGTTAAAGTCACAGGCTAACTAAAACGAAATGTTGCAGTTGTATTAAAAAAGTGTTTATTTTTTATTTTTTGGATATAATATTCTATTTTTTTTTCTGACGCTACATTTCTAACTTTGAAAAATTACGAGCGACATCTAAGAGGTTTTAAAAGTAAACTGTAAACTTGTTCCACAGTATAAGTATATACAGTAGTTCACATTCATTCTAGACCACCCAAACGTCACATTGAATCGTGATGAAGTGATGCAATGCGATGCATTTTTTTAATGTTTTTTTTAAACTGAACTTTATTTACAAAATAAATAAAATACAAAAAAAATACAGTCGTCCAATGGTTCGGAATTGATAGACTTGGCACAGTTGTTGTGCGTACTTAGTTTGATTTTAGTTAAGAGAGCAAAATAATGCAGAATCACGTTTCCTGCTCGTAGAACTTGTGTAAGACGAGTTTGATTTTAAGTCACATCTTGTATTTGTATTATTATTGAGCGATTTTTACTGCTACTTGATTTTTTATTGCGCCTAAAGTACGGAAAGAATAGATTTTTTCTTCACGGCTGAGGTACTCTACTGTATGTAGTTATACTGTGTATGTACTCTACGGAGACGTATGCAGTTGTAATGGTCGTAGCTAATGAGTTCGAAGCACGGGAGAGACTTTTGTACTCTAAGTAGACCAGTGCCTCCCAATCTTTTTCATATTATAAATAATGAATTTATCTATTACTGTATCTCATAGCAACACTGCAGTTTTTTGAAATAAAGAGTTTATATTATGTGTTCAGTGCAAAACCTGCTACCATAACTTTTATCAAAATAATATGTTCAGTAGTTTTTACGTAAAGGAATAACAAATATACACACTTAATAACTTTCGTAATTCTAATATCTATAATACATGATAGCAAAGAGTAATTTTTCATACTCTCATATCTCTACTAAGATGCGCCAATGGTTCGGAATCCCTGATGTAGAGTTTACTTTTTGTGATACTAAAAAGTTTAATATTATACTTGATGCGCACTATGCTTATATAACATAGTAAAATGTTTTATATTTTAGTGATTATAACACTCTGGATATTATAAATGCGAAAGTGTGTCTGTCTGTCTGTTACCTCTTCACGCCCAAACCGCTGAACCGATTTTGCTGAAATTTGGTATGAAGATACTTTGGGTCCCGGCAAAGGACATAGGATACTTTTTATCCCGTAAAAATGTACGGTTCTCACGCGATAAACAAAGGCGCAACGGAGTTCTATCTAGTATAAATATCTTATAAAAGAAGCTATTGTCATTTGCTATGGTTTACTATAAGTTCCGAAAAATTGGTTTTGTTGTTTTTATTACGAAAAATGTATATTACTTGGTTTGAAATAGTCTTTGAATCTTTGAAAAGCAAACCTTTCCTCTTTATTAGTATGAAAGCAGTCTAATTTCAGAATTACTGCACCAAAATTTAATATTTAACTTTTCGGGCAATAGTTTATTCACTACGAAATGTAAATTTCTGGACTCTTTGAACACGGTTGCCAACTTGGAAAGACTTCGGTCAATTTGCTCTAACTTGGCGCACTTAACTATGAAATTTCTTAACTAGTGTGAATAGTTAGTCGACTGAATTCTATATTATTATGTTAAAAGCTTATTTGTTTAATTGTACTATACAACTTTTATATTGTAAAAGTTTTGTGCTTAGGGCTTAAAAGAAAATGAAACTTTTTATTGCATTTAAAACAGGTTTTCTAAGCAATATAGTACTTATTGCTTACTGTTTATATAAGTTTGTAGGTAAAATTAGCTGTATATCCTATTTTAATATTATCTTTGTCTAATTATAAGTAAAGCTAATTATTACTTTAAATTAACGTCTAAACCGCTACAATATTTAAATGTCGCCGTAGAATTAAAATTTCTTTGCTTGTATTTAAATTAAAAAGTTATTGAAATAAATTATTAGCTTATTTTTTAATTATAAGCTCACTGAAATACTTATGTCACGTTACAAGAAGCGACAATGATTGATAATAATAAATGAAAGCATTCAACCGCGCATTAAGCATTTAGTTCAATGATCTTTGCCATCACGGTCATTAACTCATTATGTTTAGGAAATGTATGTTTATTTAGGTTTTAGCATCTTTTGAATTTAGCCTATTTTATTTAGCTCAAGCTGATTGTAGTCTGATCCATAAATAAATGAATAAATCTTTAAAATGTAATCTCTAATACGAAAAACACTTTCAATTGTAAACCAAGAGTCAAAATCTGTTATCTGTCGAAGCAAATATTCCATTAACAATATAAATAATAACTGTTATTTACTTTATAAGTAATAACTGTTTAAAATAAAAAGCCTTTTCGTATGCCTTGGTAGGAGTTTATGTCGAAAAATGTGTTTTCTATGATACGAGTATAATAACTTTTTTAACCGACATCAAAAAATGGAGGTTATCAATTCGACGCGTATGTATGTAATATTTCCAGAACTGCCCAATTTTCGTATATGTTAGTCTATATCAGCGTCTGAATAAATGTGCCAAATTTCAAAAGTAATATTATAATTATGTATGTATGTATGTTTTTATGTTTTTATGTTTTTGTTCGCATATCTCTGGAACTACCATTACGATTTCAGTAATTCTTTTTTTGTTGTACTAGGTATTGTTCAACTTAGGGAATAGTGCAAGTTTCATCAAAATCGGTTCAGTAGTTTTGGAGATAGGGAGTTTTAACCCGTCGATCGTGGAAAAACGAGATACAATAGCTTATCCATTGTTATCACGGCCGCATGTGGCCGCTTGGGGCTTGATGAATTAATTATCAATTACGTACAAATTTGGAGTCGGTTTTATCTTTTTGAAATACAGTTATTAATAGCTTAGGGCTCCCGCACAAAACTGCGAATTCGCATCGCAACGCATCGTAATGTCATTTTTACTTTGAATTTTGTCGCAGATATTTGCGATGCGATGCGAATTCGCAGTTATCTCTGGGAGCCCTTAGCTTACTAGCAGTAGACTGCCTTATTGCTAACAGCCTTAGGCAGGTCAACTTACCAGCGTAGCCGTAACCAGCGCCATAACCACCGTAACCGCCGTAGCCGCCGTAGCCGCCGTAGCCCAGGCCGGCGCCATGTCCGAGGCCGAGGCCGCTGTAGCCCAGGCCGCCGTAGCCGAGGCCGGACAGGCCGCGCTTCTCGGTCTTCTTGGCCTCTTCAGCGCAGGCCACGGCGAGAACGGCGAATACAATCTGGAAGGGGATACTCTGTTATATCTCGTTGTTCTATTACTATTTGAGTATGTAATGGCGATTTGTGGGAGAGATCGTAGCGGTTTATGCATGGGGTCAAAATGATCGGCCTGGAAACTTAGACAGCTTGCATTCGGTAATTGCAAAGGTAGAAATCATATATGTATACTGATTTTTCTGCAAGTGGCGCTTGTAAGGCTAATCTAGAGCTATTAGTTTTTAAATAAATTTCTTATAACGCTTAAAAACAACCTAATGCAAGTAGACTAAAGAATCAAACTCCAAAATAAGGGCCAGAGAGGAGAAGAAGCAAAGAAGTATTTTGATTAAGGTTGAAATGGAAATGTTTTTTCTAAGTAACAGTTGATTTAGGATACAAAGTGGTGAAAAGTGCGTAGTTTTGTGAAAATAGGTCTGTAAAAACTGTTAAATATATTCAGGTTCTAAGTTTCCTATTTAATGAAAAGACTCAAAACTAAATACGAGGAAAGAATAATTAATAGTAACTCATACTGAAGTATTACCTGATCACATTGTCTTTATGAAATTAATTTTTGCACTTAACCAAGAGTGTTGCAAAAACGCGAATTTTAAACAAGGCTTTAACGAAACAATTAAATGTGATATGAATTTCATAACTTATGTCTCAATTAGTGATATACTCATTGAGGGTACTTTCAAATTGAATTTAAAATGGATGTGATGATGACACCTTCAAATTCGAAAACTTTTGTGGGTATATTTTAATAGACTATTGCATTTTTTTACATTTTACTTTTTGGAAGTAATCTATTTGATTGACATAAATTTAAAGTTAAACCTAAAAAAAAAAAAGGATTTATAATATATTTTTGGAAATTATGGATATTTTTAAAAACACTTGACGTAAACACTACTTATTTAAGGGTATCCAAAGGGCTATTTCTAAGGGCGATTCTTGATCCTCTGTATCCTTACCAGGAATTTCATGTTGGCTGTTGTGTGTGTCGGCAGTGACTGATGCTTGTTGCTGCGCGGCCACGGTATATATACCTGCGCGCGCGCATTTTTTCCTCGCCCAAGGATAATGCTCGCAACTCGTACTTGATATTAATTTTTTGGGAAATTTTGTGAGAATTTTGTCGGGAGGTTGCGCAAACGTGTTGGATCCTGGGCCTTAGTCAAAGTGCGTTCGATATTTTGGACAGTGAAAGGACATATTATTACACTTTTTGAAGTAGTTAGGGAATGAGCAATTGCAAGGGCGTACATGCCTTACTGCCTTAATCCTATTATGTTAAGGGTACCATAATACATACGAACTGAAGTTAAGTGGTATTCTACATAAAGCTCTGAGTAAAATTTATAAAGCTTTCTTTCAAATATCCCATAGTTTTTTTTTAATTTGTTACTTCGCTGACGAAATCATCGATTGAAGCTTGACAAATTACTATTTTTTTTTAAAAGTTTGGAATTAAAATACTGTCTCCAATGACGACCTCTGTGGCTCACTGGATGAGGGCGTTGGTAGCTCAAGCCGGGGGTCGCAAGTTCGAATCCCGCAGACGAACCAAAAAAATGTTTTTAAAGTTCCTGGATGTGTATTAAATATGTGCATCATATAAAAAAATCTTAAATATATGTATAGTATAAATTTATTTAATATTTAATACTAGATGACGCCCGCGACTCCGCTGCGCCAAAATGCGTTTATCGCGCGGAAACCGTACATTTTTCCGGGATAAAAAGTATCCTATGTCCTTTCCCGGGACTCAAAGTATCTCCATGCCTTTCAGCACAATCGGTTCCCGCTGAACCGTTTGGGCGTGAAGAGGTAACAGACAGACAGGCAGACAGACAGACAGACAGATAGACAGACACGCTTTCGCATTTATAATATTACTATGGACGTTTCCGTTGTCTGGTACCTGTAACACAAGTCCTTTAGGCACTTAGCACGGGGCCAGACTGACGTGGTGTGAAGCGTCCATAGATATTATTATTATATTAATGTAGGAAGAGAACCTCTGTTATGCAATATAGCATACAGTATAATGTAGAGGTAAAGGCCTAAGAGAGGGCAAAGCTGTGGTTTTGGCGTCGGTATGTCTCTTGAACACTGTGGGGTTCAACGGAAAACAGAGGCCGTAGCCAAAGTCCCTTTCGTTATAAACGATGACGAAATTCATTATCAAAATGTATGGGATTTGACATTAGTCTTCGCAAGCGAAATGTCATTTAGCGATGACTTATGTCAAACCGCATACATTTTGATAACGAATTTCGTCATCGTTTTTATCGAAAGATACTTTGTCTAAGGGACCTGTTTCGGCTTTCATTGCGATTTGCGGGTGACTTACTTAGCGGGCCCCTAGACGATCAATTTTATTGTATATATTATCACGTATTGTGCAATATTATTGACCGTCTAGGGTTGATATTGAACATCGCGCGCCTTCAATCTAATTGTTAAATAAACTGTTCAATAAAATTAAAGCGTGATATTGCACAATACAATTATTGATCGTCTAGGGGCCGGCTTAGATATAAATCCCTCCGCGTAAATATAAAATACCGGAGCAACCGTACATATTACGGTTATATCCTGTGTTATGTGTAGTCCAATGAATGTACTCAATAAGAACCGTGTGTCCTTTATATCTATGTCAAAAATCGAAAATCATTTTTTGAGAAAACAAACAAACCTTTTTTATTTAGTTATATTATCACTTAAAATAATTACATATATCATAGGACGTCATAGGTTAAATTAAGTGGTATAGAAATTAGCGTAAATTAATCCCATAAAAAAGTTAAACGGGATTGTCTTAAAATTAAAATATTGTTTTATTCTAAGTGTCTAAACACACCATGCCGAAGATACGCGGCCGAAGTTCCGTGGCCGATATTACGTTCCGACGCATTCGGCTGATATGACACACGGAGCCGAAATAACGCGGCAGAAATTCAGTTGCGTAACTTTGTCCGAGTATTCAGTGTCTCGAACGCCGCCGAATTGACGCCGAAAAAAAAAATTACCGCCGAATAGCTGCCGAACTTACGCTCGACCGAAGTGCGGCTGTACGCTATAACGCGACGTAATTTCGGCATGGTGTGTCATCTCACTCATCGGTAATTTAAAATACATTGCAGGTGTAATATTGCCGAACTTCGGCCGCGTATCTTCGACATGTGTATGATCGCAACTCCAAAATGCGTTTATCGCGCTGAAACGTATATCTTGTACAGACAAAAAGTATCCTATGTCCTGTCCCGGGATTTAAAGTATCTCCATACTGAATTTCAGCAAAATCGGTTCAGGGGCTTGGGCGTGAAGAGGTAACAGACAGACAGACACACTTTAGCATTAGAAGTAGTAAGTAAGTAAGTAGAAACTAGAAACTAATACTTTCGGAATTGAAGACGTGAGTGGAAGAATCGAACAAGTAACATTTCGTAACATACGGACAATAACTCATTTTATCCCTTATTATTTTCATAAAACTTGTAAGTTATCTAATTCATAACCTAGCTGATATATCTGGCTACACATATAATCCACAGTTTTTCTATTTCAAATAATTTTTCTGGCCCTAAAACCTCCATTTAAGGCGGGCTGAAACCCCATTTTGTTATTTCTTGATACCCGATTTACCTAGTTCCAATATAATAACGAAATGTAAAAAAATATGAGATATAGAGCACAATATTTAAAAGGGTTTAAATCAAAAACATTTTCATAAAAAATAATACTTTCGCTGTAATTAATTTACAAACTCACCTCCGACAAAACTCTTTGTCATCGAAATATAAGTATTAACAAGAATAACTTACATTTTATTTTAATAAATTGTCAATGAATCTATTTTAAAAAGGTCTGAAACGAATAATATTTTTTCTTAATATTTATTTCGAAAGATATTTAAAAAAAAACACACGAAAAATAAAATAGAGAAGATCCGCCCGTCGTAACTTACAATTTTATGCTAAGCTAAAATGAATCTTATTGTGATGCGTACACGCTTGGCATTTGCGTTCGTAAGGTTATCGTTTTGGAATTGAGGTAAGTGCTCGCCTTAAGCAAAAAAACGGGAAGTTTTTTGTGTTACTTACCTTATTCTTCCACTCACGTCTTGAATTGTCCTTCAGTTTCATACTTCAGTACAAAAACGGTTCCTAATTAGAACTTGAGTCAGAACACTTTTGTTTAACCTTTCATTATTATATTCGGTATTACGTTCTATTATCTACATTATCTCTTGCTGAATATTAGGACATTAGTCATCCAACAAAGTGTCTGACGAAGGAAGCGGCGGTTTTTCATCGAGAGTCCGGGATGCTGGCCCAAACGTGATGATTCTCTGTGATACCATATCGGCTTAATTAATCTGCACTGTGCGTAGACGTACCATACAAAATCTATGGAGGTCGCTCAAACTTGTAAAACAGTAATAAAATTGTCGGAGATAAAATTTAATTTACATCAATAACCTAAAGTAAAATCATCATCATCATCATCATCATCATCATTAACCATCTACTGCTGAGCAGCGAGTCGAGAGTACCTTTAAAATAAATACTTAAAAAAAACCGCACCGTTAAGGCATCGGTTACCAAATAGAAAGGAAATTTTCGAAGCATGTCACATAAAACTAGTATGTTATGGTGGGTTACCACTACACCACTTCAATAAATGCATCTCCTGTGAGCCGGGATTGATAGCAGTTTGTCCAAATAATCCTACCTATACAATAAAATCCCAGAAAGTGTTCAAACTCTACCTTTAAACAAATTTAAAAAAGCAGTTAAAGAACGTTTGTGTGCTAAAGCGTATTATAAAGTCAATGATTTCATCGAGGACAGCACACCTTGGGAATAGGGTTAATATTTAATACCCATCCAGACCCGGGAACATTGAAAACTTTATGTTCCGTCGGCGGGATTCGAACCCATGACCCCCGGCTTGAGCAACCACACACTCAACCAATTGAGCCACAGAGGTCGTCAACGAACGACGAGAGCGGAAATCTCTTCCCATATATTTTTTTAATTGTGCAAAACAATCATACGCCATTTCCACTGTATACAACGTCATTGAATTTATGCAACGTCCTTAATTATGAATTATGATACGTCGATGTCAGTATCACATAACAATGATAAAAGATGTCGTATGTTCACACCGCGACCCTACGAAGGTCCCATGTATTTATATTTTGTTAATTACTTTACTGTAAACTCATACAATTAAAACCACAATATGATAGGGAAATAGTCTAGGAGGCGATCATAATATTTTGTTTAATACATATTACCACTATTTTGAAAGGGTTTTTTTTGCGTACGTGTGCACTTTTTGAGATGGGAAAAATGTTGAACTCGCGTCAACGTGACCTGACCGAAAATTTGTAAGATGGATGTCGAGTAGAATGCCAGCGCGACGACGGAAAGGAAATAACAACCTCTTTGTATTTAGAAAAATAAATATATGTTAGCAGCTACCTCTGCTATCAAATTTTCGCTCAGTGCTCTCGAATTGCAAACTTTTTGTTTTTTTTTTAATTCTAAAAGGTGTTAACATTATAGTTTTTTTTTTTATAAAATAAAGGGGCAAACAAAAAAACGGGTCACAACATCAGAAGAGCTGCAGGTGCGTTGCCGGCCTTTAAAAATGTGTAAAAATTAGAAAGTGTAGATATAACATGTTACTTTGTGTTTGAGCATAAACAAACCAACTGGTAGACCATACTGCCTACTACTAAATAGTATATCAAAATCAGAATTATATATCCCTGTTACTAGTAACACAATGCCTGCAAAGGTAGCTTTCATACATCAACGCATAACTTCGCACCAGAAGATCCCATTACAAGATACAGCCCGGTTTACGCAACCAATAGGTTGTATAACCGTATTAATGGAAATTATTACTATTGTAACCACAGACATAGATACCGCATGTCGCTCCTTTTGTATGAAAACGAGCGTGTCAGTTTTTTCCTACCACTGTGACGTACCGATGATAAGAAATGTCCATTATCAAGGCCAACGTTTCTATTTGCATTTCTACAGCTCAATACGGCACTTTTAGGCGTTTAGGCATTTTTAAAATTCCGATTGACGTGTGATTCCGATAGCAGACTAAAGAACAGACTTTCGAAAGATGAGCATTGCTCGTCGTTTGGGAACGCAATATGGCACGCGACATGCGGTATCTATCTTGATCTATGTCTGTGATGTAACCAATGTGGACTTATGAGGTGTATTGGTGTATTCTACAATTGAGAACTTACATTAATTCTTAACCCGTTAGATGGTTCCTTACGGTAGAATTGGCGTTGGAAAAATACTTTGTGGCTTTAAGAGCCTACTGTCAAAACGCTAGCCCCGCCTACACACAGCGCTATCCTCCAATCGTGATACAATGATTCCATGAATCGTGCTTCCGGGCAATGTGTTTTACGCTGCAGCTAATAGTGAACAATATCGCGTAACAACGGTTCCCGCATTATAGCACGAAAGTAAAGGTCGTAAGTCCTAAAAATGTTTTTGATGATTACTTAAAAATTAAATACAATACTAATTTTTCCTTTAGCGATTATTTTATAAAGTGTGTGATTGTAGTAGTGCAAGTTATTTAATGATAGTAACTCAATAAGTGTAACAGATATTTGTTGAAAAGCCCGGAAAGATTCATAATTAAAAAAAAAAAAAAAAAACTATCGAGTCAAAATAAGTGAATCGTGTTTTTGATTAGCCAAATATCAGATAAATATACAATGATTAAATAAATCTCAATTTCATTTGAGTCAATCGTCTTCCGGGATCGTAATACTTATTAGAAAACACAGCAAAATTGCACAGCCCGCTCTTAACTTAGCAAAACATTTTTTTTAAAGATACATGTTTTTATTAAAATAGGGCATCATTAATACACTTTTAAATTAGAGAGCTTTAATTAAATTAAAGAGTTTTAAATAAGATTTATAGATATATCATATTAAACCCCATCTGCTGTACATATTATGCTTAGCTTAGCCCTGCATGTTATGAAATGGATTTACTGATAAGATATAAAGCCGATTTTTATACATAATATGTAACATATTCTGGCTACTACAAGGGATATTCATATTAAATTTCCTATTCATTTCCATTACTTCTTCACGCTTACACCAATGAACCGATTTCAATGAAGACGCTTTGAGTCCCGGAAATAGACATACGTTACTAGAATAAAATCACATTTACGGTTGAGGTAAGGACCTAGTGACCTACGAACCAAAATTTAAACTGCCCGGTAACCGTAATATTGTCACTTTGTTTCAAAACCAAAGTGTGAAATGTCAAAAAATTGTGCAACACTTTTTGACATTTCCAGAGCAACAAAAAGTTATGCTTCGCCGGTGACTGACAAAAATTAGTCAGTTGTAAATTGGTTTATAATTACTCGAATGCTAAAGAAAGGTTAAGTGTTATTAATAGTACCAGCTGACCCAGCAAACGTTGTTTTGCCGAATACATTTTTGGGTACAAAAAAGCCAGTTCTCAGCAGCACATAAAATTTCATCAAAATCGGTTTAGCCGCTTCTGAAGAGTTCTGAAGAAGAAATACCGCAAAAAGATCCATACTAATATTGTAAATGAGAAAGTGTCTGTCTGTCTGTTATCTCCTCACACTAAAAACGCTGAATCGATTTGGATGATATTTGGTATGAAGATAGTTTCAGTCCCGGGAAAGAACACATACTTTTTGTCCCGGAAAAATGTACGATTCCCGCGGAGTTGCGGGCGTCGTCTAGTAATTTTATATATTAGAAGATTTTGCTATACTTTCGGTCGAAGAACGATGTAATTTTCCATCCATTGTAATGTTTTATGTCCCAAAATATCACTCGAACCTTACCTAGGGAAAATATGTTTTCTCGGCTTGCCCATAATTTTTTATGGTTTTAATTTATCTAGAAATAGTTCGTAAAATGTTTACGACATTTTTATAACTACAGACTGGAGGCATCGCCATATTATTCATGTAATTTTATATGAAACTAGAATATTCGCGCGACTCTGCCCTCGTAATTAAGTAATTCCCTGGGAACCGTACTTTTTCCCGCAAAAAGTAGCCGATGTCTCTCCCGAGGTCTACTCTATATTAGTGTCAAATTAAATAATAAATAACAGTTTTAAAAAACTAAAAAACACGTTTTTTTTTCAAAAATTTTAACAAATTATTGCATTGTCAGTAGCTCCTAATACGTATGCAAAGTTTTGAATTAGACTTTTTTTTTTTATGAAATAAGGGGGCAAACGAGCAAACGGGTCACCTGATGGAAAGCAACTTCCGTCGCCCATGGACACTCGCAGCATCAGAAGAGCTGCAGGTGCGTTGCCGGCCTTTTAAGAGGGAATAGGGTAATAGGGGAGGGTAGGGATGGGAAGAGAAGGGAATAGGGGAGGGAAAGGAAGGGAATAGGGTAGGGGATTGGGCCTCCGGTAAACTCACTCACTCGGCGAAACACAGCGCAAGCGCTGTTTCACGCCGGTTTTCTGTGAGAACGTGGTATTTCTCCGGTCGAGCCGGCCCATTCGTGCCGAAGCATGGCTCTCCCACGTAAAACTACTGGAGATAGGTAAAAATAGTACTCAAAGATTCCGTTACATAGGTACATAATATTATTATACAGCCTAAGCTAATAAAAGCGTGTTATAATCGGTTAAGTACTTCTTGAAATTAGCGTGTTTAAAGAAACAAAGGTTTATTACAGATTTATAATATTAATATATTATAGAAAATAATATTTTAAGAAGTTCATTGCCGAAGTAAAAAAGAAGGTTGAATTCAGACCTTCTGCTCAATACATACGAAATTACTGAAAAATAGTTACTTGTTTTATCGTTTCATAATCAACTAATTAGTTTTATAACTTATTTCAATACCTAAATCCTTGCGCGTATACAGGGTGTAACAAAATCGAAGTGATAATACTTTAGGGTGTGTACTGTGTATATAGAGTACACTGTAAAGATAGCAGCGCTGATAGAGTTACTGTTGATTTCTATATTTCCACTATTTTCCATGAGAAATGTCTCAAACATAAAGCCATACAAAAACAAAAAAAAACTCCTTCAGCGCTGCTACTTTCACAGTGGACTCTATATAAGGGACACATATACACACCCTAAAGTATTATCACTTAATTTTATCACATTTTGTACACACTTCATAAAAAAAGTCACCGTCGGCTCCTGTTTTAGAAACAGTGGTGTCATTTTAATCACCAGATCTTGCCATGAACATAATTTGTGGTTAAAAAAAAACACGGTAGCCAGATAGCCATCATGAGGGGACTTAAAATAAATAAAAACTGGTTTTATAAGTGCAGTGTTAACAGTAAAAAAATTTAATGTGTCAAACATTAAAAAATCCAAGTTATTTGTTTTACAAGATTAGATTAATTTTAAGATAAAGAGTTGTCTGGAGTCTAAAAGACTTAACGAAAATTAATATAAGAAAAGTTTACATGGTTAACGAAGAGTGTACCGAACAATGCTTCTAATTTAAATGTCATATTTTACGGTACGACAATTATTAATTTAAATAATTAATTAATTATTACAATGACACGTTAATTTACTGTACTAGGAGCTAATAAATAACTTTATTATTATTACTAACACTGAAAAACAACGGTCTAATTTCTTGCTTTTAACTTAATCAAGTAGCTACGCTCAATAATAATATTATGAATCTATCTTATAAAGATGAGGTTCACAGGCGTAGCTATCTGCTTTTTAGGGTTCCGTACCCAAAGGGTAAAAACGGGACCCCATTACTGAGACTTCGATGTCTGTCCGTCTGTCCGTCCGTCCGTCCGTCCGTCCATCTGTCTGTCTCCAGGCTGTATCTCAAGAACCGCTATAGCTAGACTTTTGAAATTTTCACAGATTGTGTATATCTATTGCCGCTATAATAACAAATACTAAAAACAAAATAAAATTAATATTTAGGGGGCTCCCATACAAGAAACGTGATTTTATTGGCCTTTTTTGCTCGATATCAATAACGGCAACAGGTAGGCACTTGATATTTTCACAAAGGCCTTAATTATATGTCTACTTCAATAACAAAAACACAATTTTTGGTCTATTTTTGATCTATAATGGTACGGAACCCTTCATGCGCGAGTCCGACTCGCACTTGGCCGATTTTTTAAAAGGGCACTTAATGTCCTGGGGCCTACAACATATTTCTAACTGGATGACGCCCGCAACTCCGTTGCGCGGAAATTCATTTATCGTGCGGGAACCGTACATTTTTCCCGGATAAAAAGTATCCTATGTCCTTTCCCTGGAATCAAAGTATATCCATTCCAAATTCCCGAAAGTCGGTTCAGCAGTTTGGGCGTGAAGAGGTAACATAGAGACACTTTCGCATTTATAATATAAGTAAGGAATAAGGATGCTTGGCTTGGAAATACTGGGGATTTCACCCGGGTTTGGTAACCCTACGGGTTTTGTAACCCAGTGGGTTCGGTAACCCTATGGTCTTTGTAACCCTGTGGGTGAGGTAACCCTATGGTTTTTATAACCCTGTGGGCGTGGCGACCCCAGGGGTGTCCAAGTACATAGCCGTGTGAACACTCTTGAGGTCAGTTTTCCGTTGCCTTGACTTTGTTGTACAGACACCGACAGACATAGTAATTTCAACGTTATTGCCTATGTAACAAGGTCGCGTATTGGTAGAGTAACCGCCAACACCCACCCAGGTTTTTCTTATGTATGAAGAAGGTAACAACATTATAGACCAATTTAAAGGACACGGAATTTTCCTATTTTATTGTTAAGTTGGCAATGCCGTGTGAAGTGTGGCACTATTGTCCATTAGTATGAGAATCTAAATATTTACCTTTGTCCTTAATTTTGATCAAAATCGCTGTAGTTTTTGTTTAGAAAATTTGCAACTAGCAACCATTTAGATAGCTATAAAGTTTAGTTGGACTTACGGTTTACCTTCGTTTAAATTTATTTTGATATAAATACTTATAAATAAACATGTCGAGGTGTTTGTCGCCAAACTCTTACAAACCGTTTTTTCCGGGTTGCCGGGTCATCTAGTACCTAATGCTATAAATAAGAATCAGTTACTGGTAAGACACCGGTAAGACACCGATACGACACCGATACGACACTGGTACGACACCGATACGACACCGATACGATACCGGTACGACACCGATACGACACCGATACGACACCGGTACGACAGCGGTACGACACCGATACGACACCGATACGACACCGATACGTTAAGGTATATCAGTAAGCACACATAACCTTAGAAAACTCACAAAAAATCGCTTGAAAGCGTGACCTTAGCGAGGCTGGTTCAATTAACTCATTCGCGCTTGTAAATAATGTGCATTGTTACGGTGGTTAGAGAGGTAAATAGTCAGGGTATTTAGGTAAATTGCATTCGATGTGACGATGGTATTTAATGTTACGCATCACTAAGTGACATGGCGATTGCTATGACTATGGGCCTGTATTCACTTTAATTAGTGCAAGTGCAGGTGATTAGTGCAGGTGATTAGCAATCAGGAGAAAGCCAGTTTGGACAGCGACTGATTAGTGCAAGTTCTTTATTTTCTCCTAATCACTAATCACCTGCACTCGCACTAATCAAAGTGAATACAGGCCCTTATGTAAATTCCTGTACCGTACATTTTTGATGTCAAACTTTGCTGTCAAACTCAGAAATTCAGAAACTGGGCATAACTGAACGTTTACTGCTAGTTTACTGTCAGAAACTCAAACATTTCTTAAATCATAAGGCTCTTTAGCCATGAGGCAGTAGGGAAAACTACTATTAGTTTGACGTTTTATGTCTGTCCATTTCTGCAAAACGGATGGATGAAGTATGATCAAGTTCTATTAGCTTGAAAGCTAGGGGTTGCAAGCTTAGCTATTCATCATCATTAGATAACTCATTACCTGTCGATTCGAGTTTTTAACCTCCGCACTTAGAGACGAATATTAATTACTTAAGAGCGGGCTGCCAAATTTTGCTGTGTTTTCTAATAAGTATTACGATCCCGGAAGACAATTGACTCAAATGAAATTGAGATTTATTTAATCATTGTATATTTATTTTTGACATTTGGCGTTTTGACAGTAGGCTCTTAACTGTAATAATTAAATGAAGATGTTTGACATAAGCCCCCATACATTATCTGTCAAACTCTTCACTAAATTGAAGTTTAATCATTATTGATTTCTCTGAGTGCGGCCGTTAGTTTCTTTTACCTCAATCCCAGTGCGATTTCAGGCTCTATTTTCTGAATCGAATATTTTTCGATTTACTTAAACATATTATCTGGAAACCGTATTTCCGATCAGATAGTATAACGAGTAAATAAATACTAGATAGGTCCACAGTTTTATAGATTAGACTTTATGCTTAGACTATTCGAATCGGTTTTTATGTTCCTTATCTAAATGTTGAAAGAAACCCAATACGGTTCGGTGGCCGTTTCCAAAACATACGTTTATGATTATTAAGGTCAGCTTGTAACGGAGAAGTGGTAAAATAGGACCTATTTACCATAACATAAAGTAGAAAGTTTAAAGTACTTTTTGCGCATATTCGCGTCTTTTGTGTAATGACTGCAAAGCTAGCACGCGCACAGTAATAATATAATAGCTCCCCTACCATTGTATATACTAGTTGAGCTACTCCAGAGTAACTCCAGAGCTACGTTGACGCATTACAAGGGTCTTGTCAGCGGTTCGAACTGGTCATAAGCGCCTCCAAGACACAAATCCTTAAGCAAATGCCTAGAGGTGAAATTGCTGCTGACCCTTCTGCGTTGTATCTGAATGGACAAAGACTAGAAGAGGTTTTACACTTTAAGTATCTTTGAAGTCTCATTTGCAACGACAACACCCTAGCCTCAGAGATACCATCGCGTATTGCTAGTGCTGCTGCTAATTTTGGGCGACTGACTAACCGTGTGTGGAAGTCCCATGATCTCAAGCTAGAAACAAAGATTAATGTTTATAGAGCACTTATAATACCTGTTCTTTTATATGGATCTGAGACATGGTGCCTCTATAAGCCAGACATAAAGAAACTAGACACCTTTCACCTACGATGTCTGAGATCAATTCTTAAAATAAAGTGGCAGGACCATGTACCTAATTCTGAGGTCCTGCGCTGCGCCGAGAGTCGAGACGTATGGCATGGAAGCTCTACTGATGAGCGACAACTTAGATGGTGCGGGCACGTCCTTCGCATGGATAATCGCCGCTTGCCTAAAGCCGTCTTCTTTTCGGAGTTGGCAGAAGGCAAACGTAAGCAAGGTGGACAACATCTGCGATATAAGGATGTTCTCAAAAGACACTTGAATGCCTGTGCTATTGACCCTGCATGTTGGAAAAAGCTTGCTACTGAGCGCACATCTTGGCGGTCTACGACCAATGCCAAGATTAAAAAGTTTGAGAAAGACGTGTACAGACGCTTGAAGCAAAGCGCCAATTGCGTAAAGAGAGACCTAAGCCTTCCTACATCTATACTTACAACTCTGCCGGCCAACTCTACTGCAGTAGCATATGTGATAGGGCATTCAAAACCAAGTCCGGCCTAGCAAGTCATATTAGGGCTCACAATAGAAACAATCCTTAATTTCTGAGGTCGCCATTATCGAAATCGATAAGGAGGATTATATATATACTAGTTACGCAGAACAGAGTTTTATATAGTGCCCAAGTATGTACAAAGTACAGAACAGCAATCTCATTTCCAATTATTTTCTCTCATAACCTGATTGAGGCGATTGGCGAGAGATAAGGCGCAAGAGGAACTTTTTATGACCCTGCATTTAATCAAACTTTCAAATAACATTATTTCCAACGCGGGATCAAACCCCCGACCACGATGAGTCAAGAGTCATGCTCTAACTAAACCACTAGACCACGGAAGCATTTGAATACCCACCTATAAGAATGTGCAGCGCGCCAAAATCGAAGGAAACGGATGTTCTGCTCGAAGATTCCACCTGAATGTCCTTTCGTAGCCAATAAACTACAAGATTTAAACAGTTTGTGCACTAAAATAAACTTCGGTAAAACCTATTTGCAATAAAGGGAATAGGAAAACCAGCTGATGTTCTAAAAGTTTGTGACACGGCAAGATTGTTAGAAGTCCTACTTGTTACGACAAAACAATGCAACCCGGGTTACATCGTTTTGTAATAATATAGTCTAGATTTATCTACGTAATTGTAAGCTTTGTATTGATTGAACCCAAAAATTGAGGACAAGTTTTTAACCGAAATATTCCAAGTATTATTTTGCTGTAACCCAAAATGTAGATGAAATATTTTGCCGGGTGGCTTACAGTGTTTTGCAAAAATATTAAATATTGCAGCGTTTTGTACCCGTAGTAGGATAACAAACGCCCAAGTTTGAGCTTATTTTTATTTTTGCAAACGCTGCAAACCGTCACGACAAAAGATGTTTTATAGTATTTTAAGATAATTAAAAAAAATACGATAAAATAATGTTCTAATGAAAATTTGGAAATATTATAAGTAATCAGCTCATATAGAAACCATCTATGTACCTATCTACACTGGATAAAATTTGGTAACGAGCTTAAGTTAAAAAAATTTAAACTCATTTTTAGGGTTCCGTAGCCAAATGGCAAAAAACGGAACCCTTATAGATTCGTCATGTCTGTCTGTCTGTCTGTCTGTCCGTATGTCACAGCCACTTTTCTCCGAAACTATAAGAGATATACTATTGAAATTTGGTAAGTAGGTGTAGTCTGTGAACCGCATTAAGATTTTGATACAATAATGGAAAAAATATTAAAAATTTTAGGGGTCCCCATAGGTACAACTAAATAAAAAAAAAATTTTTTTCATCTAACCTATGCGTGTGGGGTATCTATAGATAGGTCTTCAAAAATCATATTGAGGTTTCTGTATGTACCTGAATAGTTTGCGAGAGAGACTCTTCCAAAGTGCTAAAATGTGTGTCCCCCCCCTCTAACTTCTAAAGTAGGGGCATGATAAGTCTAAAAAAAGTATATGATGTACTTTACTATAAAAACTACCAACGAAAATTGGTTTGAACAAAATCTAGCAAGTAGTTTTTTTTATACGTCATAAATGGTAAACTTAATTTAACTTTCATTAAATCAACTGAAATATAAAAATAAATCAAAAACCTTTTAATTTCATAAAAATAAACCTTATTGCTACTGCGGAACCCTTCATGGGCGAGTCCAACTCGCACTTGGCAGGTTTTTTTAAAAGTTGACGTGCTACAGGATAAAGCGTTTTGTCCTAACAGGGTCGCTTATACGAAAAAGATCTTTGCAGTTTGTACACAATCTTATTCTAGAATTATCTAGATCTAGAGGAAATATGTGAGTTTTATTGTATTCTCGATAAAAGTACTAACAGCGACTACTTAGTTTAGCTGTATTTCAAATATTGTTATAAGCATTTGCAAAACTTAGAATTAACGTTAATTCGACAGAAGCAATACGTACGTAAATGAAAAAGTTATGCCAAGTAAGGTTAGACTCTTTATTTTAATATTTATGACGGCAGTACAATGATATTTAAAAAAAAATAGACATAAGGTTAAGTGAACTACCAAAATATTGCACCATTATAATAATATGTGAGTGGTTGACCAAAAAGGGACCTGAAGGGATTGGAAACGTTTTTTTTTTTTATTTTTTTAATTAATGGTCTTTTAGCTTTGTTTTGGTCTAACCAGAATATTTTTAGGTGCCGTAGTTTTTTTTTATGATATTTTTGTGAACTGAGACAGTTCTACAACTTGTTTCTACACGAAACTTCAAACGCGATTTACTCGAAATCAAATTATTTACCTTGAGGTCCCTTTTTGGTCAACCACTCACATATTATAAAAAAAAAAAAAAATGTCTGTATCATCCAGATCCTTTTTTAAGATTATCGTTTTTTTTTTTAATAATTTTTGTAACTTGTGTTTTAAAACTGACTCATAAGTTAGGTAGTTCGCTCTACATTTGTAATAGTTGTAGGAAGCTATTGAAGATATTATCATTGGTGTAATTAGATTATGCAAATGGTCAACTAATGTTGTAATGTGGACAAAGTGTGGTGTTAAAATTCGTAAAGTAACGGCTTGCAGTCAAGTTGCGACGTTCAGGAGATCGTATCTGACATACACACATTAGATATTGAGAAATATGTATATTAGTGCAATAAATAGGCATGGAATATTAAGATCAAATATAATTGAGAATTCAAATTTAATTTACATTAAAACTTGGCAGACAAATACGATTGTTTAATGCAACAAAAGTTTGTACTGATTTAAAGAGAAAAGACAAAAGTTTTCATCCTCAGGAAAAATATTCTGAAAAACAAGCAGAAATCATAGAATGCATTGACAGAACGGCTGCTTAAAAGACATCCAAAAATGATGAATATGGCCGGCTTCCATCCAAATGGACGTATGGACATTTTTGGAGTGGTTTTTTTTTTTTTTTAATGAAATAAAGGGGGCAAACGAGCAAACGGGTCACCTGATGGAAAGCAACTTCCGTCGCCCATGGACACTCGCAGCATCAGAAGAGCTGCAAGTGCGTTGCCGGCCTTTTAAGAGGGAATAGGGTAATAAGGGAGGGTAGGAATGGGAGGGAGAAGGGAATAGGGGAGGGTAGGGAAGGGAATAGGGGAGAGTAGGGAAGGGAATAGGGTAGGGGATTGGGCCTCCGGTAAACTCACTCACTCGGCGAAACACAGCGCAAGCGCTGTTTCACGCCGGTTTTCTGTGAGAACGTGGTATTTCTCCGGTCGAGCCGGCCCATTCGTGCCGAAGCATGGCTCTCCCACGTGGTGACGGGCCAGTGGTTAAATGCACGTTCCGTCAATGCACATGAAAGAATAAGTTCCATAGTATAATATTATATATGTAATAAATAGTAATAGATATTAATAATTATCCGTGTTAATTTTTGTTAAATTAGGTATTTTTAACTATAGGTTATTAATATCAAGTTCATAATCACCGACCGGAACCATCGTTAATTAACCAGTTAAGATAACTAACTGGATCGTTAGTTTCGTTTTGCTCTATAACAATAATTAATTTATTGTTAATATGATCATAAATATTCATAAATGTATTTTATATTACAACAATGGAGTTTTCTTTCAAACCTGCAACTCCAGAGGAGATTCAAGTGTTTTTATAGCTAGCCCAGTTACTTATAAAACAATTATTATGATATACAACGTGTTTTCCTCTTAATAAGTTGGCAAATTCACTCGACTGACCTTGTGTAACTTATTATAAGTAAGTCCGCAATAGGACAAGGATGGAAGGAGTATGTGCGTTGCCGGCTTAAAACATATGAAAAGTAACAAAGAATCGCCGTGCTAGAAAGTGCAAAGAATCACCATATCATCATTTATAATATCTATGGATATATAGTATATATATAATCTATAATCTATAATATCTATGGACGCTTCACACCACGTCAGTCTGGCCCCGTGCTAAGTACCTGATGGACTTGTGTTACAGGTACCAGACAACGGAAATATATTTAATACTTTTATACTATAAATATATTTAAGATTTTTATTATATTTGAAAACTTTTTGTTCCGTCGGCGGGATTCGAACCCGCAACCCCCGGCTTGAGCTACCAACATGCCCACCAACTGAGCCACAGAGGTCGTCATAAGGTGCTAGAAAGTACAAAGAATCGCCATGCTAGAAAGTACAAAGAACTTTGTTTTTTGTTTTTACGCTAGCCGACAGCACCAGCACAGACGGTAAAAAATAAAGTTTGTTTTGACGTTTGACAACGTTTCTGTCAATATTCTGATATGTTGGATTTTGATCGGATTATTTACTGGAAGTGCTAGTAGCGCCGACCTTTGCGTCATATTGACAGCAAGTATTTCTGAGGGCGAATTTGTGAAATACCAGATTTATAAGCATAAACAATCGCGTTCGCTCTTTATGTTCTTTGTTCACCGCTGAATAAAATTCGCCAAGATGTAATACGATCACCTCTACTATGGGAACAATCGAGTATTATGTGAGATCTTCACATTTTAGGGTTGTGGGAAATATGCGTGGAGGACGCAAAGGAAGATCTTCCGACCGAGCGATGTGTTATGCTCGGTCAGGCCGGAGCCCACTGACATCATTTCAGACGTTGTATATATCTTGCCGTTCTCCGAAACTTCGATAGCGCGATGCAGGATTGTTAGGCGCATTGTGGGTACCGCCACAGGGTCATTTACATTGCAACGTGACGATGAGAACTGATGCGATGCAAAAATAAGCTATTTAAAACTATGTACTACGCAAGAAGATACACATAACTGTATAATTTTTACATACATTGAACTACATATTAGAGTTATTTGAGCCGACAACGTACCTTCAACTCTTCTGATGGTTCGAGTGTCGATGGGCGACGGTAGTTGCTTTTCATTGGCTGAATCGCTGACTCGTTTGCCTCCTAATTTTATAAAAAAAACCTGTGTCGCTAGGATTCTATCTCTATTCTAACCAGTGGTGGCCTTACCCATTGAACGGCCCCGGGCAGCAGGCCTTTGCGAGGCCCTTTCGCCGTCTATCCACCACCGCCGACACCGAGACCTCACCGCCAAAAATTCAAATAAAATGCCACTTTTTGGCATGTTGCTTGACGCGAGACCCCTGCAAGAGCGAGGCCCCGGGCGATTGCCGTGTTCTCCACCCCCTAAGGCCGCCACTGATTCTAACTCTTTCACGTGTCGTTCTAGTTTCGATGGTAGGGGATGTTACCTGCAATCTACATAATCCCGACATTGTCGATACCAATATTGGATAGCGTCGACACATACACCGACAATCGCCGACATTGTATACAAATGTCGGCGTTCCGACACAAATTACCCGTACTACGTGTTTACGATATTTACGTGATCAAAAATATCCACAGCGGACATATAACCCCCTCCTTTTTGTAGATATACCGATATCTACAAAAAGGAGGGGGTTCTATGTCCGTTTCTATGTCCGTAAACCGTTAAATGGCTATATGGCTATAGTCAAAATAGGAGATGAGGCACCAGCAGTCATTGACCTTACTAGTATAGAAGTGCAGAATGCTCGCATCATATTCTGTTAATTGTTTTGAACTCTTATAAAGGCAGACTATCCATACCTATTACCTACTAATATAATAAATGCGAAAGTGTGTCTGTCTATCTGTCTGTCTGTCTGTTACCTCTTCACGCCCAAACCGCTGAACCGATTGTGCTATTTGGTGAGGAGATACTTTGAGTCCCGAGAAAGGACATAGGATACTTTTTAAGGACATAGGATACTTTTTAGACATAGGATATCTACTTTTTATCCCGGAAAAATGTACGGTTCCCGCGCGATATTCGAATTTTGGCGCAACGGAGTTGAGGGCGTCATCCAGTTATCTATAAATTCATTGGTAACCACTCGGTTAACATAATTATTCAATAATATGCATCCTTTTATGAGTTCAAAGCGATTGTTTTGAAAGAAGACTAAAAGTAAAAGGCGCCCCGAAAGAATTTCGCCACAAAGAAAAGCTGCTAGCAACATTTGGTATCAAACAAATAAAAAATGGGCCAAGTGCGAGTCGAACTCGCGTACGAAGGGTTCCGTACCATTATAGAGCAAAAATAGGCCAAAAATTGCGTTTTTTGTTTGAGAGGATGTTGTGAAAAAAGGAGCCTAATAATTATTTTATTTTGTTTTTACTATTTGTTGTTATAGCGGTAATAGAAATACATAATTTGTGAAAATTCCAACTCTCTACCTATTACCGTCTTGAGCTGATACAGACTGGAGACAGACCGACGGACAGACATCGAAGTTTTAGTAATAGAACTCCCTTTTTAACCTTTGGGTACGGAACTCTAAAAACAATTACTCAAATCGCAACAATTTAAAATGATGCATTCTTGATATTCAAATTATTTTTATAAAATGTCTTAATTGGCTGTTATATTACGACACATTATATATAATTGTAACAATGAGCGTGTTTTTGCAAGTGGACTGATTTTTGCTAATTGCTTATGAACTGAGGCATATAAAGCTGTAGGTAGTTTATACAATAGTTACATTATTATTAACTAAAATTATCCTTGAGTTGGTACACTCGAATACAATAAAAACCTAGAAAATCTCACAGATAACAAAAATAGCGACACTAACTATATTATATTTTGTTTAATAATTTTATTATACGTTCTGGGAATATGCTTAGGAGCACAGACATAGATCAAGATAGATACCGCATGTGTATGTACTTCGCGTGCCATATCGCGTTCCCAAACGACGAGCAATGCTCGTCTTTCGAAAGTCTGTTCCTTAGTCTGTTATCGGAATCGCATCGGAATTTTAAAAATGCCTCAATGCCTAAAAGTGCCGTATTGAGCTGTAGAAATTCAAATAGAAACGTTGGCCTTGATAATGGACACGTTTCTTATCATCGGTACGTCACAGTGGTAAGAAAAAAGTGACACGCTCGTTTTCATACAAAAGGAGCGACATGCGGTATCTATCTTGATCTATGTCTGTGCTTAGAAGCATCCGAGGTACATCTTCAAACGTCGCATTCTCAACTCCTTTCAGAACCTTCAAGTTTAAGACAAACTTCGATAGTGCGATTCAGAAACGTGACCTGTTTGGTCCGCTACATAATATTTATTACAGACTAGATGACGCCCGCAACTCCGTTGCGCCAAAATTCGTTTATAGCGCCGGAACCGTACATTTTTCCGGGATAAAATAAGTATCATATGTCCTTTCCCGGGACTCAAAGTATCTGCATACCAAATTTCAGGAAAATCGGTTCAGCGATTTGGGCGTGAAGAGGTAACAGACAGACAGATAGGCACACTTTCGCATTTATAATATTAAATATGGATTCTTAAACATACCCTAGCCCCAGAGGTCCCCAGAGTATTAGGATGACGACTAGCAAAATATAAGAGGTAAAGGAAGCCAATAGGAATAGACAATATAACCTTTTGTTACTAAATCATTTCTCGTCTCAGCCCGAAAACTGCAGATAATTTTGTTTCTGACTGTACGTCTTACCCGGATAAGCAATGTGTAACAAAAAAATAATTAAAACCATTTTGCTCTCAGCAACCGATTTAATCTTTAAAACTACATCTATTTTGATAAAATTAAACTCTTTACTTGACCACGGCGAAAAACTATTTGTATGTAAAAATTCCAGCGCTAATTAAAGAGTAATAAAAACTAAGGAAAAGTAACTCCGTCAAAAAACATGTCCTACAATACTTGTCAAAAATGTGTACCAAGGTACACATTTTCAATAGGTACATATTTTGCAATATTTAGGTGGCCTTGAGCGGTATCAGGCTGACGTTACATGACAGTTCGAAAGGAACCTTTAAAACGGTAAAAGTATGGGAGTTACGTTTCCTTAGTTTTTATTATTCGTAACTTCTATGAGCTTCTATGTTATGAATTTGCCATCATGAATTTTAAAATCCATACTTCCATACTAATATTATAAATACGAAAGTGTATCTGTTTGCTTGTCTGTGCGTCTGTCTGTCTATAATAATAATAATAATAATATCTATGGACGCTTCACACCACGTCAGTCTGGCCCCGTGCTAAGTACCTGAAGGACTTGTGTTACGGGTACCAGACAACGGAAATATATTTAATACTTTTATACTATACATATATTTAAGATTTTTATTCTATTATATGATACACATATTTACAGCCACAGAGGTCATCAAATCGTCGAAGGTCGTATGTCTGTCTGTTACCTCTTCACGCCCAAACCAGTGAACTGATTTTGCTGAAACTTGGTACGGAGATACTTTGCGTCCCGGGAAAGGACATAGGATACTTTTTATCTCGAAAAAAATTACGATTTCCGCGTACTTAAAAATATTGGCGCATCGGAGTTGCGGGCGTCATCTAGTATGAAATAAAGTAACTCTTCCAGCACTGCTATTTTCACAGTGGACTCTATGCAGGGGACTCATACACACCCTAAAATACTATCACTTTGTTTTATTACACTCTCTATTGGTTAATGTTCTATTTCAGTAAAGCACAATTTCGTTCTCTTTAACACATATTCAAGCGAATGATGAAAATAAGAGGGTCTTAATAAGAATAATCGTGTTGATTGACTTACAGATGTTACGATATCTAATAAACACTCAACGTAAATTAATTTATAGACCTAGGATATCCCTAGGTCTAATTAATCAAGTCTGGACGTTGGCACACTTCTTTGCGAAATTTATTAGCTACGGCCGATGACTCCGGAAAATGTCTATATGATTGGATGTTGCGAGGAAAATTAATATAATAGTGGAAAAGTTACCCAATTAGTTATGGTCATTGACCTGTATTTTATAGCAGTGGTACTCAATCTTTTTTTCATATAAGGGCCACAAACATGTTTTGGTGTCGCGGGCCGCAACAAATATTTTTATTGGGTTAAAAAATAACTTTCTTCAAAATTGACGATTTGACAGTGGAAGCAATTTCACGACTTTTACGACGACTGCATTATTTTGCCGGTGGGTGCTTCGGTCAAATATTTCTGTCGAAGGGTGGGTGTGAATTTCAAAATGGTTTAACATCATGCGGGCCAACGATAAAGTCGCATGCGGCCCGCGGGCTGCGGGTTGGGGATAGCTGTAAGTAGTAATACTGTATCATTATCCAGTGGTTTCGAGTGTGACTCGGATGTCCTGAAAGCTATTGAATCCATACTAATATTATTATACTTAAATGCGAAAGTGTGTCTGGCTGTCTGTCTGTTACCTCTTCACACCAAAACCGATTTTGCTAAAATTTGATATGGAGATACTTGGGAAGGGAAAGGGAGGGAAAGGGAGGGAAAGGACATAGGATACTTTTTATTCCGGAAAAAGTATGGTTCCCGCGCGAAAAACGAATCTTGGCGCAACGGGGTTGCGGGCGTCTTGTATGTTGTCTAGTATTATACAGTATGTAATATTATAATAATCTGTATTTCTAGTGGCATATCCCGTACAACAAATATACCCTGTTATGCTACATTGCAAACCCATAAACAAGCCTATGGGGAGATCGAGGACCCTCAGGATTTGAGCATAATATACATTTCTTTGTAGATGTATTCTGTTGCATATTCAACGTTCTATTAATATGGATGCCCGTCAAAGTATGGAATAAATAAAATGGAGCAATAAAAAATATTCGTCCTTTACGTTTACGCTTATAATGTGGGTATATTTACTTTGGAGTAAGGGCCTGACATAATTCTTTGTGGGCTCATTAAAATGTTATATCCTCATAATATAAAAGGTTATTAGATATGCTTTGTACGTAGATCTAAACAAATTGGATTATTTTTGAGGCGAACACTTCTTCATCGAAATTGTGCACTTTTTTTGTGACCGTTAAAAACATTTGGAATGTTAAATTCGAATCAGGGACCCGTGTCTGATCGAAACTTCTTAAGATTAGGTAGATAGAAGCAGGCATGCATTATTGACAGTTGTGCAAGTAGTTAAAATATCTACGGCCGAACATAGAACGTGCACCTTCGTTGGAGTCGGTTAAAAGGTATCAAAATACAGGATGTAACAAAACTAAGTTATAATACTTTAGGGTGTGTACGTGTTCCTTGTAGAGAGTAATTTTTTTTCACTTTTGTATGGACAAGCGCCCCAGCTTGACGAGTTTCCTCACACAAAAGTGAAAAAAATTGGTCTTTCAGCGCTGCTACTTTCACAGTAATTTCTATTTAGGGTTATACACACCCTAAAGTATTATCACTAAGTTTTGTTACACCTTGTATAGACGTTTTTTATCACCTTTGCTCCGGGTCAACATTTTTATCACCACCCACAGCGTCCATGAAGTACCACAACGGCTCATTGTTTCACAAGATAATGGCATACTTGATGGGCGTGCCCTAGAAGCCCGCTAATATCTGTGTAATCTCTGATTCACCGACTAACTCCCAGTCTCCCCCAGTCACTGTGGATTTTGCAATCGGAATTATGATCGTATGGAGCAATCCGTAATAGTCAGTTCAGATTCAAATGCGATACGATCAGGGAAATTGATTTTAGGGCAGATAGCGGATCTAAGTTGGATCATATCAATGTTAGTCGTGATATGTCTAGGGAGTGGGGATGACATAATCCTACCGAATCACGTAATTTCTAGCACTTCTGTTTTAGCCCGACTGCGCTTGGGGGATTATGTTTTTGGGTTCGGTACCAAGAAGGCAATAACGACTGTCTATCGCAGGGTTTCCCAAACTTTCGGCTCCACGAACCCCTGTTAAAATTTCCAGGTGACAGCGAACCCCTTACTAACTAATGAAATTTTGCCCCCCCCAAGAGAATAATAAAATTAACTGTTGAAGAAAATAAGGTTTTTATTTCAATAAAAGATACATTCATAAAGTACCAAAAGAAATGTCTTTCTAATATTACATCACCGCTTTGAATGAGAGTTCGAAATACCTACTCTGCCTGTCCAGCTGCCCCACAATCTATCAAAGATATCCTTTTGAAATCAGCTTGAATAGTTTCATCTACGGATATTTCTAATAATGACTCCTGTTGCCACCATTACGTAAATCTTGTCGCGAACCCCCTGCCGTCGAATGGCGACCCCTTAGGGGTTCGCGTACCCCACTTTGAGAAACCCCGGTATAGGATGTATCTCATGAAAATGAGCAAACCAACTCGTGAATATGGTAAAACAAAATTAATTTTGGTGCTTTTGGCCCGATATTAAAAAATTATGACAAAATTTGTTTCCATTATTAATGTTACAAGTCGTTTATGGTTTAAACATACGCCAATTTGGTATAATAATATTATATTATAATGTGTGTGGATATTTGTAGCATACAAATATCCATACAAAAGTATATTTAGGGCATTGCACAAATCCTAATATACTCATTTATTATACCTTGTCAATGTGTTAAGGCAGCAATGAATTTGTCTATAAGATTGATTAAGTTATGTAATTTGTATGATCGATGATATAATAATTACCTAGCTGAATAGACATGTGGCCTATAAAATATCTAGGTCTTCTGTGCTATAGCCTCCAATGGGCCGGATACGGAGATACAAGGGAAATAAGGTGGAATAGAAAAATAATAAAAACCTATAAAGAAAAAGCAAAAAACATACCCTAATAAAGTTAGGGGGACGAAAAAAAAAAGAGATACAACAAGGATACAAGGCTCTTTTGGGCTCAAAATTTAGTTATTTAAGAGTGATTTTGTAATGCCCAAGTATGTACGTAATACGCAACAGCACTCTCTCTTCTTTTACTCTCATAACACAGTAGGACGGACGCCGACACAACCAGCGAGAGATCAGGCGCAGGACTGACTTTTTACATGCCCATTCGACGCAGGGTTCATCTTACTTGTCAGACAATCAGGTGACCAGCAGGGCTAAAATGGTCGCATAGCAATTCCTCTCAATCAATTCACAAAATGAATTGTCAAAACTGTCATACGCACGAATGTCAAATTTAGACCAATTCAATTGGTCTAAATTCGTACTAATTTGACATTCGTGAGTTTGACCAATTCAATTGGTCTAAATTCGTACTAATTTGACATTCGTGACTTTGACAGTTTTGACAATTCATTTTGTGAATTGATTGAGAGGAATTGCTATGCGACCATTTTAGCCCCGCAGCCTTCATTGTCCTAACCAAACATGGAAATAACATGTTTCCAACGTGGGATTGAACCCCCGACCTCCAAGTTTAAGAGCCACGCTCTATAGACAATCAGGTGATCAGCCTTCATTGTCCTAACCAAACTTGAAAACAACTTTTTTGAACACGGAAATCGAACCCTAGAAGTCAAGAACCTAGCTCTAAGCCACTGGACCAATAAGGCATTATTTCTGTCTTAGATACTTCTTCGGTAAATGTCCATATAACCGTCCTTCGGAAGTCGCTTAAACAATCTAGGTCACCTTATAATCTAGAACAATACTAATACTACAATTACAATGTTCTCATGCTCCGTAGTGGCCCTAAAGGGACCTTGACAGGGCTATGACTAAGTAAATAGGCTACAATTACATAAATTATGTTTACCATGTAACCGCCTATAATTTTTTTGTTAATACATAATGGAGGTTATTTTTTATTACCAACCAGATAGATATGAGCGCCGATGGGTAAACGGCAGGCGGCGGCGCGCCGACTTTTTTTGGTCGGCGGCGGCGGCGCCGTCGGCGGCGTATCTCAAATGCGACTTTTAACTGTTTTTAGGGTTCCGTACCCAAAGGGTAAAAACGGGACCCTATTTGACTAACACTTCGATGTCTATCCGTCTGTCTGTCTGTCTCCAGGCTGTAACTTAAAAACCGTTATAGCAAGATTTCTGAAATTTTCACAGATTATGTATATCTGTTGCCGCTATAACAAAAAATACTAAAAACAAAATAAATTAAATATCTACGGGGGGCTCCCATACAGCAAACGTGATTTTTTTGCTAATTTTTACTCGATATCAATATCGCCCAACTAGCACATCAGTGATAAAAACAGCCAACTTTGCATCTTTTAGCTGTACTCTGGGCTCTGGCGCTTTAGGGATTCTGAAAGCAGTTTTTAGTTATACTAATGCATCCGTTACTCTTTATGTTTTTATAAATTTCCTTAGACTTTCGACTGATTAAACAAAAATTATTAAAGATTTGAGCTTCTATGATGAAGACGTTCGCTTCAATAGGATTTTGATAAATTCAACCCCAATGGGGATAAAATAAGGGATGATGGAGGATGTAAATATATTATTTTGAACCTATCAGTACCTAATAGAACGAACAAATTAAGACGAACAAAAAATTAAGTATTTTGTGGTCATAATATTTTCAAGTGCCTATCTATATTATATGACAACAGCCAATATATTTTATGTCGAACAAAAAAGGCCAAAGTAGCGTTTGTTGTATGAGAGCCGCCTTAAATAGGTTTAATTAATTTTGTTTTGTTTTATTTTTTGCTTGATAGCATTAATTGTTGTTATAGCGGCAACAGAAATTACCTACATAATTTGTAAGAATTTTAAAAATTTGCTAGCGCAGTTCTTGAGAAAAGCCTGGAGACAAACAGCGAAGTCATTGCAATAGTTTTTACCCTTTGTATAAGGAACCACAAAAATGGGAAAACTATCCACCTTTGTTATTATACTACGTCAACGCGGACGAAGTTGCGGGCAACAGCTAGTATAATATTATAGTTATATTTTACTAGCTGACCCGACAGACGTTGTTCAGTCTTAACGATGATTATTTAATTCGAATTGGTATAATTAAGAAAAAAATATATTAAAATATTAAAATTAGTATCTCTATGCCAAATTTCATCAAAATAGATTAAATAGTTTAGGCAAAAATCATAAAAGTTTATTGTGCGGAAACCGTGCATTTTCCGGGACAAAAAGTATCCCTTGTCCTTTCCCGAGACTTATAGTATCTCCATACCAAAATTCATCAAAATCGATTGAATAGTTTAGGCGAAAATCATAAAAGTTTAAAATGAAATTCAGTTCACTCATTTCAGATAGATAAAGTTCTTCAAGTAATGTCTTCAAATTTAACCGCTTTATTGCTGTATACTGTTTTCTGTTTGTCAAATACGATTCTATGAGCCTAAGTATATTTCCACGTATACCATATGCTTCCAGTTTTTTTAAAAGTATTTTATGGTCAATATAATCGAATGCTTGGGTCATATCGCAGAATATTAAGCATATTGGATTCCCACTATCCATATTATTCATTACTGTACTTAAAAAATCAAAAATAGCTCTATTTATACCAATATTCTGTCGGAAGCCTTTTTGTTCTTTACAAAAAAATTCATATTTTTCAAAATACTTGTAGAGATATTTATAAATGTACTTTTCATAAATTTTTGATATAATAGATGTTAGGGCTATAGGTCTGTAATTTTTTAATATTTTCTTGTCACCTTTTTTAAAAAGGGGTGTAATTATAGAAATTTTTAATTTCTCTGGAAATACACCACTTAAAATACACAAATTTAAGATATGGTTCAATGGACCAGAGACAATATTAGCGACAGATTTTATTATTTTTGTTGAAA